>VYXB01003647.1:0-39256 GCA_013397135.1 Pachyramphus minor
AATCATTATGTTTGTGACCATAATATTGGGAGTGTGTTGAAATCATGGCACCAGAACTCCCAGTCTGGAATAATTTCTATAATGCATTTTAGGAACTGATGCAATAGTATCAAATGGGGAACTAGAAAAAAAATTAGCTTGATGTATTTTGGTGCAGCTACAGTTCCTTCTGACTTGGTGTAATAGATAAGTTCAGACACTTCACTCCTGAAAAAGTGGGCCATGACAGTTTTTTAAGGGGCTCCACCACAGAGCCTTTTCTCTGTGACAAATAGGGTTTGCTGGTTTACAGCAAAGCCACAGATGACAAACACTGACAGCACTGCCCCAAAAAGGAACAAGCTGTGTAATTTACCGTGGGTCACCCTTTGGAACGATGTAAAGTTCCATCCAAAGCTGTCACCTGCACAGATTGAGTGACCTCCTGCGATAAGAAAGGTTATGAAATAAAGAATTGTATCTCACAACTCATTAATCTTTAGACAAACAGCCCTGAGTGTTTCTGACTGCTGGTTGCAGGTACCAAAAAGTATGAGAGCAAACAGTTCTGTGGAAGTTCGTGGGGAAAATAAATCAGTATTTTTGTAAAAAACGACTTTGTATCTTCTTTCTGAGATGGAGGGACTTTGATCTTTAACTACTTACAAATGAATCCAAATCGAGTTTGGGGCTTTCTGAAGTTTGCATAAGTGATTTGCATTTCAAAAGGCCCTGAAGTAAACACCGGTTAAGGTCCCAAAAGTCTTCTAAGAAGATGATTAACTTGAGAAATCCTTTGTTAATAATTAGTGGGGCTGACTCCTGGGTGAAATCACAGATGGGAGGAAAAATTCGTGCATCATCATGCACGGGATTCTGGACTTTGAAATCAGTTTCCTTTTTAAATCACAATTAAGTATGTGAGGGAACATTTACATTTGAGTTCAGAGAAATGTAAAGAAACTACCTGAATAATGTTTAACAGCGTTACAAAAATGTACTTTGCTTTTCTGTGAGCTCTGTAGAGTCACAGGAATTAATAAGCAATACAATATGATTTTTATATGATCAATATATTATGGATCAAAATTCTTCTGAAACACTATGAGTCACACAACCTTTAAGTCCAACTTTTGACCAGGTACCACCATGGCCACTAAACCATATTGCCAAGCACAACCTCTACTCATTTTTTGAGCACTTCCAGGGATGGGGACTCCACCACCTCATGGGCAGCCCCTTCCAGTGCTTAACCACTCCTTCAGTGAAGAAGTTTTCCCTAATTTCCACCCTGAACCTGCCCTGCCACAACCTGAGGCCAGTTCTCCTTGTCTTACCAGAAACAAGACCAAACCTTTTGTTCCCCTCTGAGGGACCATCTGAATGTAAGTAAAGAAATGTCAAACAGTTCCAGTCACAGAGGGCTCCTCAGTGCCTTTCCTGCTCCAGCCAGGGATGTCTGCAGGGATGGAGATCTCCCAGGGATGGAGATCTCAAAGCCTCGCTGGGCAACCTGTGGCAGTGTTTGAGCACTCACACGGTGGAGGAAAAGGATATTCCCTCTATCCAAGACATTTCTTGTGCTGCAGCTTGTCTGTGAGACCTCTTACACTGGTATGTGGGACTCTGAGGAGAGCCTGGCTCTGTCTGCACTCATCTCTCCGCGAGGCAGCTGAAAGCAGCAGCCAGACCTGCTGCTCAGCCTTCTCTCCAGGCTGAGCCTGTTCTCTCAGCCTGTCCTGGTGGTCTGGGTGGCAACCCAGAGCCCTGAGGGCACCAGGCCCTGTGGTTCCTTCCTGAAGGAAGCAGGGACCTCCCTGTGCTCGGAATGTTTGGCAGCAAAGTGCCTCAGCTCCGTGACAAAGGCACACTGTGTTTCGTTCTTCCCTCATCCAACTGCCTGAGGTATCAACACAAGATGTGAACCTCTTTATTCAGTTGATGTGAATAATTATGACATCTCTAAAATCACTTTTATGCTATTTATTGTTATTTCAGCTGAGGTTCTGATCCAGCTTTCATTTCCCACTGTGGCAAATACGGCTGCAGGCCAAGCTGTGTCACATGTACCTCTCTGATAAAAATCCTGGTTTTCCCATTTTTCACATTGCTTTCCTTCCCACAGAGCCACACTCCTTTCCTGAGAAGGAGTACTGGAGAAAGAAATGTTTTTATTTTGGATTAGGCACCTAAAAATCATTAAAATAATAAATAGCATCTCACATGGACTAGAATATGCACCATGGTTCTGTAACAACTGAGAGGGAAAAGAAAGGCTGCAGTGTAAAGTTGGAAAGGCCACTGAGGGGAATTCCAGAGGTCATCTTATTTATCCATCATTCCTACACCAAAGGATAAATAAGGGAAAATAAAGGGGAGCCCCCAGGGGCCTGCTGGTGCCCTCAGGGATATGGTGGGTTTAATATTTCTGTCAGCTGGACTGTAAGAGGAATTGGAATTAAAAAAAGAGAAAAACAATTTCCTGTTCCTTATTTTGGGAGTGTGATGTTATTTTGTGGAAGTCATTTTGCATGAATTATTCTGTAAAATAAAGATAATAAAGACAATAATAATAATAATAATAGTAATAATAATAAAAATAGTAATGAATAGACATCAGTGCCAATATGATTCTACTATTTTTCTACATNGCTCTCAGGCACGTGGTAGGATTGTTGAGGTGTCCTGTGCAGAACCAGGAGTTGAACTCAATGATCCTTTTGAGTCTCTTCCAATTCAGGATATTCTGTGATTCTATGAAATACATTTTATGCCAGTGTTTTTTTAATTCCCCTTTGAGCTGGTGTGTGTTTTACCTACCTACTTACAATTTCCACAGAATGAGGATAAGGAGTGGGAAAGGTCATGTCACTCAGCCCATCACTTCTTTCCTGAATCAAATCCTTTCTCCTTCACCCAGTTCCAACTCTTTAGAGGTAGTTATATATCCATATTTTTGATATGAAATCTGGTTTATTTCTCTGTGAATTATCTGAACTAGCAGGGTGTATTTGGTTCGTGTGGCCAGGTTTTGGCAGCAGGGGAGGCCTCTGTGAGAAGCTGCCAGAAGCTCCATGTCCATGGAGCCAATTCCAGGAGGCTCCAGGACAGACCAAGGCTGATCAGGAATGACGTTAATGCCTCTGGGATGGCGTGTTTTAGCAGGGGAAAAAAAGTTATTATGCAGATGAAATTGCAGCCAGAGGAGAACAGAGTGAGAACACGTGGGAGGAACAGCTCTGCAGACCCCAAGGTCGGTGCAGAAGGAGGGACAGGAGGTGCTCCAGGAGCCTGAGCTGAGGTTCCCCTGCAGCCCCTGGTGCAGCCCCTGGGGAGGNGGGGCCCAGGTTGGAGCTGTGCCTGAAGGACTGACCCCAGGGAAAAGTGACAGCAGCTCACGGGGAACTATTGCCCTGGGATGGACTCACATTGGAGAAGTTGGTGAAGGAATGTCTCCCGTGGGAGGGACCCCAGGGGAGCAGAGGAAGGACTCCAACTCCTCTCCCTGAGCAGCAGTAGAAACAAGCAGAGTAAACTGACTGTGACCCCCATTCCCATCTCCCTGCACTCCCATCTCCACTGGGGCAGAGGAGGTACAACTTGGGAAGGAGGGAGGGGTGTTGAGAAGGTGTTTTTAAGATTAGTTTTGTTTCTTATTCCCCTGATCTGATCCTGTCAGTAATAAATATAATAATTATCCCCACTTTGAGTCTGTTTTGCCCATGGTTGGTGAGTGACCTCTCTTAGTCCTTAACCCTTGGTTACATTTGCTCTCCTGTGCCCAGTTGCAGAGAGTGGCTTTGGTGGATGCCTGGTGTCCAGCCAGGGCCAGCCACCACACAGGGGTTTGTAAATGTAAATGTGAATGACAGCAGACAAACAGGTCCTGTTGTCAGGGTCTCAGATCCCCCAGCTCTTCTTCTGGAGATCATCCATTGCCTAAGCAAGAGTTTCCAATTGGATTAATTACTGCTCAGCACAGCAATATGTTCTGCTCTGTTAAGTGAGCCATCTGCTCTTCCTTTTCAGCTTGGTTGGCCTTCCAGAGTGAATTAGTTCTGAATTAGGACTGCAAAGAGATTGTGAAGTTCCTGTGGAATTGTGGCTGGCTCCTTACGATGTTCCTGTTCCTGTAGATTGTGTTTGCAGCCCATATTCCATTGCCATGCTTTCCTGGAGTGTCCCATGACCCAGAAGCCTGACAAATGCATTAACAGCCATTTGTTCTCTCTGCATCCAGCTGGGTAGTGGTGAAATGGTTCCAGACCATTGAAATCTCTCATGCCATGAAGAACAATAATGTCTGGACTTCTCAGCTGGAAACTTTGTGCCACTTTCATTTGAATGTCCTGAAAAGTCAGTCTCCCTGCAGATTTAGTCTATATTTGTTAGACTTGATGGACATGATTTTATGAGTGTATTCTGTCAAATCACTTTTGCCTTTCCAGAGTACTTTGCAATTTGAGGCTTCCCTGGTGAGATATATATGGCAGGGGGCTGGAAAGAGATGATGTTTAAGGTCTCTTCCAACCCAAAGTGTTCAGTGATCCTTGATAAATTTGTGAGCCAGCACAGGTGGGGTGCAGGCACAAGCACAAACTACCAGTGCCAAAAGGGAATTTATTCTCCTTACCTCACCAACCAGGGGGTCCCTGAAGCAACACCAGGGCAGAGACACACAAATGAGGACAGGGGAGGATACCCAAACCTGCTGTTCAGCAGGAATTAGCACAGGAATTTACCACTGTGTGCTTGGATCTTTCCCACAGCAAGGCAGGAACCTCCATCATGTTCTATGTGGTGCCTTTAAATCTACATTCTCTAAACAAATGTTCCACTTGTCCAACACATAAGGGCAAACAAAAATCAGGAAGATATTCATGTGTTCCAACACTCAAAAATCAGGATGATGTTTGTGTCTTACAACACACTTGAGAGTGTTTACAATTCTTGCCAACATTCTGTTATTTTTGCACAATATATATAAAAACTAGGTTGCCATTTTCACAGAATCACAGAATTACAGAATATCTTGAGTTGGAAGGGACCCACAAGGATCAACCAGTCCAACCCTCAGCCCTGCACAGGCCCAGCCCCGAGAGTCACCCCCTGTGCCCCAGAGGATCATCCAAACCCTCCTGGAGCTCTGGCAGCCTTGGGGCTGTGCCCACTGCCCTGGGGAGCCTGGGCAGTGCCAACCACCCTCTGGGGGAAGAGCCTTTCCCTGAGATCCAACCTGACCCTGCCCTGACACAGCTCCAGCCCTGCCCTGACACAGCTCTGGGTCTGGGTGCTGTCCCTGGTCCCCCCAGAGCAGAGCTCAGAGCTGCAGCCCCCAGTGAGTTCTGCCCTCAGCCTGCTCTGCTCCAGCTGGACAAGTGCCCTCAGCTGCTCCTCCTATGGCCCCTCCAGACCCTTCCCCACCCTCATTCCCTCCTCTGGACACTCTCCAATGGCTCAATCTCTCCCTTCCATTGTGTCCCCCCAAAGTGCCCCAATGTTGAGGTGAGGCCGCCCCAGGGCAGAGCAGAGTGGGACAATCCCCTCCCTGATGCCCCAGGACAGGGATGTCCCCCCTGGCTGCCAGGGCACTGCTGGCTCAGGGACAACTGGCACCCACCAGGACCCCCAGGGCCCTTTCCCAGTGCTGAGGTTGGTTATTTGTCATACTCAAAGAAAATGAGCAAAACTCAGAGAATCGAGATCATCTCCTCAAGCATCAGAGCAAAACATCTTTAGCTGGGAACTATCACAAGTTTTTCTGTTAAACCTAAATAGATTCTCATTTTACAGCTTGGAACACTGTGCTTTTCTGGAATAAGATAAATAGGCTGTAAAACACTAAATAAGACTCCAAACATTATTTATCACCTCGTGTCACAGTAGATATATTGCTAGTGGCCACTTATTAGAATCTTTGAGCTTATGCAGCAAAAATAAGGGAAAATAGAATAAATATAGCTGGAGGGCTTTCCTTTTGGAAAGGGATAATCTGCAGTAATTGGTTGTGTATTTAAAGAAGGCTCCCTCAGGTATGCCTGGTATAAAAATATATTCATGAACCTTTCTCTGAAACCTCTTCTCAGGTTCTGACAGAATCAAAATAGTCCATTAATTCAATAATAGCTGATTTAATAAGGTTTTAGTGGTGTTTCTCATAAACAATCTTTCCTAAAATTAGCATTCACATAAAGCTGTGCCTGTCATTTTAATGGGCAAATATTTTAAAGGAAGATGAGGTGCTGTTTTAGAGTGCTTTCCTTCATCTTAAAAATACTCCCTGGGACTCTGCAGTGCCCCCACTTAAAATGTTCCCACTGATCTGAGGAGCTCAAAAACGTGGCTACAAACATGACACCATTAGATGCAAAATAAAAGCAGGTGTCCAGAGAAGCAAAGGATTGGTCTGGAGTGGTTTGAAATGGGAACAGAGACACTGGAGTCAGGACAACTGTGAGAAGAACGTGCAGAGTGAGGACAAAGGGAAGCTCAGGAGTCAGCTGGGAGCAGGGCACTGTACCATGGCATGGGCTGGAGGAGGAAAACACTCTTAGCACAGCTGCCTCAGGAGCTGCCAGGCTTCTGCAGGGAGTCTTACTGGAAGGTTCTCTCAGGTGGAATTAGGAAAGCAGGCAGAGTCTCATACAAGAAAGTAGGAAAAGGGACAATCTTGGACTTTCCCTTTTTAATAAACTTCAGAGGCAGAGGCAGAGACAGAGGCAGGCAGGGCAGAGGCTTGGCAGGGTGTGTGTCAACAGCTCAGTGCTTGCAGCTCATACCCAAAGCAAGTGGAAGACAGCCCAGCCAGGCAGAGCCTCCTGAGGGAGATTAGAGCTCTGCAGGAGCTGGGGAGCCCAGCAACACTCTGGGCTGTGTCACCCACAGCAGCACTGCCCAGGCCTCTGGCTCTGTCCCTACCAAGGCCACAGTCACTGCACCAAGGCAGAACTCCTTCATCCTCACACCAAAGCTACAGAGAGGAGAAGACCTGGAGAACAGGAGCAAATTCCACAGTCTCCCCCCAGCTTTGGTATCACACTGGTACTGGGTGTTAGAGCAACATGTTCAGCTCCCTGAAGGTTTTTTTACTTTTCTGCCTGAATCACTTCTGCTACCTGTAAACCAGGACTGCCACCTATGATCAAAGCTAAAGGAAACTTTCCTGGCTCCAGCTGCTTTCAGGATTCAGTGGGCATTCCTTGGATGTATGGAAGCTTGGAATGAGACAGCATTTTCTTTTGCTGTGTGAGGGGATGTAACTTGTTAATATTTCAGGTCACTGCATTCTGGATTTAGCCACCTCACAAATGAGTGTTAGGGTTACAAATAACATAGCACTCACAAATTTACACTAATGCACAATTAAATGCATTATTATTAAAAGTTCTGCCAAAGTTGTTCAAATTCCCAAGAAAGTAGGTCAACAAATGCTGGGTAGATGTTTAATTTTGTTGTGTCTTTCTACACACTAACCAGCAGCATAAAGTACTGAAAGACACTGTGAAAAAACAGTGAAGAAAGAGGAAGAAAACCTGACCTTCCAAAGTAATTATACAATATCTGTGCTGGGCTTTCTAAGGTGCCCAGATCTGTCAAAGATTAATGACATCTAGGTTTTCAAAATGCCTTGAAAACCAGCCCCACAGCAACAGACTTTCTCCTTTTATTCTTATTATAAAGCTGATCCAAAATGGAACATGAAACATCGGAGTACACAGGTCTCTGCATATAAATGTTATAAATGGGAATGAATATCAGGGTGATTTGTCAGAGAGGAAAACTATGAAATGATCATTTTTTTCTCTCTTTTTTTTTTTTTTTTAACGTCTTTATTTCAGGACCATATGATTGGATAATGTAGAGCTTTGGATTCATATATCTTAGAGTCATGAGGTGCCTGAAATGAGCACATTGTCCCCTCATGAAAAGCTTTCAATGACTTTCTTGCTGGTAACAGTGGGTTTGCATGTCAGAGATTGAATGTCAGCACAGTCCTTTCATTTGGCAAAAGCAGACAAACAACTCTAGGGCACTTGAATTTTGGGGCACCTAATGGATTCCAGAGGCTTTTCCCCTACCTTGTTCTTTAAGATAACCTACATTAAACTCTCCAAGAAATGCAAGGGAACCCAAGCCACTAAAAAGTGAAAACATCTCTGACTCAATTTTAAAATCACAGCCCTCTAATAACACCTGCAAGGAGCAGCCACTTTGTTAGTGCAGGCAAGAATCCATCAACTTCTTCACCAGCTTTAGGCAACTCCCTGTCTTGATTTGAGGTGACTGAGCACAGCTAATTAGAGCTGGCAAATGTACTGCAGATTTTCTCCTGGCAAGCCAGTTGTGACCCTTAATTTTCCTAATTTTTGGTGGCATTACTTGTAGGTTCTGGAAATGGTTTTGTCTCAGGCAGGGCAAGAGGACAGTCCTGAGGCCCAAATTTTGAAAAACACACACAAAATGCTGTATTTAGGGTTATTTCCCTGTGTGTATTAAGCAGTGAGCTCATCCAGGTGTGATAAACATGTATCCCATATATCTTATTCTCATCCACCCTTTGTTCTGACTTTAAATGTGAGGAACTGAGGAAGAAAAAATCCATCAGGAACTGGACATGAGCTTTCCCCTGTCAGCCTTTGGCTGAGGGAAGGTGAATGATGCTTTTGTGGTTCATCTCCCCCTGTAGAAGTGTTAATTGTTCCCAGTCACACATCCCTTAGGAGGTTTCTCACCAATTGTAGATGTTTGGGAACTGACAGTTTTCCAAAAGAGAAGATATTGGGTGTTCTAGGAGGCAGCTGGAAGCCTGGGGTGAGGGGAGGATCCACAACCTGTCCAGAGGATCCAGAAGCTGCCCCAAAGATCCAGGAGCTGTGCAGTGGATCCAGGAACTGTGCAATGGATTCAGGAGCTGCTCAGAGGATCCAGGAGCTGTGCAGTGGATCCAGGAGCTGTGCAGTGGATCCAGAAGATGCTCAGAGGATCCAGGAGCTGCTCAGAGGATCCTCAGGGAAAGGAGGGGGAAATGGAGGAGCCTATGGAGAAGACTGGGGGCTGGGAGGTGCTGGTTTAATTTATCTTCATTTCTTACTGTGCAGACCTGTTTTAATTGGCAGTAAATGACTTTTCCCAGGTGAGGTCTGTCAGCCCCTGACAGTGGTGATCTCCCTGCCCCGGTGTGAGGGGAGTGAGGCCAGCACAGAGAGACCTCCCAGAGGATCCAGGAGGATCCAGGAGCTGTCCAGTGATCCAGGAGCTGTCCAGTGATCTAGGAGCTGTCCACTGATCTAGGAGCTGTCCAGTGATCCAGGAGCTGTCCACTGATCTAGGAGCTGCCCAATGATCCAGGAGCTGCCCAGTGCATCTAGAAGGCTTTGGGCTCCTTGTGGTACGAGGACACTGTATTAGATAGAGCCCATAAATCAGCAGGCCTCAAACACCACCAGTGTGGGGTTAAGAATGGCTGGACATTCATCCCAATCTCACCTGTTAACTCCTTATCTTTCCTCATGACCACAGCTCAGGGAGTCCAGCCTGTGAAAAGCACTTTGTAACAGATACCAATATGTTATAGCAGAGTCCTGCAAGGAAGACAGGAACAGGAATTTGCCCAGAAATGCAGCAGGCAGTGAGCAGTGAAGTATTAATAGGCATTTAAAATCTGCCCCCTTTAGCCAGTGCAACAGGCATTGCTGCACTAAGTCAAGCTTACAGCTTCACTTAATAGAACTTCACTGCTGGCCCTAAGGGGACCCTGACCAGAATCACATCGAAAATCAGCTTCAGCCAAGACTTCACTGCAATTCACAGCTTTTCAGTAGTCCTTTTATGAGATTAATCAATTCTGGTATTCTTAGATGAAAGATACTACAAGGAGAAAGCACACTTGAAAGGGTTTTCAGTGTTTTACTTACAATCACTTTGGAAGGGAAACCTTTTGGATTAAACTAAATTGGAAAAGACACTGAAATACTCCAGCTCTTACTGGGTATTTGGTGTACAAATCCAGAGCAAAGCTGGTCCAAGATAAAACTCCTTGAAATGCATCTGCAGTGGACTTTGAGTCCTGATCACCAAGTGGTGATTTAATTCAGACAGAGGCAGAAAGGTGAGAGAACTGGGAACAGAGAATTGTCCTTTTTTAACACAAGATCTTCCCCATGGGTTGTGTTGAAAAGCATCTGCTGAGTCTGCCTTGAAACAGAACTTTTCCTGCTCACCCCACCTGTAAATCACCAGCAATGCCATAGGCTGCAAGGACAGGAATAGGAGGAGGATTTCTCCTAAAGTGTGCCCTAAAATGCTTTCAAGAGATCCTTTATAAAGAGCTTTCTAAGTATTTTCAATTAAAACATCTACTGCAGTCAATGATAACATAAATATGTTCTGTTCTATTAAATCTTGAAGGAAAAAAAAAAAAAAGCTCTTTAACCTGCCTAATGTTCAGAAAAACAAATACTGTTGTTCACTCTTAAATGTGTGTTTCTTTATAAAATACAAAGTTGCTTTGGTCGGTTTGGTTCCAAGTAAATGCGTTGATGTGTCTATTAAGATAAACTAGATGTGATAAGAACAAAATATCAATTTACTTTATCTTTTTATTCTCCTGGAAAATACTCTCTCCTCTTGTTCTAGCTACACGTTATAGCCCCCAAAATTGCCTGGAAAGAATATATTTATGGCTCCAAGGTGAGTTTAGTGATGTTTTCTCTGCAAGTTTAATTCTCTCCCCCTGTCTGCATGTATTACAGTCCTCAGTTGTTTCACACTTAAACATTTTCCCTCTCAGAAGCCTTTTTTTCCCCCATCCAGCACTAGAAGAGTAGAACCAGCTTTCTTTTTCGTTTTTTAAAATTGTTTGGACTGAATTGAAGGTACTTCTGGAGTGGTATGGGGAGATGAGTGATTGGCACGGTGCTTGCACAGTAGGGATATGGGCAGCAAGCCAGGGACAGGCTGTGCTGAGGAAAAAAATAGGTGAGAAACAGAAACATTTAGAAATTTGAAGAGATACTCAAGGCCCACTGTCCTACCAGACTTCAAATTATCACTGTAAATATGTCGGCATTTTGAGCCTCCAAAATGAGCTGAGAGAATACAGGAGGCTGGAAGGTGTGGGTTCTGCAGTCACTGCACTATGGGGGCAGGAAGAATTTATCCCTGAGGTGCTGCCAGTCCCAGAGCAGTGCCAGCCTGGGTAGCTGAATGCTCTGCAGGGACATGGAGAACAGAGACTTCTCTTTAAACCAGACCTACCTGTGCTGCCTTTGGCTGGGGTAGAGTTCCTTTTGCTCCCAGAGGCTGGTGTGGGGCTGTATTTGGGGTTTGTGCTGTGTTGGGAACACAAGGATGTGCTTGCACAGATCCAAGGCCTTTTCTGCTCCTCACCCACCCCACCAGTGAGATGTTGGGAGGGGGCAAACAGCTGGGACAGATGATCCAAGGGAAATTCTGGGCCATATGGCATCGTCTTCAGCATTTAAAGCTGGGGTAAGGAGGAGGAAGAGAGGGGCATTTTGACTTCTGGCATCTGTCTTCCCAGGTCACTGTTACACGTGACAGGGCCCAGCTTTCCTGGGGATGGCAAACACCTGCTGCCCGTGGAAGTGGGGAATGCATTCCTTGGTTTGCTTTGCATGGCTTTGGCTTTGCCTCTTCTGCTTTTCCTATTTTACACTCTTTAGCCAACCCACGAGTTTTCTCACCTTTTTCCTTCCCCTTCTCTCCCCATTGCACCAGAGGGAGGGAGAGAGCAGCTCCATGGAGCTGCTGCCTGTGATTAAACCACCACACTTCCTCAGACATTTCCACCTGGGAAAGGGTTTCATGTGGCTCTCATGTTGCCTAAACAGAAGGTAAAGATTGGCAAGCAAAGAGGACCTTGAAGTGAAACCTTCTGGTGTCTGGGATTTCCTGATGGTAGAAGGAAGATATTTCCCTCCTATTTTCCAGCTCTAAGTTCCTTCCAACACATCCTGCCTAACATTGCCAGCATTCCTCTGTGCTCTCACCTGGCTCTTCTGCATATTTAGTGGCCACCCTCAGCCTCATTACAGTTTTTGCCAGGGTTGTAGGTGATGATTCTTGATAACATGTGTGGCCAATACAGTTGGCATTTCGGGCTGCTCACAGTTAGTGACTGGAAAAAGGAAGGGGGAATTTTTTAGCAGTGAAGAGAGTAGGAGACCAGCTGGCTGTGCCAAGTGTCATGAATATGGGACTAAATTCCTGGAAGAAAGGGCAGGAATACATAATTCATTGTCCTTCATGGAAATTGCCTAAATCTCTGGACATGGTTCAGATCTGATGTGTTTGGGGGGTTTTAAAGACTGGATTCCACCAAGCTTTCCATAGGACTGTAAGCAAATCCAAAGTATCAAAACACTTCTTTACTCCTTGCAGAGACACTTGTGGTGCTGGGACTTTGCCCAGTGTTCATTATTTTCTTTTCAATATTCAAGCACAAGCATGTTTAATTCTAGGAATGTAGCAAAATTCCACAGGAGCTTCCAAGAGGGAGAAATGTGGAACACATTGAAAGGTGTTAGGAATAACTTTAAAAAAACATGCATGAAATGAGCCTGGAAGTCACAGATCCTTATTTCCTCGATGTTTAATATGTAACTGCTGTGGTTTAATGGGAAGAAATCCTACAGTGTTTAATGTCCCATTTTATTTTGAGCTGATTTACAGCCACAGGCAGCCCAGAGCAGCCTTGACCCTCTTTCATGGATTTGGTCACTCCCAGTTTTTACAGCCTTTTGGTCAAAGCTGAGACAGTTNTAGCCTTGACCCTCCTTCATGGAGGGGGATGGATTTGGTCACTCCCAGTTTCTACAGACTTTTGGTCAAAGCTGAGACAGTTGTGGTTTTCTTATTTGAATGTCCACACATGTTTTAAGGCAGATTTTCCCTGTAAATTCTGAAAACTCTTATTACTAAGAAGTGCTTCTCTAGATTCCCTGCTGGCTGTTCATATATGACCATTCCAGAGGAACCCCAGGCATCTGGTTTTACACCAAGAAGGGCTGTCTGAGCCAGTTGATGCCTGATCCATCCCTTAATCTGATGAAGAACTGTGAAAATAACTTAAATTATGATATTTTCCCTTACATTAGTACAATGAGTTGTATACTTTGCTCTTGCTGCAATATACTTGTGACTGATACACAAATATCACACCTACTTAGCTGAGAAGGCTGTGGTCCTTGGTGGTCTTAGTGGCCAAAAACAAGTGGAAAAGGTCTTTGAAGAGAGAAATCAGGGTTGAAATGGGTTTGTTTTCCATCTCCTTTAAGAAAATCAAGTCTGGTGGGTTTGTGCTGCTTTCCCACTCCCAGAAGGATGTTTGTATCTCCTGCCTGTGCTCCTTCTCTGGTGTTTTGGTTCTGAGAGCCACCTTTGTTGAGCAGGAGTCCTGCCTTGTCACAGTTTGGTTCTCACATTGCTCAGACCCTCTAAACTCTTTGCAGGTTGTGCCAGGAGATGCCTTCACAGTGTCACCAAATAGATATTGTTCATGATGCTAATCTTATATTTGAAATGAATGGAGGCTACTTCTAGTTCTACCCTGATTAGTGCACTTATCATTTAGAGATGTTTCAGCTTCTGCTTTCGCTTCAGAGTTATGGCATATTCTGATTTGTTTCCCTGAGCTTTGCATGGGCATTGCTGCTGGGTTATTGCTGGAATAGCAATAGAAATGGGAGTATTCCCACAGAAATTCCAAGTCCCAGTGTGACCTCAGGTGACCCTGCTGTGCCAGCTTGTGTACAAATAGAGGCAAGCAGGACCTGCTGGGAAGACCTTGTTAACACAAGGAACATAAACATCAAATATATCTAAAAGACTCCAAGGATTGGGTAAAGATCAAAGGGGTTTTGTTCCATTGATCCCATTCTCCTTTTAAACAAGAGCAGCTTTTCTTCAGGAAATTCAGCTCATTCTTCCCATCTTGTTTTCCCATAATTTGGCTGCTAGCACACTGTCACAGCTCAAGGTGATTAGCCAGAAAGATGAGTTTTCAGGCCTTCCAGGATCAATCTCTGTAATCATTTCCCCACATTTCTCTTTTCCATGCTTTTATTGGAAGTTTTGTGTTACTTGGCATTGCTATAACGTAGAATCTTTGAATACAGTGGTCACATAAACATATTTTTTCCTTAAAAATATCTGAGCAGCAAAGCAACCTAATAGTGAAAACTACAGTAGTTACAGCTAAATAGTAGCAACATAACAGCGAGTTCCATATTTCCATTTTTAAGGACCCAGAACACAAAAGGAAAAGAGGCAAAAATATAAATGTTCTGCTTAATTGAAGGATTGTCCTTCTGTGAGCAAGGTTGGGATTTTGTGTGGGTGTGTTTTATGGACTCTGGTGTTCCCAGAGCTTCAGAAAAGCACTGTTTGGACCATCTTCTAACCATGTTGTAACCGTGGTACTGGGAGGCAGTTGAATAATCCTATTTTATATCGTTTGCTTAAGTGATTTACACTATAAACTGCTGCTGCTGAAGTTCTGCTTGTGTCAGGTTCACATGGGCATTCAGGATGTTTGATTTAAAGGCTTCCTTCAAACGTTTCAGGCCTTGTGATGTTCATTTCCTCGGGTGAGGAAGGTGGTTTACACAGCCTGAGCAGCCACATGAGGCCAGGTCTAATCCAGGTTGGGATTAGACCTTCAACCTGGAGACATTCCTGCATCCATGGGCAGGCTCAGGAAAGCAGGAGAGGAAAGCACAGCTCGGGTGACATTGCTGGCCAGGGGTTTTTCTGACACTAATGAAAACAGGGGCCTCACAAAAGCCTGATTTCTCCAGGGCATAAATGAAAGCAGCAGAATTGTTTCTGCCTGAACTTTGATTAATACAGTGTCTGTGAAAAGGAACGTGGTGGTTGGCAGTGAACTCCCAGAAACAGGCATCTTTTTGGAGCTGAAAATTTCCCAGAGATGCCAGGAGAAAGTGTTACAAGACAGGGGGCTGAAGAATGGCTGCCCATAAAGAGGCAAGGCTACTTAAAACTAATTTTTTTTTTTAAAGCAGTTTTTTATATTTTCTCTGAATATTACACAGTTGTACCCTACGAAGTCCATTTTATCCTCTATTATTTCATCTTAATCTATGGCTTTTCTAGGCTGTGAATTCCACAGGTAATTTATGAGGTCTGATTAGACATTTTCCCAGGGCTGGGACACAATTCTTCCCTGTGAGGGTGGGGAGGGGCTGGGATGGAATTCCCAGAGAAGCTGTGGCTGCCCCTGGATCCCTGGAAGTGTCCAAGGCCAGGTTGGAGCAACCTGGGCTGGTGGAAGGTGTCCCTGCCCATGGCAGGGGGTGGAACTGGATGGGCTTTAATGTTGCTTCCAACACAAACCATTCCAGGATTCCATAATTCTATGCCACATTCTAACACAGTTTAATGTCAGCTTCACTGGACAAAGATAATAATAAATAAATAATAAATAATTTCCTTCACATCTCTTTGACTTTGACTTCAAGAAAAAAGAGTGTGGTAGCTCCCTCTTCTTCTTTATCCCTTCTGAAGAGGATAAAACAGGAGAACAAATTGAAGTGAGGAGAGTTTAGTGATTTCACTGGGTCCTGAGCTTCTGAGGAAGCTTTGGGGACAAATATTGGGCCACCTCCTCTCCTTTTTAGTGACTCAGAGTTGAAACTGGGGACTCAGGCCAGGCCTGGTTTGCATATTTGTGTCTGTTCTAGGGAGATGAGTAGAGAGGGAAGCTCCTGATGGAGTGTCTCCAGGAGTTCAGAGCCTCCTAGCACTTTGGAAACCACAGCAGCCTCTTAAGATGCAAATCAGCAGGAAAGGGAAGAAGAAACCAAACAAAAACCTCCTCATTTACAGCTGGTCTTGATGCTGCAAACAGCAATTTCTCTAAAAAGGCAGAGAAACATTTGCCCCCAGCCAGAGACAATCTGTGCACACAGGAGCTGTGCCTGCCTGTACCAATCTTGGTGTCACATCCAGACAAGTTATTCCTAATGAGGCCTGGAAGGGTCCCTGCTCTTCATCTCCTCTGTGCTGCCCCTGGATGGACCTTGGAGGAGCTCAGTCACCCAGTCACAGGACCCTGTCATGTTTTTACTCACTGTAATTATTGGAGCAGTTGCCAGGGTCAGGATTTACAGTCTCTGTCGAAGACATTGGGATTTCTGCTCTGAAATCTGGGTGTCCTTCACTCCTTTTTCTTTTTTTTTGTGCAGGGAGGATGGAAATCTCCCCACCTCTTACACCAGCAGTATTTATTTCAAAGGATTCTCACCAACTCTTTCCCCAGATCATTTTTCTATTTATTTTACCCCCTGAGTTTATCAATTTCAATAGACAATAAACAAATAGATACAGAGAGTAAACAGAAGTACAAGCCAAACACAGATTGGGAATTGAGAGTTATATCAGCATTTTGAGAGGAATTCTCAGCATGTTTTTCCCTATGTTTTCTGTGGAAAGCACTGCAAATGTTCAGGAGGGATAGGAGTGGAAAGCCTTAGTACAGGGGGGTGGAATAAGATGAATGTTAAGGTCCCTTCCAACCCAAACCATTCCAGGATTTTAAGATTCTATGTCAAAACCTTATGACATTTGTGTGGCCTGCTGCATTCAAGAGCCTGGAGATCATCTCTCTGAGGGTCTTACAGAGACATTTGGTATTTATAACTGTGGTGGGCTGGCCCTGCCCAGCAGCCAAACACTCATCCTGTGTCTCTCTGACTCTCCTCTCCCGTGGGATGGGCAGAAAACAGAAAGAAGGCAAGAAGAGTTCTTGCTGGAGCCCTTCTGCTCTAGAGACAGGATGAGAGAGTTGGGCTTATTCAGCCTGGAGAAGAGAAGCTCCAGGGAGACCTCAGAGCCTCTTCCAGGGCCTAAAGGGGCTCCAGGAGAGCTGGAGAGGGACTGGGGACAAGGGATGGAGTGAAGGACGAGGGGAAATGGCTTTTGGCTGAAGAAAGGTATTTTAGATGGGATATTGGGAAGGAATTCCCGGCTGGGAGGGTGGGGAGGCCCTGGCACAGGGTGCCCAGAGAAGCTGTGGCTGCCCCTGGATCCCTGGAAGTGTCCAAGGTCAGGTTGGAGCAACCTGGGCTGGTGGAAGGTGTCCCTGCCCATGGCAGTGTAGTCAAACTAGATGAGCTTTAAGATCCCTTCCCACCCAAACCATTCTAGAATTCTGGAATTGTGGGTGGAGATAATGACACTTCAGCAGGGAAAGCTACAGCTGGGAGCACAAATAAAGCAAAATGGGGAATTTATTTGCTACTTGCCATCAGCAGGTAAAATCAGCTGGTAAAACTCCAGCCTGTTCCTGAAGAGCAGGACCTCAGCACGTGTAGTACTTGTTTGGGAAGAAAAACAACAACCATGAACATTCTCCCTTAAACTTCTTTCTCCAAGCTTTTACTGCTGAGCACGATGTCACATGGCTTGGGACATCATTTGGTCACTTGGGTTCACTTGTCCTGGTTGGGGTTCTTACCCTTCCTCTGCCATGCTCAGGCTCATATGAAGTACAAGTGTACTTTGATTTGTGCCAGGGTTTTGCCTGAGGAAGAAGTAGAATTCTTAACCCCCTTTTTTGGATAACCTGGCCAAAAAGCTGAGCCTGGGTGTGAAGGGAGTGACCACAGAGAGAAGATGTGAGAAGGAGTGTGATGGCTTGTGTTTAGACTGTACAGAAAATCTTAAAAAGCAATAAATAGAACTGAGAGTGGAGGGAAAAAAAGTCAAATAGGTGTTTTTTTTGTGACTGGAGAGGACAGTTCCAGCAGGGAGTGCAGCAGTGTTTGTGCAGTGGGGCAGCAGGGAGGTGTTGTCCCACCTGAACAGAATTTCACCTTTCCTATTTGACTCTGAGCCAAGCTTAACTTTGGCCTTTCCTGCTGTTAAAGAGCTTGGCTTTGCAGCTGGAGTGTCCTTTTAATGGGGTGTCTGGGTGACTAAGTGGGGACTGCATTCTTTTTGCTTGCTACACCACTCCTTTTTCTCTCTGAAAGCCTCCCCCTCAGAGCAGGGCCATATTTCCTGATCCTTTGGAAAGGCCTTAAAGAAGTGAGGAGCTGACAACAAAAGTCACTTCATGCATCAGCTGACTCTAAATAATGAACCCCAAATCTCCTAATTTTATGTGAAAAACAAAGATCTCTTTCAACACCATCTACAGCTGTGCAAGACATTCTCTGGAGAACTCCAGTTTTGTTTTCAGGGAAGCATTTTTTTTCTTCCAGGCAGTGCTTTCTCACATGGTTCCTTTAGGAATTCAGCTGTGCTTTTCCCTGTTTTCTTTTGGTATAATTAAAAGTAAACTTCAGTTCTTGCTTCCTTGCTTATGAGGATGGCTCTTTTCCCCAGATCTTCCAGGAACAGAGGAAAAGAAATCCCTTTCCAGTTCAGTGCTTTCCTTTTACACTAAAGGCATCTCAAACATTCACACACACATGGAACTTGAGAAATACTCCTGAAATTCCATCATTTTGTGTGCCAAGTGAATCAAACTTCGTGTTCCTTTAGAATTATATTGGGTGTGGGGTGGAGAAGATAATTCTAAAATGTTTGTGTTCTGATTAGAATTTTTTTCACCCTGTTCCCCTGTTCCCTCTCCTTTTCTTTCTCTCCAACTCCCTTGATTCTTCCCAAATATATTGAGAATACAGGAGAAAAATAAGCAAGAATTGGGAAACCCCAACCCCGCCACTCAGAGGATTCTTGCTAAAAGGTTTGTACTCTGGAGGAGAATTTTTCAAGAATCCCACATTTCATTTTTCAGGTCTTTTCTCTTCTAGAACTCTGTGATCAGAACCATCTTAAAAAATTATCTTTTTTAGCCTAAGATCAGCTTGTACTTGTAGCCCAAAGCAGGCAACTAAAGTTCACTGCACAAAGCATCCCATTTTAATAACTGAAGCTCATGAAAAAGTGTCCCAATAACTCAGACAATTAACCCTGATACCTTTACTACTCTGTGGTTCCCCCTGAGGAAGCTGAATCTTTTTTTATAACTGGGGCTGGGGAACTGGCTGCCTACTAAAGGCTGTGTGTGTTCCCATTGGAATGGCTATTTCTCCCATTAAAAATATAGTAAAGCCATTAAAGCCCTCCAATGTAATCATTAACATTTAGCACACTGTGCCTGATGCATTAAAAACATTATGTGCAGCTGATCTCTCTGACTCACTTAGGGAAATATCAAACAGCTCCACTGCACCTTGGCTTTATTTTTCATTTTAGGTGATATTGCCACACTCTTCCTAATTTGCTTCAGTGAGTTCTCCCATTTCTACATGGTTATAATTTGAAAAATATAAACTATGTAGTCTTTTAGAGAGTTAATGTTTTTTATTCTGACTTTCAAGACATTGAAGTGGCAGAGTTTGTGAAGTAAATTCTCTCTCATTTAAATACCTTTTGTTAAATTAATGTGACACACAGCCCAGGTCACATTCATCCTTTGGAGATACCACACATTAAATCTTCATATTTAAAGATTTTAAGATGCCAATATTTCATTTTAGAAGAATCTCTTTCTGTTCCTTGACTGTGACAAGGTGCCAAGGTACAAATATGCATCAAATGTTGTCCTTTAACTCTGACCAGGATGGACTTGGCTTCTCCACACTGATGTTAAATGTTTGACAGGAAATTGTGGAATCACAGAATCATGGAATCTTGCAATGGTTTGGGTTGGAAGGGACCTTAAAGCTCATCCAGTGCCACCCCTGCCATGTGCAGGGACACCTTCCACCAGCCCAGGTTGCTCCAAGCCCCGTCCAACCTGGCCTTGGACACTTCCAGGGATCCAGGGGCAGCCAAGGCCAAGAATTCTTATTAGCCCATTCTTATTAGTATTAACCAATTATTACTAGCCAATTCTTATTAGTATTTTCACACCATAGTCCTTGNCTCCACTGGATTAATCACCATTATTTCTTCTTGTAGTTTCCCAATTTAAATTGGACTTTTGTGGACATTTCAGCCATTTCTGAAACTGGTGGCTCATATCCAGATTTTTTCCCTTTGTCTCATAAACAATGCGAGTTCTCCTGTGTTTTATTCCATGTTACAAAGGGAGAAATCAGAGAGGTTTGAAATTTGGAGGAAGGAAAACATTTTTCTGAATTAGTCCAGTATTTTCACACCATAGTCCTTGATCCTAAACTTAGTGTTGCACATGTTACTTATGTAAGAGCCCCTGCATTTTTCATTGGATCAGCTATCCTTATTTTCTGAGGGAATTCTCCAGGAAGTGTGTGTAGAATGAGGCCTCTGTGCCTTCTCTTGCTCAGAGAAAGGTCTTTACACTCAGGTTCTGTTTCCCAACAGCTGTGGGAACACATCCTGTATCATATTTTACTTTTCTGCTGCATTCAGAAGGAATTCTGTGACCATGGGGATGATTTGTCACCCAATCAAATCTTAAAGAAATTAAACATATTTTTTTCCCAGGTATTTGCAGAAAGTTCTTTCTTTCTACTACTACTTTTGCAGCTCTGCAGCCCAGCTGGATCTGGGAAATGGTGCACAAGTCATAGCAGAAAATGTCATCTCTATGGAAACTTCCAGAGCCTCTGGAGGATGATGGGATAAAGTTTACAGAATAATCAATATTTTATTCTGAGCTCACTTTTAAGCCAGGCAGGAGAAATGAAACTCCTGGCTGGACAAGAGATGTGGAATTCCCAACAGAAGCTGAAACTCCTGAAATGGATTCAAAAGGTGGAGAGGAGCATGTGGGGCTGAATCCTCCTGGGGGAAGGAGGATTGGAGGAAAGACAAACTGCCTTGGGGATGTCTGACAGGAGGAAAAGGAGCAGCATCACCTCTGGCTGGGTTCTTAAAGTTGAGAGGGACACAAGAACTGTTTATTTTCTGTTGGTTTAAATGTCTAAACAACACAGGATTGTATTTTTTCTCTCTCTCCAGTTACCTCCTGTGTAACACCTTATCCTCACCTCTTCTTTTTAAGCACTTGTCTCCTAGTTATTGTTCCCAAATCCTGAGCTCTGTCATTCCTGGGAAGGTTGTTAATTTTTTTCCCCAGACATTCCTGGACCTGTTCTCCCAAGGGAATTATGATCCATGACCAACAGATGGGCTTCTTGCCATCCCTATTTACTTCTAACCTGCAATCCAATTTGCTTTCATTTATCTGTATCCCAAACCTATTTGGTTCCCCTGCCCTGTCCTCTTTCCTTCCTTTCCCCCAGACTCTATGGGAATGTTTTCTTTCTGAACTGGGCCAGAGATGCTTCTCTGCTGGAAACAGGATCTTCAGGCAAAGGGAACAGGAAGAGGATGGAGCAATCTCTCCCCTCAGCTTGTGGTAATAACCTTGTGATTTAGGAACATCCATGATTATATTGCAATTATCACAGTTAATAGACACCAATAAAATTATGCTCTTTGATTTTTGGGGGGAACATTTTCCAGAATTATTTATAGTTTGTAATTATTTATATTTCAGCCCAGAGTGATGCATTCTACAACCTAACAGCTGTGCATGGTGTGAAAACATCCTTCTGTAAAACTGTAGCACATCCAAAGCCATTGATTTTAGTGATTCCATTGATTTTTTTGTTGAGAAGCTGCCTGACAGCTCTGTCTTTGCACTATTTCCACACTTACACTGCTCTAGTTGTTGCTTTTTGATGCAAACCCCCATTTTTTGTGTTCAGTTTTCCTCCTGGAGAGCTGCCCTGGTGCAGAGATCATTCTGTGTTGCAAATGAAAGCAGGAGTGCTTCCAGCCATGCCAACTCGATTTTCCAGAGCTCCCTGCTCTGCTGGGCAGCAGAGGCAGCTCCCAGCCTGTTTTGTGGAAATCTGAGGCACACAGAGATTCTCCTGCCAGGATTTTGGATGCCACTGGTGTGGCAGGTGCCTGAAGATGTACTGCAGCACTAAAATCTGTTTGCAAATGCAGCTCTCGCTGCCTTGGTGAAAATCCAGGGAGACAACAAGGCTGAGAGCACACGTGCTTGGCAACACATTCCAAGGTAAAAACCCTGGGATCCAGCAATGAGCCACCCTGGACACTGGCTGGGATTGTTTTAATAGAAAAGCAGATGCTTTGTTGATGTTCCCAGTCTCAGGAAAGAGAGAACTGGAAATTAAACTGTAATCTGGACATGGCTGGCTGGGCTCCCTCTGCTTGGAGCTGCTGATGGGACCAGGAGGGGCCAGAGCACATGGAGCAAATGAGCTTTATGGGGATGTAACTCCTTCCCAGGTCACAAAAAGGGGGAATGGTGTGTTCCCAAAGGCTCTGTCCTCAAGTGTGTTAAAAAGGACCAGACCAAATCCTCAATTCTGAGGCAAAGGGGAATTGCATCCGCTGAGGCAGGGCTTGAACATCCCCCAGCACCAATTCCTCGTCCTTGTGCACTTCCCATCCTGGCCAAAATGCCCAATTTCCAATGCCCAACAGCAGCTCCTGTATTTATAACCTGAATCCACCATGTGTCAGCATATTTTCTGCATATGAGGCACAGAGTCCTTTCCAGCCTCCCAACTGCTGTGCATTTTAAACTACCTGCCTTGCCTGCAGCTATTGACTGAGACATTAATCCAATTAGGTGGGACAAATTGGAGTGAAGCCAAGCACTATTAAGGCTGAGTTTATTACTCTCTGCTTCAATTATTTTGCTGATTTGGTGTAATTGCTGTGTTCCAACTGTACTGGGTCCTGATTTGCACCACCAGTTCTGCTCAGTTCCTTGTGAGCCATCGGAGTGGAAGGTGGAAGTTGTATAAGGAATGTTGCCAGGGGAGATACTTGGACACAGGGACAGTAGAAAGAAGCAAATGAAGTGCCACAAACATTGCTGGAACAGTATTGAAGTGTAATTTTAAATAAATTCCACGTAACTAACTAAGATACATCTTTATGATTACAAAAGATTGCAAAGTTCTAGTAAAGGAATGTTTCTGCAGCAGGGGAGGTTCAGATTAGTTATTGGGGGAAAAATCATGGAAAGAGTGGTCAGGCATTGGAATAAGTTGGTCAGGAGTTGGTGGAGTCACTGGCTCTGGAAGTGTTCCAGAGGTGTCTGGGTGTGACACCTGGGGACATGATTTAGGGGTGATTATTTTGGTGCTGGGTGATGGTGGGACTGAGGGAGCTTGAAGGTCTCTTCCAACCATTCTGATTTTGTGATTCTGGAAAGCTCAAGTCTTCCAGAAAGCAGAATATTACATGGATTTAATCTGCAACCCTGAATAGGGCACTGACCACGAACTCTGAGCACTGAGCCACTCTTGGTTGTAGAAAAGTCCCTGTGGAGGTAAAACAGAGCTGTTTAATTCTGTATAAAACTACAGTAGCTGTTGCTCTAGAGAGGCACAGAATGCTTTGGGTTGGAAGGAACCTTAGAGCTCATCCAGTGCCACCCCCTGCCCTGGGCAGGGACACTTTCCACCAGCCCAGGTTGCTCCAAGCCCCATCCAACCTGGCCTTGGACACTCCCAGGGATCCAGGGGCAGCCACAGCTTCTCTGGGCAACCTGTGCCAGGGCCTCCCCACCCTCACAGCCAAGAATTCCCCCCCAATATCCCATCTAATTCTCCATGTCATAAAGCAGATCCACAGGGGCAATAACTCACACCTTGTGTTTGCTGTCCTTTGCCAAGACACCTTTATTTCATGTTAAAGGGGGAAATGCACAGAAGGATTTTCAGCCCAGGAATTGTTCTCTCACCATTCCCTGGCCTTGCTGCTCAGACCTGAGGTCACTGGGTCAACCTACTTCCCTCACCTGGTGTGTTCTCAGAGCTGAGGGACAGCATTGCCCCTTCTCCACTGGGGCAGAAAACAGGCAGGTTTGGTGCTCACCTGTTTCATCTCCAAGAAACAATCCTGATTTGAAATATTTCTGTCTCCCTGTGTCACTGGAATGTCACAACACCTCCCAAATGTCCATCTTTGTGAATATAGGTGAGTACTGAGTTCCCAAACTTCATCCTTTGCAGAGTAGCCCTTTTCTTACAGAGAAGGGAAGAAACTGCCCTTGCAGAAGGTGCCAACCTCCATCTGCAACACCAGAAGAGTTCAGGTTTGGTTCATAGTTATATTTGAAAAGGGCTGAAGAATGTGGAATAAACTGGTTTTATCTATCTATCTATCTATCTATCTATCTATCTATCCATCTATCTATCTATCTATCTATCTATCCATCTATCTATCTATCTATCTATCTATCTATCTATCTATCTCTCAAAAGAAGACTCCCACACAGCTTTCATTAGCAGCAACAGTTCAAATGCAGACACTGTAGAAAGGGGGAAAAAAAGTAAATTGTGAGTGCATAGAAAAAAAAAAGTGTGTGGAAATCAGGGTTTAGATCACTGAAGGCTGGCATGGTAAGTGAACCTAAATGTTTCACTGTTTCTTGCTCACTGGATAAATATTTAAGTTTAAAATCAGGGGAAACTTATTCTTAAGGGTGAAAAAAAAGCAAACTATGGAAGGTTCTTGACAATGTAAAATACTTCCTCTCCCAAGCTGATATAAAGAATGCAGCCTTTTAACATGCCTGGACGAGCTTTAAAAATGACTCAATAGATTGTAGAATTCAGCACATTTTCTTCCCAATTATTTCTGAAGAGATTCTGTCAAATGTTTTCTAAGGGAGGATTGGCAGCCTGTCTATTTTATTTTAGTTTTATGGGACTTTTATTTTTATCCTGTCATGAGAAGCAAATGGCAGAGCTATGATTAGGATAAGCCATGTAAGAGGGCTCAATCTGCACAATTTATAGTGCAGCTTGCTTTAATCTGTCAGGGAATGTGTGTTATATTGCCTTTCAATAGATAGATGTTAATAAATTCTATCCAGACAGCCTTAAAAGATGCCAACAATTGCTGGAAGTACTTGGAGCAGAAACTGTCTGCAATATTGAATCCTTGGAGGACCCTTCTGGGTACTGTGGATTCCTTGAACAAAAAGCAGCCAAACAAAGGAAGCTCCCAGCAACTCTGGTATCCAAAACCCCTTTGGGGAAAACATGGAGTTATCATTATTTTTTTATCAATTAGCTTTCTAAAATTTACCAGTCTGATAACAAGAAGATGATGATGATGATTGCTATTATTGTTATTATTATTACTGGTGGTTTCAACATCTTTTAGTATTTTTTTAATCTTTTTTTTTCCCCCCCTCTCCCCAGTTGTGAATATTTATATGCTGTCAACCCCCTGAAGCTGTGAGAAAACACAGTGCCACCCAAATCACACTGCATGTCTGTTTATATATATTTAGTAAATCTGAAAATCTGCACTTGATACAGGGTTTTTTCCCCTCTGTTTATTTTTATTTTTATTGGATTACCACTGTCATGTCTTTTCAGCTCTTCCCCTTCATGATGGATTGATTTCCCTCTCTGAGGTGAATGCAATAGGAAAATCAGGTGGAGTATTTGCACTGTGAGATTCTGGGTTTGTGTTCCACAACCAGCTTTGAAAGCTGAATAGCAGGATTCTGGAAATGTCATGGAAAATAATTGGGGGTTCTAAAAAAGAAAAAAGGACTTTACACATTGTTCTCCTTGAGTGTTTTCACAGTGGGAGTTGCAAGACAAAAGTCACAAGTGTCAACCCCTGATTTTCAGTCTGATCTCAAAGAGGAAGAAACAACCTCTTCTGGTTAAGGTTCAGAAAATGAAATGTATGGTCTTTTCCAGAAAGGACAAAGGATTTGCTTTCAGTAGTAGAATAAAAAAAAAAACAAACCACACATGGTATTGTGGCAGCTTTGTAGTCAAAATTCACATTTAAACTTGCGTAAGGATTGATGGTGAATCCATTATAAACTCAGTGAAAGAAATAATAGACCAGAAAGAAAGTGAAATTATAATCTCACATTTACTAGAAAGCCACAGCTGCAAACTTGGAAGAGCAAATGCTCAAGTCTCTTTTGTCAGATTGTCCTGAGGGTCCAAAGTAAATAGAAAAAATATACTCGAAAAACAGTTATAAACATATTTTTTTCTAAAAGCGCAGGATCACCCTGTTGGACCTGTGAAATATTCCCATTGGTTAAATGTTCTTCATATCCTAGATGGATTTTTAAAGAATGTTTTCCTGATCTATTGCATTTGGTCTTTCATTGTGACTGTTGAGTGACCAATACACAAATGTGAGTGACATTGTCTTCTGCATTCAGAACCTGAGCTGAGGTCTTGCTTTTGTCAGAGAATCCTGGAATGGTTTAGGTTGGGGGGACCTTAAAGCTCATCCAGTGCCACACCTGCCATGGGCAGGGACACCTTCCACCAGCCCAGGTTGCTCCAAGCCCTGTCCAACCTGGCCCTGGACACTTCCAGGGATCCAGGGGCAGCCACAGCTTCTCTGGGCAACCTGTGCCAGGGCCTCACCACCGTCCCAGCCAGGAATTCCTTCCCAATATCCCATCTAAATCTCTTCTCTCAGTTTAAACCTGTTCCCCCTTGTCCTATCACAATATGCCCATGAAAAATTCACTCTCTAAGAGCAACTTCCTTTATTGCTCACTTTCAGGGCTTTTTGAATCCAGAAAAACAAAATAACCACATGCTGCTGGGGTTTTTTTGGCCTACTAATATCCCTCATGGCAGGAGACACACACAGACATGCAATTCACCCTTCTGGACTGGTGCAGAGTAGGATTGGAGCTGCTCATGAGCAGGAGATATGTGATATTGCACTGTTATAAAGATGTGGTAACTCTATTCCCCCATTTGGCAGTGGAACAGGACACTGGGCAGAGACTGCAGAAGGTTGGTTTCCCCCAGGATTATAAATAAATAGGTAGAAATGCCATTGGAAATAAAAGTTATTAAATCTTTTATTTTTCCACTTTTCCTGAGAAGGAACAAGTTCAAAAGAAATAGGAAACCTTACCAAAGGAAGATGCTAAAGCTGCTCTTTGTGTGGGAAAGTGTGTGATAGCAATAGATCAGGACTTGCTTAAAAGTCACTGGAATAATCCTATAAAATACCTGATTACTGAGACTTTTTTTGTCAACTCCTCAGTCAAGGTGTCAGCAAAATTAGGAGGTAGATAACACCTGTAATGAAGTTCATGCAGATGCTTTTCCACCTTCCTGACAGGAGGTTGTGGCCAGGTGGAGGTCAGGCTCTTCTCCCAGGTAACAGGAGATAGGACAATGGGAAATGGCCAAGGAGGGGTTCAGGTGGGACATTAGGACAAATTTCTTCACTGAGAGGGTGGGTAAGCACTGACCAGGCTGCCCAGAGCACTGGAGGAGTCACCATCCCTGGAAGTGTCCAAAGAACAAGTGGATGTGGCACTTTGGGAAATGGGTTACTGGGAATGAGTGTGTTTGGTCCAAGGCTGGACTTGATCCTGGAGGTCTTTTCCAGGCTTAACAATTCCATGATTCTACAGCCACAATCACTTTTGAGTGTATAATAGTCCCACTGTGAGGAGGAGATAATCCCTTTCATTAGAACCACTTTTTTCCCTATAGAAAACATATAAGGCTGTGACCAACATGGTCGATTAAAAACCAGATCTGTCCCTTTTTTGAGTTAAGCTCTAGCTCTGGGTCAGGCAGCTTCTGGAGTGCTCAACTTGGTATGAAATGGTTAATTTACAATCCATCAAGCTTGGAAAAGCCCCCCAGATACATTGCTCTTGGTTTGCTATTGTCTCATGGAAAGCACTCCCTGAAACCCACATCATCCAAACCATCTGTTCCACAAAACCGCAAACTTCCCTCCCGACTCAAATTCTACAATTTCATCCCAATTTATTGCCCAGATATTGCCTTTTCAGTGTGTGACCTATGAAGCTAGATGTCAAGCACTCAATTATTTTTTCACATCAGAAAGTTCTCCCAAGAACTGATTGAATTCTTCTGGAATGAATTTTTGCTGAGCCACACCAAACTCTCCGAAGGCTCTGCAGGTTGTACAGCACTAACACAGTTACAGGCTCCCCCTCTCAGCAATGCACCTGCTTGTAAAATGGGTTATCCTCCCAAACTCTGACCTTACAGAGACAGGCCAGTATTAAAAGTAATCTCAGTATTTTATTTTAATGTTTCCAGGAAGCTTTCAGACTGTTTTAATAAAAATTGTCTAACAATTTAATGGAGAACAACTTGGTGAGGAATGTTTTTTTATGAAAGTACTGAGGGCATGCTTACTAGCTTTAGTAAGAACTTGTGATTCCCTATAAAATGTTATAGCTTTTACAGTAATTTCTGCAAAACCCAGCTGGAATCATCACTGCTGGATCGTATCAGAGGCTGCAAAGAGTAACTGAAATGTTAGGAAATGGAGATGCAGACCCAAAGCCCCTGAAACTCATTTACTGTCAGAATCCATTCTGCTTCTCCAACCTGACACATCTCCCAGCTAATGAGCAAGGAGAAAGTTTACAGGCATCAGTCATTAAAATGCAGAGCCCAATTCTCATTTGCATCAAGCCCAAGGTACATTTTTGCCCTTAACAGTTCTTAAGGCTCTTTCTCAGCTGATCACATAAAACATAAATGAGAGAAAAGACCAAGAGAGAAGGGAAAATGCACCTTCAACTAATTTAACTCAGGGATGAGTTTAAAATTGGTAAAGGAAGCAGTAGACTGAATTCCCAGGGGCATCAGCCTGGATGGAGGCGGTTCCTTTGGAGCTCTACCTTCTCCCTGCTCCCCTCTGCTGCTGGCTTTTTCCACTTCCCAAAGGAAAATTTATAATATCTCCAAATTATAACTCTATACCTTGTGGCACTTTCAGCCAGCCTGTAAAAAGCAATTAAAATAGGATATACAGAAGGAATATAAACCCTCTTGATTCAGATCTTAACTAAATCTCCAATTAGAAGTTACAAAAACACTTTCCCTGAAGGTGAGTTATCCTGTAATTGCCTTATTGCAGTTGGCACTGACTTCCCCCCTTTCTATCAAAGGTCTTAACAGGGTGGGGGTTTGGGGTTTGCAAAAACTAATACAGAGCAGGCAAAAGTAGCTGTGTCACTGTCACTTTGTCACCAGGTTTGCTCAGGCTTTCACCTGAGCCTGAGTTAAAGGCAGCCAAATGCTGGGGTTGGAACTGAAGCACTTTGTTGTTCGACATGTTCTGCCATGTAACATAAGAAACTCAGCAGGTGCTGCATGGATTGTGCCATAAATGTCATTATTCTTGAGCCCAACTCACCCCACTGAGCACTGGGGAGCTTCCCTGAGGGTTGTTGGTGTAACCCCAGGAACAACAGCCCTTGTCCAGGAGCTGCTGTAAGAAGTAACAGACTTCTCAAGACTTCCTTTGCTTCTCACACTCTTTCTTCAAGACAAAAACCTTAATTTATAGTCACTTTTAATGTAAGCTTCTTTTGTCTCCTTTGATCTAAATTAACTCTACACTACTAAAATGACTTCTTAAAAAAATCCTGACTTCTTATTTTGGGTTTGAAACACCTTGTGTAACTTTTCACCACAGACTCAGTGTTGTACCTCACAGAAAATAGTTGGCTGTAATTCCTTTTTACAAATCACAGAAGGTCCTTGTTGGTCATTTTTCTGTCTGAACGTCATCTTTTCTCATCTTCTTGTGGTGGAATTTTAGTTACTGTTTGACTTTTTCACTTTTTTAGTGAAATTTTTAAGTGAAACACTAATAATGAGCTGCCATTAGAAGTTTTGCACACTTGAAGGATTGTGTAGAAGAAATATTGGAGACATTTGGGGTCTCTTGGTCCTGTACCCCCATTTTTGTCTTGTGGCCCACACCACACAGCACCCACTGAACTGTGTCTAATCATGGCCTCATGTAGGTCTTGGTTATTCTATTTTCTATTTTCTGGTCACAAAACCTATTTATACTGAACAATCTTCCCTCAAAAACTGTTCCATCTGGGTTAGGCTTTGAGATGATTTGATTCTTGACACTCTGGATTCCAGTATCCAGTGAGCATTTTGGGTCTGTTTTCTAGAACCAGAAGAAGATGAGATTAATTAACATTCTTGACTCTGGTCTGTTGTTTATTAGAGCTCAGGGGGATGGTTGCACTTGTTCCATCATCCAGGTGATTGTAAACAACCCCCTACACCCTTCTCAGCCCTTCAGCTCCTGTGCTTTGGTGCATTCAGGAGATGAATATTTTGAAGAATATTGTGTGCAGAGGAAAATCATGGAATCCTGGAATGGCTTGGGTTGGAAGCGAGGTTAAAGCTCATCCTGTCCCCCCCCTGCCACGGGCAGGGACACCTTCCACCAGCTCAGGTTGCTCCAACCTGGCCTTGGACACTTCCAGGGATCCAGGGGCAGCCACAGCTTCTCTGGGCACCCTGTGCCAGGGCCTCCCCACCCTCCCAGCTGAGAATTCCTTCCCACTATCCCACCCAAACCCACCCTCTTTTAGTTGAAACAATGCACTATTTTCCTTCTCTCTCCTTTTCTCCCATTTCTACTGTAATTTGTTTAATTCTCTCTCCAGTTACACGTTCTTTACATAATTTATGGTGGTGCTGCTGTTGCAATTCTCCAGGGACACCCATTCCAAGCCACCATGAGCCGTAATCTTTGCTTTCCAGAGAGAAAACCCAGCGTGTGAAGGGGCTTTTAGCAGCACTGCAGGGATGTTTTACCAATGACCTGGGGAAATTACAGGTGTAATGTGCTCTCGATGATCTGAGATGAGTTAGGAAACATTAATTACAGCCATTGATGCAGCAAATTAGTTTGTACACCTTGCTTGCTTTGTACAAAGAGGAATTGTTCTCTGTGTGAGTTTGCAAATATACAAGTTTGAAATGTGCTCCATATTTTTGGCAACACAAATTTGGAAAAAAACCCCCAGTTCAATAGATGAAATATTTATTTCCTAATGACATTATAACTTCTTTCTATTTCTCCTTGTTTTCTTCTTTTTTCTTCGTGACCTGAAGATCCTCAATATTGCTTGCTTTAGTTGGAAATTATCTGATCCTTATCTTATGTAATTTTGTTTCATCCAGGCAAAAAGGAGGGTGTTATAATTCTGTTCTTAAGTCATAAGCTCCAGATGAAATTTTTAGCTTGAAATATGTTATGCAATTACTATAAATATGTTATATAATTATGAAACCAGATAAGAACAGAATTATAGACTTTATTTCAGTAGATAAGCAAGTAGTAAAATGAAGCAAAATGAAGTGAAATGAAACAAAAATAATAAAATAAAATTATATGATTTTTATACTGAAGTTGATATTTGCTTATAAAAATCATAAACAAAAGTTTATAAGCCAAATTTTCTTTCCATATTTGAGGTGAGAGGGAGGAAGGATCAGAACAGATTGTGACAACTTGACAAAACTTGTGAGGTTAAAAATCAACTTTTTTGGCTCTATGATTGCTGTGATGAACTGTCTGTTATGAAATTAGGTATCAAAATTTCATCTCTGGGGACCCATCATTTGCTAATTGGAGGAACTTGTAAGTCATTCTGGTCTTTAGATTATAAAGCCAACACTTCCAGTTGGATCCATTGGAGTGTCCTCATCACAGGTTGGCCAAGGAGGAACAGATTTACACCAAAAGAAGGCAGGGTTGGGTGGGATATTGGGAAGGAATTCCTGGCTGGGAGGGTGGGCAGGCCCTGGCACAGGGTGCCCAGAGAAGCTGTGGCTGCCCCTGGATCCCTGGAAGTGTCCAAGGCCAGGTTGGACGGGGCTTGGAGCAACCTGGGCTGGTGGAAGGTGTCCCTGCCCATGGCTGGGGTGGAGTGAGATGAGCTTGAAGGTCCCTTCCAGCCCAAACCATGCCAGGATTCCATGAAGAAGCCCAGCACTGCACCTGATGTTCAACCACAGCTGAAAGAGCAGGAGGTTCCTTCACAGGTGCCTCCACGAGTGACTGTCCTGGTTCCTTGCTGAGTGAGGTCTCCAATGCTCCCTTCAGAGACCTGGTGAGGACCTGGGTGTTTGGCAGGTGGAGACTCCACAAGCCATGAGCCTCTTGGATGGCAGAAACCATCCCTTTGGGACTGAACTCTCTACAGCAATCCAGTAGTACTTTGTCCTCTTCTCTCCCCCATCCATCCTCCCTCTCATCATGTCTCCTGCAATCCTTGTGACCACCTCTGCTCAGTCTTGGCCCTTTCCCTCTGAACACTGCCCCGACAGACAAATGAGCACTCATTAACTCCACTGTAATGTGCTCTCTCTGTAATGTCCTCCACCCTATATTTCAAAATTCCTTCCCATTATCCCTCTTCCTTTTCAGCCCAGCATATGTGGCCTGGCTCTTTCCCTATTAATCATGAGCACCCAAAAGCCTGTCGTGATTTAGGAACCCTGAACTCTCCATTAAACTAATTTCTCTCTGTCAGTCACAGCATTAACGATGTGATTAACACATGCAAACTGTGGTACAGTAACATTAAAGGGTCTGAGTTAAACCTGGGAATGAGAGGAAAGTTTTTTCTTGGCTCTTGTCTCATGGGAGTTTTGCTGAGCATTGTAACTGTTGTAAATATTTTGTTATTGGCCACCAGGGAAGAAAAGAAAGACATTTCAAGGCCCAAGCTGATCAACAGAATGGCTTTGTTGTAATAAATAATTTAATACTAAGTTTAATTAGTTTAATATGAAGATGTCCATGTGTAGTTCGGGCTTTACTTAAAAAGGCTGGTTTTAATATGACTTAAGTTCAAAGTCTAATTTCTCTTTTAAAGTAAAATTCAATGTAAAATAAGAATGTAAAAAAATCTATTTTCTTACATATCCAAGCATAATCCTCCAGAATGTTCCTGTGGAAACCCTCAGTGAAGCCATATTGTATATTTACTGCATATATTTACTGTATATATTAAATATATATATCATTTATTGCATATATTACATAAATGACTATGGCAATGTTCCAGTTGAATGCAATTGCATGGAGGGAGGGAAATATGTAATACATTGTTGTATATAATATGTGGGATTTTACAGTGCCCACTTTTGGCCTGGCTTTTTTTTTCTTGACTTTTCTACATTCTTTTATCCTGAAACCAATTTTTGTAATAATTTAATCAATTTAAATGTCTGTGCTCAGCCAGTGAACTTCTGGAGGAAAAGAAAAATGGAGGAGGTATTTACAAAGAGACATGTGAGGAGAATTTAAGCCATTGAAGCTGTGTAAATATCAAAGAAATGGCTTTTGGAATTAGATTCCTAAATATCTTAAATAATCTAATTGATTCCTCAAAGGCAAGGGAGTAATTCCCACTGAATGCAAACACATCACAGGTAGAACTGAGGCCCTTTTGAAGTCAAAGGTAAAATTACATTTCCTTGGAGCCAGGGTCACAAAGCTCATTTTTCCTTCAAGGCCAATTCCCAAAGCAGATTTTATTTTTCTGCTGCTTAAGTTGATTAAAGCTTTTCTGTAGACTTAAAAAAGGTGACAGTCTCTATCCATCCATCCATCTATCTATTTATCTATAGATAGAGGTATTGCCCAATAACTTGCAGTAAACCAGTACTACTGTTATTTTACCTAAAACTGGAGTTTTCACAGAATATTAAGCTTGGAAAAGCCATCTGGGATTATCAAGTCCAGTGGTTATCCCAGCACAGCCAAGGCCACCACTACACTATTCCCTAAATATGTGGAACATTATTATACATTGGCACAGTGGGAGTAAATAACCCTTTAGGGAGAACAACTGGATTTTATTGCCGAGAATGCTCTTTGCCCATTCTCTTTGTTGATTAAATCCGGGGAAATGTTATTCAGAATTATCCTTACCCCTCTCTTACTGTAGGAATTATTGATGGAAAACATTCCTGGTGCCAGGAAAGGACAGAAAATCAGCTCTCAGAGTGATTTCTAGTGTTTATTTCAGTTTGTATCCTCATGGGGGCACAGAGCTGGAGATTCCTTTCACTCTGAGAGAAGCCAATATGTTGGCCAATATTGTCCCAGAGTTATTTTTGGAGCTGACCTGACCCTGCTCCCTAATTAGAAGACCCACTGCTGGCCTGTGCTGCTTGTCATTAGGTGGAGTTCAAAGCACTGGGACTCCAAAGCCTTTCACTGTGTTGCAATTTAAGCCCCACAACTTGCTGTGTTTGCTTTAAAGGGGCTCTACTCCCTTTTCTCCAGGCCAAAAGAGAAGTCCCCGTTATCTCTGCAGCTCAGCCCCTGCCCTTTGGTGTTCAGATATTCCAGGGGGTGATTCCTGGGGCGTGCCCTTGTACAGGGGGGCTGGAAGTGCTGCTGAAGGGCTTGGTAGGTTTGTTTGCAGGCACATCCTCACATGTCCTCCTGCACTTGGACCCTCAGACTCCAAATATTTTGTCTCCTCCATCCCAAATGGCTGCTGCAGTGGTAATCTTGGAAGGGGAGGTGATCGGGGATGAACTCCACTTTTCTTTGAGTCAATACCTGGGACAGTGGAAGGTGTCCCTGCCCATGGCACGGGGTGGGAAGGGATGAGTTTTAAGGTCCTTTCCAGCCCAAACCATTCAATGATTCCACAAATCTGAATGCTGGCACACCTTCAGCTGCTTTATTATTTTATCATTATGTGAAGCCAGAAAAGCAGACTTTCAAAAATAGAATTCCTGTGGTCGTAACACACAAAATTAAGTGTTTACAGCATAATAGTAAAGTAGTAAAGTTTTTATTTGAAACAGAAATCCTGCTAGTATTTTACTGTAGGTGACTGTGTGTGTTTTGGGGGGAGGAGGTACTGCTGTCAGTTATTGTAATGTTAGTCTCTTATAATAATTATCTGTTGACTGTTATTTTGTTGGATTTGGGGAAAAATAGATTTAACTGCTGTTTTACCTGCTTTTACATTGCAGTATTTGCTTAAACTTTGGCTGAACTGCAATTTATTCAGGCCTCCGGTCTGAGCTGTGCAGGAAAAGTTGCACTGTATATATATAGTGTATATATATATATATATAATTCCAGGATGGAGCATATTAATGGAGCTCTAAAGGTGCCTAAATGCTGTTAAAGTTTTGCTGAATTCAGGTTTTATATGTGGCTGCCCTGCTGATTAAGTTATCCAAGAGAAAAAATCAGTTTTTTTCCTCAAAGTCTTGTGATCTTTAGGAAAGTCCTTACAAGCAGCTTTTCTGTGCAGCACATCTAAAGATTAAAACAATTGGGTTTTGCAGGAACAAGGAACATTACAATTCATGTTGAAAAGCTTTTTCTTTCCTTTCTGCAGTCCCATAACTTGCAGGCAAATGTTGAGCACTGAAGATGCTGACAGAGGAAGATGTGGGATGAGAAAGCTGTGGTGCTCCAGGGGTGTAAATGATTTAATGATGATTTAATAAACCCTCTGAGCCCTTTTGGGAGATCACATTTTGGTTCTAATTTGGATGAGAAAAGTAAAGTGATCAGCAGTTTGTCCTCAATGTTTTTATTTTAAGAATATCACAGTATTTTTTCTCTCTATATATATAATTTTTAGCTTCACCTGGCTCTGCCCATGAAGCAGAGAGGGAGGAGGATTCCCTGCAGCCCATGGGAAGGACCCACAGGGGAGCAGCTTTCTTCCAAAGGAACCCCTGGAGGGGAACATGTCAGAGCAGGGGAAGGGTGTGAGCAGGCAGGAGCAGCAGAGAGGAGCTGTTTTGGACTGACCACAACCTGCCCCAGGTTTTGAGAAGAGCCTGGTATTGAATGGAGCCAAATATCACACTGAAATACTCACTTTGGAGCTGTGGCAGTGCTTCCCAAGAATGGTATTCCAATAGCAGCAGCAGATTCTGTAGGGAGCTCACATTTCAGGCACTGCCACTTCCTCCACCTCGTTTTTTAGATCAATAGGAAACTTTACATTGATGCAACAGCATGAAAATTATTTTGAAATAAAACCCTGAAATTTGGGTGAGAAATCAAACCCCAACTGCTGCATGAGCAAACCTGGGCTGTAATTCCCTTCTAGAAGCTCTTTATTTGCCAAGGACCTTTGGTGTTAATTCATGTATTAATCTCTCATGTTTTCCTCCAAGATCTTCCTGAACCCATAGTCCCAAAAGTACTTGATGTGCACCTGGGAATGTTGGTCAGAGGGTTGCCAGTAGTACAAAAACCTCCTCTTTTCTGTGAGGCCTCTTTTTATTTTGTTATCCCTCTCTAAAGAACAGCAGAACTTTAAGCAATCCTGTGTTATGGGACTTCAAAACATATTAAAAGGGTTTAGAGGCTTTTTAAATTTATTTAGCATTTATAGAATTGAGTTGAGCAAAGGAATGGAGCAGGAAAGGTGAGAGCACTGGGATTGTTCACCCTGGAGAAGAGAAGCTTTGGGGTGACCTGACTGTGACCTTCCAAGGGCTGAAGGGGCTCCAGGAGATCTGCAAAGGGACTTGGGACAAGGGCCTGGAGGGACAGGACACAGGGAATGGCTTCAAACTGACAGAGAGCAGGTTTAGATTGGATCCTGGGGAGAAATTCTCCCCTGGAAGTGTCCAAGGCCAGGTTGGACAGGGCTTGGAGCAACCTGGAATAGTGGGAGGTGTCCCTGCCCATGGCAGGGGTGGAATGAGACGAGCTTTAAGGTCCCTTCCCACCCAAACAATTTTATGGATCTCTGATACCCCAAACTGCTCCCTGTAAATCCAATTCTTCTGAACTTTGCACCACACTCTCTAATGAGTAGAAAATGTTAGAGCACAGAAGTGCAATGGGAAAGATAATGATGCTAAAAAAAATCCTACTGGAACTTCAATTCCTGAGCTTTCCACTGAACCAAAATGCAGTGTGGGGAAGGCCAACCTTATTCTCATTCAATGGATTCAGTCAAAAATAGAAAAAAAAATTCCTTTATATTAAAAATAATGAAAACATTCCAGCTTGAAAGCATTGAGAAAATGTAAAATTGTTAGCTTAGATTCTCAGAGTTTAAAATGCTCTCTTTTTTCTTTTATTCCTCCAGTCCTGGTGAACAAAAAGCCTCCACTGCAGTCTTGGGATGTTGTTCTGAAATAGGAGCTGCAGCTCTTCCCTCCTGTCAATCACCCAGGATCAGTAAAAGTAACACAGGAGAAGCAAAATATATTTTGCTGCTCATCTTAAATAAGACTTTTTTTTTTCCTTATACACACATGATTGCAAATTCTGGAAGATTCTACCCCAAAAGCCACTCAAATAAACATTGTGAACCCAAATCCTATGTCCTCCATTAGGACTGATAAGATCATATTCATAAAATGAGGTTCCATTGCATTTTTCATGGTCTAGACGTGATTTATGAGGAAATTACCATCATCTGTCATCGTGGATGTTTCTAGAGGGCACAATAATCATGGCTGTCAATTATTCTGCTGCTGCTTTTTGGATATTCGGGGCATATCTGTATTTTCTGATACTCTGAAGATGACAGCGGAATTATGTCTTTTTTAGGACTAACTACCTCACTAAAAACAAGCATTAAATGTGGGGACAAACACATTTGTGCTGTGAAATTTTGTTTGAATTATAGCAATTAACTTGTCATATTATTATCTTGTATAATGTAAGCACAGAAAAATTTTCCCAGGGTGCTACAGGAAAAAAGTGAACACAAACCAGTGCTGTGCTCTGTCTGTGCTGGAAAGGTGTCCCTGCCCACGCTGGGAGGTTGGGACTGGATGATCTTTAAGGTCCCTTCCAACTCAAACTATTCTATTATTCTATCAGAATAAATTAATCATCTTAATAATGATAAGTCTTAAATCTCAAATCTTAAATTTTTTGCATCTTAAGAAAGAAGGTGATTTATTTTTTCACATACCAAATTTAATCCAGAACTTCAAAAGAAATGTTTCCAGCTGGGTGACAGAATGTCCTTTAGAAGTCCCCAGTTTGATTTTAGGTGCAGAAAAACCAGGTTGTCCTTGGACACTGAGCATTAGTGAGGAGGTGTCAGAGCAGCAGGAGCTGGAAGTGTCCCTGAGTGCAGAATTTCATCTCATTCTGAGTGGAGTCCTCAGCCCAATCCAAAGGCCACTGGAGTTAATTGGATGATCTGATCCCCCCTGTTTTCAGTGGGAATTGAATGAGGGACATCACAAGGGGTGTGATGGCATTTAGCCACACTCTCATTAATTAGCAGTGGAAGTGAACTGTTGTAACCCCCCACCACGGAGCACTTGTCCTTTTGCATATTGAGATTGACTTGTAATGAAGGGATTTACATCCTTTCCCACTGCAGAACCCTCCAATCTGATTGGCATCCCAGGACTGAACAAGAAAAACCAGAGCATTTACAAACATCCCATTTTTAATGGAATATTTAGGGGCAATTCCCAAGCCTGGCTCTGCTCACCAGAGCGTTTGCTTTGTTTATTTGCTTGTTCTGATGGAAGAAAAGGCTCTGCTCGAGACGTGCCCCTCTTTTGCCACTGGGGTGTAGGAGTGTGTTATCCTAAGGCATTCAGCTTGGAATGCTGATTCCAGCTCCTGCCTTAGGACTGAGGATGTTCTCCCTAATGGGAACACTGTGCTGATTGCTTGTTGATTGAAAACTTAATTAGGGAGAAATCTCTCTCTCTGTCCTTTGCATCCCTGTTTTTCTCTTGTTCTCCCAGGTACAACATGCCCACATTTGTGTCCAAACACACAGCTGTGGGCTGGTTAAAAAAAATTGGACAATTTTTGTGTAGTGATAGTTTCTGTTTGATTTATTTTTTCACCATAGAAGTACTTACATAATGATTTCAACTTAAATGACTTGTGAAGCAAGTGGATTATTTTTAATTCCTCCAGCCTGCTAAAATCACACCTGCACTGCAACAAGATTAATTTCCTAAGGGGCTTTATGGAATCAGAGAATAGTTAAGGCTGGAAAATATCTTTAAGATCATCAAGTCTTCCCATCCACCCAGCACCACCACCATGTTCACCACTAAACCATGTCCCCAAGTGCCACATCCCCAGGTTTTCTGAACACTTCCAGGGCAGCTTGTTCCAGGCTTGACACCTCTTTCAGGGAAGAATTTTTCCCAGTATCCAAATGTATCAGAGTGGGAGTTCTGGTGCCATCTGGATGAATTAATTTCAACACATTGCCCATGTTATGGTCACAAACATAATGATTTGATAATGATAATGGTTGTTGGTACATCAATTTTCCAGCTTCTTTTTCACTCTTTACACTGGAAAAGGAATAGCCATGAAGTTCCATATGTACAGTGTAGAAACAATTGAAGTTATTTGTAATTGTTATAACACACAAAGGTACCTCCTGCTGGACCTGAAAGGTTTGGGTTGGAAGGGACCTTAAAGCTCATCCAGCTCCACCCCTCCCTGGGCAGGGACACCTTCCACCAGCCCAGGTTGCTCCAAGCCC
>VYXB01003647.1:39417-66477 GCA_013397135.1 Pachyramphus minor
GTTGCAGAGCCAGAAGGTCCCCCCTGAGCCTCCTTTTCTCCAGGCTGAGCCCCCCCAGCTCCCTCAGAGTTGTGCTCAAGCTGAAAATGAGCCCCATCACAAATATCAATTTCATTGCCATCTCTTAGGTCTCTGTGCAGCTCCACAAAGTGATCCCCCTGGAAAACATTTCCAGTTCCTTGGAGTTGCTTCCCAGGTGCTCAACCACTCAAAAATAACAAACCAAAACAAAAAAATCTTTCCTCTCCCCACCCTTCTTCAAATATTCTGGAGAAGCTGTTAAGAAGATGACTTGTTGTTTGATTCAAAAGTGCTATTTTGAGTTTCAAAGGTTTCTCCATCATTAAATCTGAACCTTTCTGCATGAAGATGACATTTTGCACATGATATGTGGTCCTAAAATTCATTAATTGTTCGAGGCAGCAGCTGGTTTGGTGTCTGGTCACCTTAACTTAAAATAGATGAGCAGAACAGATGAGCTCTTAAATCACAGTTAAATTTAACACTGGTTTTAGAAGTGTCAGCTTTAATTAATGAGTGAAAAGCAGTAACGAGGCAATACCATGTTTTTTCTAAAATGCTGAAGTATAAATACAATCACTTTTCTGGTTTCTATTGATTTTTTTTTCTTCTTCTTCACCTCCAAACTTTTTTATTTCCAAGACTTCATGGACAAAATCAATTATTTCCAGTGAGGAAATAATGGACTGTTAAGGGTGATCAAGGATAAAATATCACTTGAAAATGTCTAATTTCTTGAAAAATAAAAATCAGTCAGCTGACACTGTGGGTTAATTGTAAGGTTTTATTTAGAGTGTGTGATGTCAAACACTCCTAAGAAGCCTATGAAATTATGTTGATTTATCTTGGGTTTTTTGATTTGATGGAAATAACTAAAATAAGGGTATATAAGGAAGAATGAGATTGTAAAGTTTGCAGGTTTTGTCCTTAACAAGGTCTTAAATCCTTTATTTCCCACCCTTCAGTCCCTGGGAAGTTCAGGACTGAGAAACCAATGGCAACTTAAAAAAACCTGGGCAACATTAATAGAACTTATTGAGGATTTACACAAACTGTGTGTTAAATTCCACCTCTATCCATTCTTTTTCAACTCAGAGTGGCCTCCAATTGCTTTGATGTTTTCATGATTAACTGACACTCAGTGACAATGGATTTTTACAGCTCTTCAGAGAGCTTTTTGCATGCCTTCCCTATCCATTGTCTGAGCTCTTAATTCACTATTCAGCCAATTATGCTGGACACTTCTAAAAAAAATCAAAACAAATTGTACCTTTATATATCAGAAATCATTTCCCTGTATACAATACTCTCATTTCACTGTCTTAAAAAGCAGCTGAGGAGAAATTCTTGGCAAAACAAGTGATGGAATATTTCCTTGATCAACATTTTTTGGTTAATTCAAAGCCCCAAATCATCAACATAATGAAGCCAGTAGGAAGAACATAAATGAGGGCACATGGGGTGCTGACTGAAATTAGAAGGGAATTTTAAGAAGAAGCCAAAGCAGTGACTGGAAGGCAGCTCTCATTTAGGGTTGTGACCTGAGCAGGATCTCTGTGTGTCAGTGAGCACCAAGGTGATGTCCCCCTTGTGTCACTGAATCCTTGTCCTACACAGGAGGTAATGGGGCTGTAACTCATGTTACTGGAATTATTCATGGTGACGTCTCTTCTATTTAATAACTGAATTTTGGGTGATTTTTATCACTAATGCTGTGCCTTGGATTTTATCTTCCTCATCAACATTAAAATACTCTTATCCCTGCCTGTGATTTCTTTCTGGTTCTTATCATTTCACCTGATTAATGTGCTTTGCCTCAGATATTAAATACAGACTGAACTAACCCAAACTTCCATTTTCTCAGGGGTTTCCTCATGAGATGTGACATGAAAGTGAGAAAAGATCCTTCAAGTAGGTCCCAAAGTATGTTCAGGACTCCAGAGCAGATGCTGGTGGTGGAGTGTTGGGTGTTCCAGAGGTGAGTCACAGCAGGGAATGGATCCTCCCCTTTTCCAGGGCAATAAAAATCATAAACAACACATATACAACACATCTGTATCAGGATTTAGGTTCTTTTTCTTTGAGGGCCAGGCAGAGTGTGCCACAATGTACAGAACTGTAAAATCACAGAATGGTTAAGGTTGGAAACCACCCCTGAGCTCACCCAGAGCAACCACCACTCAGCAGAACCACCACATTCACCACTGGCCCATGTCCTCAGCTGCCACACCACGGGTTTTCTGAGCACTTCAGGGGTGGGGGTTCCACCAATGGATCATTCTTTGCACTGTTTGACTGCCTTGCACCCAAGAGCCAGTGAGGAATATTTCCCAGGCTCCCACAGAGTTGCAGTATTTTCAGTCTTTGCTGTTAGAAGTGTCCCAATGATCCAAACTCTTATCCCTTTCTGCATCTTAAGCCCCCAAACACTGTGAATTCCTTTCATTTAATTTTTTTTTTCAGCAACCTTTCAGGTATTTGAGGGCCACTATAATTTTATTATATATCCCTCAGTCTTATTTCTAGACTAAAGAATTCTCATTGCTACAGTTCTTTTTGCTCCTGACAGGAATTTATATCCAGAGCAGTGAAAAAAAGGTAGGCCTTTCAAACTCTCTCTTTGGAGCATTAATTTCCCTGAGTGCCACAGATTAAAGTTTCTAATTCAGTCACTGTTTTTGACACCTGCCTATAAAAAGGTCTTCTTGGTTCTGGAGCCATCTATCCCACCTGTGACACTCACTGAGAAGTGATTCATAGACTCCATTAAAAGGACTTTACAGGAATGTTTTCATGGCACATGGGAGAGAAACCTCCAGATGACTGATTTATAAAGGGCTGCTGTAAATAAATGGCAATGACCTCCAGTGTGGGCTTTGGGGGGGAAAAAAAAAGACCTAATTATGATTTGTGCAATTGCTAATAAATAGTGGTGTTAAACTCCTAAATCCTTTGCTTCTTGGGCAATATCTGTCTTTGCATGTTTATATTTCAGTGCACTGGTTTTCACATCATGGTCTGTAGATCTGTAGTGATGGGACACACATATTTTATATATATATTTTATATGTATTTATTGGATTTATGTCATATATATTTAGTGTAAGATATTTTGTTAAAATATTATCTATGAATGGTGATTTAATAACAAGAAGAAAACAAGCACAGGGATAGTGTAAAATGTCTTTACCACCAGGAATTCCTATTAAGAATTCCAGAAAAGGAGTCTGATTGCCCCTCACTGCATAAATCACTGTTGTTTCTGTGCAACCAAACATCAAAGGCCACAGAGGGAAATCAATCCATTAAAATTGACCTTATTCATCTAATGATTCTTATTTATTTTAGGTTTCATGTTTGAAATGGTTGTTGAACCCCACAGCCCTCACTCCCTCCAAATTTATGGCATTCCTTCCACATTATCATAGAATCATGGAATCAATTGGGTTGGAAAAGACCTCAGAGATCATCAAGTCCAACCCTTGGTCCAACTCCAGTCCATTCACTAGATCATGGCACTCAGTGCCACGTCCAATCTCAGTTTAAAAACCTCCAGGGACAGTGAATCCACCACCTCCCTGGGCAGGCCATTCCAATGCCTGACCACTCTCTCTGGAAAGAATTTCCTTCTAATATCCAGCCTAAATTTCCCCTGGCAGAGCTTAAGCCCGTGCCCCCTTGTCCTATTGCTGACTGCCTGAAGAAGAGACCAATCTCCACCTGGCTGTAACTTCCCTTCAGGTGGTTCTACAGAGTGATGAGGTCACCTCTCAGCCTCCTCTTCTCCAGACTAAACAACCCCAGCTCTCTCAGCCTCTCCCCATAGGTCTTGTATCCAGTCCCTTCACCAGTCTTGTTGCTCTTCTCTGGACCCACTCCAGCACTTCAATATCTTTCCTGAACTGAGGGGCCCAGAACTGAACACAATACTCCAGGTGTGGCCTCACCAATGCAGAGCACAGGGGAAGGATCTGGTTTCCAGCTGGGTCAGACAGGTTGATCCAGAAGTGTGGTTTGGTTCCTCCTGCTTCCCCCATGGGTTGTTGTGTGCTGGGCAGAGCAGAGGTGACGTGCTGAGATGGACCCAGGGATTGCTGCAATCTCGGAATGTGCCCCTGGACACTGTGCAACCCCTTCAGCTGCACCCCACATGTCCTCCTCAGAGTGAACTGCCAGTCCCAGGGATGGCTTCAGGGAACCAGCTAAATGGGTTCTTCACAGGTTTCAGGAGGGCTCAAAAACAAGTTGCTGTGTCTGACACTGGGATCCAGAGGAGACTTTTATTATTTCAGGTTCTACAAGTGCTCCATGTGTACTAATAGATATGTACTAATTTCCTGTTCTTACTACAAATTATGGGTAATCAATACAGATTTTCCCTTACAATCTAAGATCTTCCCTTAAAACCTAAACCAGAAAATCAGAACTGAGCATTATTATGTCTGAGCTTCCTTCCCCAGGGACCACTGAGCAGAGAACTGAAAATGCACCACCCACCTCCTCACAGGCAGCACTGGAAAAAGTTTGGTGAGAATGGGCTGAGGTCATTTTCCAGCAGAAAAGCTTCCTGGCACACTGGTAACCAGTGTCACTGCTCCCATGTCACCTCCACCAAGGACCTTTGGCAGGGAGTGGTGGCCCTTTCTGATAATTGTGACCTCAGCACCCGAGTTGTGATAAAATTCCCTCAGCCAGAGTCCCCACAAACAACCTCCAGGCATCTGGAGTGCAGTTTCCAGCCCTGCCCCATGGAAATCTCTGTCCTTTAATATATTTTGCTGTGAGAGTGGGGTAGGCAGCACTGCTCTGTGGGAGCTCTGCCCCAGTCCCTGGGCAGGGGCTGCAGGGAAGCTCTGCTTGTGCACAAACCCCCAAACCCAGTAGGCCTCCTCTGAGCAGAAAGCTGAGTGAAACCCACTGCAGTTGTGCAGCTCAGCCCCATTTCACCCATTTCACACTGGTCAGGGAAGAGGAGGGCTGTGTCCCACCAGTAGCAGGGCTGAGAACTCCTCATAAACCACTGGGCTGCTGGGCCTGCCTTGGTCTGAAGGTGTCAGGAGTCAACCACAGACAAGTATCACTTCTAATCCAACAGCAGCACCCTGCGAGACAAACAGAGTCCAAAACACTGCTCAACGCAGTGCCAAGCTCAAGGGTTTATTTTTTTGACTTTTCCCTCTCACAGCCCCCTCTTGTCCCCGGTATGATGAGGAAAAAAGAGAAGGGAGATTGGATGTTGGTGAAATAAGATTGTACTCTGCAGATCCCTGCCCCTTTCACTTGGAAAATGCAGATCCTTGCTCCTCCCACTGGGAAAATCACCCTAGAAAATGCAAATAAAAGAAAATTTGGTCCCCTGAGCTCAGCCAATCTGTTTCCTTGTGTGAACTGCAGTGCTTCGAGCATCAACATAGAGATCACATGCTCCTCTACTGCATCCCAGAAAGCACAATCCTTTGGTTTATGGAAGAGTTGGAATTGTCTGCCCATTTTCCACTCATTTCTGATGCAATTTGATTGCATGAAGTGAGAGGAAAACACAGAGGCAGGGGACAGTGACAGTAAGTTCTGCAGCAGGGTTACATCAGGCTGGATGTAACCATTTCTCCTGGAAATGCTTGGGCTGACAGAGCTGTACCTGTGCCAACACAGCACTCAGTGTACCCTGAGAGCCAGGGATACCTTTCCCACAGCAGGGATGTCAGTGGGATGTTCATTCAAACCTCTGAGTTTCCTTTTTTTATATAAGGAAATCCTACTAATATTTTAACAGCTCAGAGGCTGAAATTATTAGCCCACTATAAACCTAGAAACCCTTTAGACAGCAAGAGCTATTCAGGGCCATGTAAATCCATATCTGAACTAGCTCAATATTTTGGAATGCCATGATGGATCTGGAGAAATTTTTAATTCAGCTGAAGATAGTTCTTTTCAAACTCCTGGGCAGGAATGAGTCTCTGGGGGCTCGAGCTGCATTTATTACAAGCTCTTTAAGGGACTTGTAGCAAAAAAAAGAGTAACATATTGATGAGTAGGCAGAGCAATTCCCTCTCCAGAGTCCTGTGGTCAAATTAATGGAATCGATGCACCACAAACTAGCAACCCCTTTTCATATTTATGTCACTTCTGTAGCATTTACCTATGAGACAAAATGCAACCACTGGAGTGGGGCTGCACTACGTGGTCACATCCAGAAAATGGAAGAGGATTATAAAATCACCTTCACCTTATTGGCTTCATATTTTCTAATCTTAAAGCTTGTGGCTGTAGAACCAACAAGAAATAGAAAATCATGAGCAACAGGGAGGGGCTGTGCTGGTGTGACAGCTCAGCCTGGCATTTAGACAGTCAGAGAGCCATGGAAGGGTTTGGGTTGGAAGGGACCTTAAAGCCCATCCAGTGCCACCCCCTGCCACGGGCAGGGACACCTTCCACCAGCCCAGGTTGCTCCAACCTGACCTTGGACACTTCTAGGGATCCAGGGGCAGCCACAGCTTCTCTGGGCAACCTGTGCCAGGGCCTCCCCACCCTCCCAGCCAGGAATTCCTTCCCAATATCCCATCTATCCCTGCCCTCTGGCAGTGGGAAGCCATTCCCCCTCATCCTGTCCCTCCAGCCCTTGTCCCCAGTCCCTGTGCAGCTCTCCTGGAGCCCCTTCAGGCACTGGCAGGTGCTCTAGGAGCTTTCCCTTCTCCAGGCTGAAATGCAGGGAGCAAGGGTGCTGGTGGATCTCCCAAAGCTGTTTTGGTTTGAAATGTTTCCTGTCATGTGCCAGGTGGCCAAAGCCCGTGCTGGTACCAGTGTGATGCTGGTACCAGTGTGTTAAAGGTACCAGCTGCCTGTCCTTCCTGCCAGGCCTCCCTCTCAGGAGGGGAAAGAACAGAAGGAACTTTTTCAGATGAGCAACAGCAAAATGATTGACATGTGACCCAGGCCCACAGAAAAGCTGTGGAGATGCTGTGCATGCAGGGGCACTCAGGGCTGAGCAGTGCCAGCCTGGCTGCTGAACAAAAGGGATTCCTGCAGCACTTGGCTGATGGGACCGTGAGCACATGATAACACTGGTTTCACACAGGGCTGTGTTGCTGTTCCTCCTTCACAGGGCTGGGTCCACCCATGTGGTCCAAACTCATGGGTGAGTGTTGTGATCTCCTCAAACCACAGCACAGTTAAAATCCTGACAAGTTCTGTAATTAATATTATTCCTAATGCATCCACACCTTTGATGGAGTCAGCTTCCTGTGACTTGCTCAGAAGAAAAAGGGATTTGACTTTAGATTCTGGAAAACTTAAGGTTCAGTGTCTGACAAATGAGAAGCAGTTGGAGTGGGATTTGTTAATGTTGGTGATGGCTCATGGCTGGGTGGAGCTAAAAATAGAGGGGAGGAATTAACACCCTTTATGGGTGATCATCAGACTGCTTCATTCCTGCATGACTTTACATTAAAAAAACTGGGAAATTTTCAGGTGCTGCAGTAACATGGAAAAAATTCAGTCCAGAAAAAAAATCTGATTACAAAATGTTCCTTTTCTACTTATTATGGATTTAGGGGTGGCTTATGTTTCCTTGTTGTTGTTGTTCTTGTTTTTGTTTTTTGTTTGTTTGGTGGTTGGTTTTTTTTTTTTTTATTTGGGGATTTATTGTTTCTCTGGAGCTTTCTGGGTTTGTATTTTTTGGTTTGTCTGCTGTAGGGATGATCAAGAGAAAATCTCACTTCTGACACCAGTCCAGAGGAGGCCCCAAGGTGAGCAGAGGATGGAGCAGCTCTGCTGGCAGCAAAGGGGACACAGTTGGGATTGTTCAGCCTGGAGAGGAGAAGCTTTGGGGTGACCTGACTGTGGCCTTGCAGGGCCTGAAGGGGCTCCAGGAAACATGGAGAGAGACTATGGACAAGGGCTGGAGGGACAGGACACAGGGAATGGCTTCAAACTGCCAGAGGGNGAGGTTTGGTGGGGCTTGTGCTGTCCACTTCTGGTGACACTGTTGATTTCTGCATTCTTGAACTCGATCTTAGCACCAGAAGATGGTTGGCAGGGAGTCCAGGCTAAATCCTGTGAGCACAGGTATTTATTTGAGGCTGATTTGAGCCCTTCACAAGATCCTTATAAAATCTTGGAATCAGAATGGTTTGGGTTGGAAAGGACCTTGAAGATCTTCTTGATCCAACCCCCTGCCATGAGCAGGGACATCTTGAACCAGTCCTGGATCAAACAAGGACTGCACATCCATGTTTTATAGCCCAGGATTCAAAGTGGTTTGATTGAAGTGTTAAATACCACATAACACCAGAATATTTCCTGGACCATGTATTTTGGGCTGACAGCTGGTGTGAAGGACTCATTAGCAACTAGTGACCTCTATTTTGGGAATTCTTAACACAAAGAGCTGCTGTCCCACCAGCCTAAAGTGATGGGATATTTCAGTTCCCATCTCTCTGTCTGGATCTCAAGAGTGTCACTTGTCAGTGGGGACAAAGTGCCTTTCTCCAGGTGGGTTTTGGGGACTGACCACTGAGTGAGTCCACCAAGCTTGGGGGATGAGGCAGAAGGTCTCTTGTACAGAAACCACAGGGACTTGTTGATGCATTTGATATTTTACCGGGGTAGAAAGGTGATTATTTGCTGTTGTTATTCATTTGATTTGTTCATTGATCTGTTGTTGTTCACCTATAACTCGAGTACCCATGTGCAGGGTATGGTGCTACTCAACAATCTCATTAAGAAACTGCAGTTAAAAACTTCCATTTTAACTCTCTCCATTCCACTTTAACTCTTCCTTTCCCATTCCCTGAACTCCAGGAGCCCTCAGAGTAAACAAAAGCAGCTCTACAATCTGTTGTTTGCTGAGTAACAGCAAACTGGTACCTGTGCATCAACACACAGCTGCTTCTCTGTGCTTTTTCCTCCTCCTGCTGCTTTTTAAAGGGGTACCAGAATTTTGGTGACCCAGTGTGACAGCAAACAACTGATTGACCAGGGTAGAAGCTGATCAAAATATCCACACTTGGCAGAACAGTGAAAGGAAAGGGTTTTTCTGAATTTTTAGAGGTTTTCAGTACCCTCTTGAGTTCTAATCCCACTGAAACCAAGTGGTACTTGAGAAAGTTTGACATCTGTGCCCACAAGGGTGATTTTCATCCTCTGGATTTGTCCAGACAACGCTGGGTTTTCCTTGAGGAATGTGTTCATTTCCCCCCTTTCCCAGTGGTGCTCGGGGGTGGTGGCCTGAGATGGAGCAGATGGGAGCTGTGATCCCCAGTGATGCATCCTGTCCCCCCCCTGCACTCCCTGCTCTCTGTTCCTCGCTGGAGTTTCTGCCAGGATCTCAGAGGCCTCATTCCAGCTTGGAACAGGTTTGCTGCTGGATTCCTGACGCGGCTCCCTGAGCTGGGTGATTTAAGGGGGCTCATTATCACATCCTCATGTCTGTAGCTGTGGATAATTGCAGTGCCATGGCAGGGCCAAAGCCCTGAAGTTCCCAGCTTCAGGAATGTGCTCTGCCATCCCCCCTGAGCCACGGGAAGCTGGCAATTCAAACTTCAGCTCCAGCCCTTCCTTGCTGACTCCTGCACAGAACGAAACCAGGAAAAAAATAATTAGCTGTGTGAAATATGAAGTGTCTCCCCTTTTCTGAGCAGTACATGCATTCCTGAGTGTTACTCTTTTATAAGATGCCTTTCCAAAAGCATTTAAGGAAGGAAAGATGAAAGCTAATGGAGTAGTAGTTGAATGTTGCTTTTTTTTCTGGTTTAAAATAGACATTCATTTTCTTTTACCTCCAGCTCATGTCCATATATCATTTTGCCTCGCTGCTCTGAAACAGGAGAAGCAGCTCTGAAAAGTGTTCTCATTATTTTTACCTTGCTATCACCCCGTTCCAAGATGTGTTGCATCAAAGATGCTCCATAAAAAACAAATTAAAATTGAATTGCAGTAAAGCTCTCAAGAGAATTCATTGCACTTCGAAGAGTTTACAAGTAAATTCATTATGTGGTGGGACTGGACAATTAAGTGCAAAGAATAAGTATTAATGTGCTGCTTTGTGGTAGGTGCTGAATTTGTGATTATGTGGATTTCATTTGGGACCTTTAATTGCAGATAATATTGGTGATTCTTATATGTTCAAGTGGATGGAAAATCTCTTTAGTATCCTGTGAGTTGAAATGGAGGAATATAATGGATTGGTTGGCAACAACTCCCCACACAGCCACTATTTTTATGTATTTTTATGTATTTTTATGTCTCTTTATGTTTTCATCTCTCTTATGGAAGCATTGAGGAGTGGAGCTGAATAAGGCTGGTTTTTCAGGAGGTGGGTGGGGGTGGAGGGAGGTGAGTGATGCAGAGAAGGGGGGGGTTGGCTGCTCCTCCCAGGGAACAGCCAAAGAGCCTCAAATTGTGCTGGAGAGGTTTCCATTGGATATTGGGGGAAAAGTCTTCACAGAAAGGGTTTTAAAGCACTGCCCAGGCCAGTGGTGGAATCACCACCCCTGGAAGTGCCCCCAAAACACGTGGATTTGGCACTTGGGGACACGGTTAGTGCTGAACATGGGGGTTGAGGGTTGGACTTGATGGCCTTGGAGTTTTTTCCAACTTTAATGATTCCGTGTTTCTCTGGAGGCCATTCTGCAGCACTTTGCCCTCTGAAATGACTCACATGAATCACTTGTTGCATTTGGAGACCTCAGAAGATTTTAGATATAACACTCCATTGATTCTGCTGTTGTTGGGAAAGCTGAAATTTTACAGTGCTGCTGATAGATCCCATAAAAACCAATAATAAAAATTCCTCCTGCTTCTAAGACCAAACCTGCTTTTGCATTTTGAGAAGCAAAACACTCTATTTTATCATTTCATGCTATCATTTTTAGGAAATGTGTAATAACCTGACTCTGGGATGTCCTAATCAGCATCAGCAGACTGTTATTATTTCCTAGGAAATATCAGCTTCCTCAGATTTTCATAATATTGGGTTGGATATCAAGAAAAATTTCTTCCCTAAGAGAATGGTCAGGCATTGGAAGGAGCTGCCCAGGGAACAGGTGGAGTCCCCATCCCTGGAGCTGTTCAAAAAGTAAAGAATTTAGGCAAAGAACTGCCTGGACATCTATCAGCATAAAATTCTATTATTATTGCTCTTGTTAATAGTAATAATGACGTTTTAAAATAGCTGGATATTGTAATTTCAGTCATTCCAATGTCATCCTTTTCTGAGTAGTGGAAATGAATACAGCTGGACTTTGCCCAGCAATAAAACCCTGCCAATTCCTGGGTTTAGTGGCATAGGAGACAGAGGTGCAATGAGGAGAGGGAGCTCTGGGAGTTACTGGGAAAGGCCGGGGGGGTAACGCTGCTGCCTTTCCAGAGGTTCCCTCTGGCGATAACATCAGTACAGCACTAATTGTCCTCGGGGGTTTTGTGTGGCCCCGATTAGTGACACTTGAGCCTGAAAATGGGAAATTCCTCGCTGGCAATTAACTTGTTACCAGACAATGAGAAACTATTTGTGTTTCCCGGCCTGTTACAGACCCCTTGGGTAATTGAGATCCTTATCAAGGCCTGAAGTCTTCACCCAAATCTACCTCGCAGTGTTTGGGAAAGGGAAAATAGAGCTTGGAGCTTCTGAATTTGCTCTTTGGTTGAGATGAAATGCCTGTGATAAGGAACGCAGGGCATGAAGTGTTCCGAGACTGTGTTCAGGAAGGGATTGAGACAGGGCACTGGGGAGGTCCTTCTGCAGGAATCTTCTCATTTTCCAGCTGGGATTAAAAATCAGATGCAATGAGGAGCTTCTTCACAGAATCCCAGAATCCCGGAGTGGTTTGGGTTGGAAGGGACCTTAAAGCCCATCCTGTGCCATCCCCTGCCCTGGGCAGGGACACCTTCCACCAGCCCAGGTTGCTCCAAGCCCCGTCCAACCTGGCCTTGGACACTTCCAGGGATCCAGGGGCAGCCACAGCTTCTCTGGGCACCCTGTGCCAGGGCCTCCCCACCCTCACAGCCAGGAATTCCTTCCCAATATCCCATCTATCCTTGTCCTCCCGCAGTATGAGCCCATTTTCCCTCATCCTGTCCCTCCAGGCCTTTGTGCAAAGTCCCTTTCCAGCTCTCCTGGAGCCCCTTCAGGTCCTTCAGGCCTCAATAAGGTCATGGAATGAAAATAGCACATTTGATATTATTATAATTATGTTATAAAAACTATCCCTGCCCTTAGATGGTGTGTTCAGTCCAGGCCTCTCCGTCTCAAAGAACCCAAGAAACATAAAAGACATTTAGAGCTGAGGATCAGGGCTGTGCTGACACAGGGACATGGGTCAGGATGTGCTGAGTGACAACATTCTCATGTCTGTGTGTGTGCAGGGACAGCTCCAGCACTGGTGGGAGCAGCCTGTGCAGCACAGCAGAGCATTAACTCTGCCACCCCAGAACCTCTCTGCCTGTCACTCAGAGCCTTCAAACTCCTCAGGAATGGTTTGGGTTGGATCAAAGTGAAGATCAAGGCTCTCTACTCCATAAGGAGCAGCAGAAGTGACAAAGGTAAGAAGACATGGCACAAATGCACGTGGGAGGGGGGACAGAGAGATGGAAGCACCAATGTCACCCCTGCTGGGCAAAGGGAATTTGGGGGTGACCCCATGACAGGGAAAGGTGGCTGTGGCACAGGGAGGGAGGGACACACCTTGCCCTGCACAGAAACCACTGGAACTTGTTAATCTTCAGTGACAGGACAAGGGGAAAATTTTTAAACTAAAAGAGGAGAGATTTAGATCAGATGTAAGGAAGTAGTTCCTAATCAGAGGGTGGGGAGGCCCTGGCACAGGGTGCCCAGAGAATCTGTGGCTACCCCTGGATCCCTGGAAGTGTCCAAGGCCAGGTTGGAGCAACCTGGGCCAGTGGAAGGTGTCCCTGGGTGGCAATGGATGGGCTTTAAGGTCCTTTTCAACCCAAACCATTCTGAGATTCTATTCTGTGATTCTGTGATTGTATGATCATAGAATAATAGAATCAACCAGGTTGGAAAAGACCTCCGAGATCATCAAGTCCAACCCCTTGCTTTTGGGGATCTGGAGAAATTCAGGAAAAAAAGATTGGAAATATGTCTAGAAAGTATTAAAAACCACAGTGGTCATCCATTTAATAAACTATTTGATTAAACTCATTAATGTAATGATTTTTAAGGGACTGTAATGTGACATAGAGCCTTTCAGAATATCAGCAAGTATCATCCTCTATTAGAAAAGAATACATTCTCCCACCCCCAAGGAGTTAAATTTTGTTGTAATTGGGAGTAAAAGATATTTACTGATGGCAGGAAGGGAATGCAAAGCTCCCACAGTCCTGCTCAGCCTGACAAATCACAGTGGGTAAAGGTCAGGATATGAACAAGTGATTTTCCACTGCTGCTTGTCCTTCTTGGTTAAGATCCTTAAACGTTCCTGTTTGTAGCTCTTATCTCCCAAAAACCACAACAACATGAGGCACATGAAATGCAAACAGTTTGATTTGGTTTCTCTAGGGACAGAGTGAAGGAAAACATGCAGAATAGGAGCAAACAAACTGTTCCTGGTTTTGCAGGGAAGGTGTATTTCTGTCCCATCAGCTGCACAGGGAACAAATCCATGGAGAGTGTGAGAAATGGGCTCTGGAAATGCAACAAACTGGTACCAGACTGGGAGAGGCCACACCATTAACAGGCTGGTCAAACTGAGCACCACAGATTGGGAACAGCCCTAACACACAAATCCCAGGAAACAAATCACTCCTCAGCAGGGGCACCACTGCAGGAGCTCCAGAGTTTATCTCTGGTTCCTTCTACACTCCAGGTAGGAATCAGCTCCCTTTTAGCTGCCTTTGGGGTGCAGATTTCCTTGCAGCTCCCTGTTAGTTCTCTTTGGGATGCAGATTGGGTTGCAGCTCCTCAATAATTCCCTTTGGGATGCAGATTTCTCTGCATGTTCCTCTATGTTCTCTTTGTGGTGCAGATTTCCTTACAGCTCTTCATTATTTGTCTTTGGGATGCAGATTTCCCTGCAGCTCCTCTTTATTTCTCTTTGGGATGCAGAGCTCCCTGCAGCTCCCTCTAAGTTCCCTTTGGGATGCAGATTTCTTGGCAGCTCCCCACTTCTCTGTGGGATGCAGATTTCCCAAAGTTCCCTTTGGGGTGCAGATTTCCCTGCAGCTCCCCAGATTTGTCCTTGGGACCAGATTTCTCAAAGTTCTCTTTGGGATGCAGATTTCCTTGCACTTCCTGTTATTTCCCTTTGGGATGCAGATTTCCTTGCACTTCCTGTTATTTCCCTTTGGGATGCAGATATTCTTGCAGCTCCCATCAATTCTCTTTGGGGTGCAGATTTCCTCCCCTCTTCCATTCCCTCATGGATGGCTCCATCCCTTGCCCAGCAGTGAAGGAGGCTCAGGACATTGAATTTCCATCCTGATCCAAGTGAAATCCTGATCCAAGTGACCCCAGCAGCAAATCAGAATCACCTTTGCCTCTACCAGGCTCAGTAAGGAGAGAATTTGAATTCTAGTCCAATACTAAGCTTTGAAGAAACCTTTCAAACAGTGCAAGACAGAGTTAAATTAGGATAATCCTGGATTCTTTCTTTTCCTTTCTGTTTTCCCTTGACACTCAGCTACCTAATTTTATTTTCCTTAAAAAATAGAAGAACTCCCCCCGAATTTACCACAGTTTCTCTTGTTTCTTTGTTTGGTGCCACAGTAGGAAGCAATGTTCTTCCTTTCTCATTAACAGCAGTTTCTCCCAGCTGCAAGCGGAGTTTAAAAGATTCACATTTCTTTTCTGTGTTATTTTCATGACAAAGGTGGTGAGAAGACTGGTGGGGTTTTTTTAACTCTGCTTCACACTCCAAATGTTCAATAGTTCCAGATTTTCATCAGAGCATTCTAATTTTTATTTACTGTGAGGTGCATGTCACTGTGGAAATAAAAATGTGAGTTGTGATGTTAATTTGTGAAATATTATTGTGAAATCAGAGATGTCTTAGATCTCTAGGAAAATGGGGAAGGAGGAGGTAAGGGAAAGGAGAAAAAATTAAGTATTTTTAATTCTTCACTATTTTTTTTGATATGCCTGTACAAACTCTTGGCATTTCTTGGAGGTTTAATGTTTGTGCCTTTCCTCTGAGTGCCAAGGAAACTTTCCTTTGGCTTTCTTGCCCTACTTAAACATTTCCAGATTGGGAGAAGTTGCCTTTATGACAATACTTTGCTTTATGGCAGTAAGATCATTACATTTTGATGTTGCTGCAGTAAAATTAGAGGCTATGATGAAGTTAAGTGTAGAAAATGTTACTAAAGCTGCATTAAAAGGTCATAAAAAAACTGCCTTAATAGACAATTTACTGGAAACTTGAGGAGTGGGAGAAGCAATGGAAAGTATGTTTTCTCTTTGGCTTATATGATCTAATTTCTCAAAGCTTCATTATATTTCTGACAGCACCAACCCCCTGCCTTTTGGAGCATTAATTTTCCTCAAAGTCTCCATCAAAACAGGCTCAAATCTGGAAATCCCTTAATTTCATTTCAGTCCAGATGAACAACAGGAAGGTGAATGTTCCTGGTGATGTTTGAGCTTTCACTGCCTGGATCCCACTATTTACCAATAATAAATTGATGATTTTCATCCACCCTTCCTAAACTGTGGTATTTGCAATCAAAAATGAAAAGGGGAACAAGTTAAAGAAGTTCTCTGCATGTGACATCTGGAAATCAGATGCCTTATTAAAAAAAGACTGAATTTTAAAATAAAATCCATGTCAACAAACTAAATGAATTGAATTTTGTCATATTTCTTTGAAGAGTACATCCATTTAAATATCTACAATTCCAGTTCCAAATCTGCTGATGATGGATCTGCTGCAGACTTTGGGATTTGGTGCTTTATGATGAGGATAAACTCTTGCACAACTTCATATATTTGCCTCTAGCCCAGGTAAAGAAGAAGTAGAGAGAAAACAAGAGGAAAGGAGATAAAAGGGAACTCTCTACTTGACCATTTTTGTGGGTTTGGTCTGAAAACCTGCAGATTCACAATGCCATGAATAGATACAATGTCCCTCAGATGGGGATTGATTTGGTTTTGATTTGATTTAATTTGCTTTTGATGTAGGTTTTGGGTCACTGTCGTTTTCAGCCCTTGGAGATTGAACTCAGTTGTTCCCCAGCAAAGTTTTTTTAGAAAATGAGTAGAAGGAGGAAGAGAAAAATATTAATTAAATGTGCCGAGCCCTAGAATTCAATGTATTATTTTGTTTCATATTTAGAGAACAGTTCATGAAGAATTTGAACCAGCTTTGATAAAAAATACATTCGTGTCCTCAACACTCAACAGAACATGAAGCAAAACGCAGCAAGTTTCGAACTGAAATTTCAGGTTCTGTTCACATTTATTGATCCCTCCCACATTCCTTCCCTCTGTGCTCTTGTCTCATACGATTCCAGGAGATAATTTTGGGAATGTTTAGCTCCCAGCTGAGAGCAGGCCCTGTGTGGCTGCTCAGCTGCCACTTCACCTCAGCAATCCAAGGGACTGTCCGTGGAGATTTGCAGCCTCATGACACATTTCCCAGCCCTGCCAGTCCATCTTTTCCCTCAACCTCCCCTGCATTCCCTCTGCTGCCAATTAACATCTGCCCAGAAAAAAGGGCTTGCTGGCAGAACTGAGCTCAGATGCTTTAATATGCTCGAGGTGATTGAAAGCTCTGCACTCCAATATAAAAAGAAGTTTCCAGGAAAATAGATTTTAATGTATCTTTAGATCCTTCCCAACTCCTCGGTGGTCGGAATGATGGGGCAATGGTATCAGACTTCTCGAAGTGGGCACAAGTTTTCTTCCAGTTGCATCAAAACAAGTATTTTGGGACTTGAAAAAGGAAGTTTATTTTTACTGTTGCCAAAATAAAGTTTAACTTAGTTTAAGGAAGTTCTTAGACCATTTTATGTGAAGTTGTTTTGGGGCAAAACAATAGTTCTGAACACTCCTTTTTATCTCTTCATTATCTGAGGTTTTGGACACCACCATACTCTCTTTAACTGTTGTAATTGCCTAAGGATGAGGTGCAATCCCTCCAAGCCCTCTCTGTCTTCTTTGGGAAGAGAAGAGTTTAGTTAAGCTACATCACCATAAGAAAAGATTTGGGGATTAATTTGCAGTTCTGGTTTAGTTTTTAACATTTTTTTGCAGAGGAATGGCTTTCAGTTGTTGATGGATGATTTTAAGCAGGATTATGGTAAGTTTTTCCTGCAGTTTTTGATACAGAATTGCAGTTATTGAAAGAAAAGCAATAGAAATTCTGGATAACCTTGGATTCAGAGATATAAAAAACCATACATGACTCAACACCTCTTCTGCAGGATGGCACACACAATATAACACAAAGCTTCAAGCAGATGTTGCACTAATAGATATTTAAAAGCTATGAAGAAAGCAAATCAACTTTGTCTGGAGATGAACCTCCCTTCTGTGAAATGCCACTTGATGCTCCTCCCTTGGTGGAGTTTTCACCCAGTTGCTCTCAGAAAAGGCCCCATGAAGTGTCAGGTGCTTCCTGCTGAGATGTTCCAGCTGTGCTACTGAAAGGGTGAAGGAGTGAGAAAATGGATTTGAGACACAATTCCAAGCAAAATGAACCCTAAACCACCAGAACATTTTAGTGTACATGCACAGGACTGTCCTGTCACCCCAAATCTTTAAAGGGTTCATTAAAAGTGTCTTTCTGAAATACTTTCAGGCTCAGTAATTAACAAAGAACCTGATTAGACCACATGGGTTTCATTATCTGTCTTTTTCTGGAGGTGTCTTGGATGTTCCAGAGGGAAATTAAGAGTGAAAATGAGTGAAAACCCTGAAACATGGAAGTGTGCACAGCCAATGGCATGGGCAGGTCAGGAGAGGATGTGCTGAGAAGACTTGACAGGAGAAACATAGTTGGATTTTAAATGAATTTTCTCCTGTTTCCACGTATTTCCTTCTAAACTAGAATATACTAAATCTTGTCTGAATAAAGCTGTTATATAATTTGCCTATTGTTTTTGTTTCTCTGTTGACAAAATACAAAATCCTTTGTAATCTGCTCCTAATACATAAATACAGATTTATGAAAGGTGATAGGCACATCTTTTATGATTATAAATGACCATGTCAGTAGATTGACGTTTTACACTTAATATGCTTTCAATTTACTCTCTTAAATGATTTAACTGTGATAATGATCTGATGTGAAAGAGTCTAATGAGCTGATGAGGGCCAGTGTGCCCCAAACTCATAAAAAATCATTAACAACCACTTCTCTGACTGCATGTGTTGAACAGCTCCAAAATAATGTGCCATTTTACCATCACTGCCAGTCCACTCCAGGAATTCCCTCTCCACAAACTGATTCCAAATCATGCAATGCATACATTGCATTTTTGTATTTCTTCCATGACAAAACAAATCCTCACACTTTATTGAATAAATATATCCCTTCACAATGACTTTCTAGTTGCAATCCAATCCAAGGTATTAATTTAAAAGAAGATGTAAAATTAGCTTTCCTGCCCCCCCTTCCCCCCAGCCTGTTTTTTATATCTGCTTTGAATCAGGACACTGAGAGTTCTTATTTCATCCTATTTCAGCAGGAACACAGTGCAAAGCTTTCTTGTGGTGTTGTTCACATCCCTTTGAACAGATGTCAGTGCTTTCCCAGCCTGCAAGACACTGGAGACTCACATCTGTTATGTGTCAGTAGGTACAGAGCCAACCTCTGATAAGAGAGTTTCTACTTTATTCTGATATCTCTGCTGGTATTTCAAATGCATCTGTGTTGCAAATCTTGACATTATAAATAACACCTGCAGCACACTCTGATTTCCCAGTCTAGAAGGAAAAAGCAACCTTCTCACCTTCTTCTGGGGTTTGTCTCAGCTTTGATCCCCACTGAAGTTTTTTTCAGGATATTGAATACATTTTTGATGTAATATCGACTCCTTACTACTGTTTATTTGCCCCCGAGGCTACCTGAAGAATTGAATTTAAATTGCTGTAGAATTCCTCCCCATCCCAAATTTCTCTCCCTTTTTGCTGTGCTCTCTGCTGTCGGACTGGGACTGTGACAGGTTTCCTGTCAGCCAGTTTTGGGTGGTGTGTTCTAGAAAAGATGAGTTTCTTATAAACCCTCAGAATATCTGAGCAGGGTCTGAGCACATTGTGGTTCAAGGGACTTGAGAGGTGTGGGAAGAGCAAAGTGAAAACTGAGGAAAAACAGGCTTTGAGTATTTCCAGCCATGTCAGTTGTCAGCAGATCTTTTATCAGGGACAGAAGTACAATTTCTTTGTCTTCCTTTGCTGACTGACACACCTGTCAAATCCTTGTTATTCTTCACACTCTTTGCCATCTTCAGCTATGGCTGTGCCTTCCCATCCCTGATCCCACCCCTGATCCCACCCCTGCAGCATCCCTAGAGTTTCCCAGGGTGTGTGTCCCTCCTTCCACTGTAGGTTCAGTTCTACCAGGAGGTTCTTCCTCAGCCATGCTGCTCTCCTGCCTTCCTTCCCTAATTTCTTGCCCATGGGAATTGGCAGCTCTTGAACTTAAAGAAAAAACTGTCTTTAAGTAGCTGCCAGCTCAGCTCCACTCTTTTATCCCTGAGGAGAGTTTCCCCTGGGGTCCCATCCACCAGTTCTCTAAAAAACTTCACTTTCCTTGGTTTTAGGGTTTCCTCTCCTGTCCTATGTCCCTTGAGACCATGAGTTCCACCAGGACATGATCACTGCAGCCCAAGCCACACCAGTCTTGCCCTCCCCAAAGCTGGTGGGCAACAGGTGTCCATCCCCTGGGTTGGGGTGTTCTAATGCATTCCAACAATCTCCCGAAGTGCCTGCAGTGTGTTGTGCCCCTTTGCCAGGATGTCAGTGCAGATGAAGTCCTTTAGCAGGATCAAGATTCTCTAGAAGTCCCTCTAGATGTCATAAAATTTCCCAGGAGTTATGGAAACAAGTTCCTCATTGTCTCAGTTGAATGAGACTGAAGTGTTTTGCAAAGGAGGATGAGTTCTGAGGAAAATCAAACTCCTCTCTCTGTGCAATTGTAAATCTGAAATTAAGAGGCTCCAACTGAGGAAGTGTGGAGAAAGGAAAGATAACAGCCCTTTATTAAAGGAGAGATGTGTGTTGGCAGAACAATGAAAGAACACAAAACCAACCAAACAATGATCCCCCTTAGGTTTTTTTTTAGAACAAGCAAACCTATGACACTCATAATCAATAATTGTATGGAATCCACTCCTGGTTCATTTTTTCCACTGGTGGTGTGAGATCTTTCAGGCCAAGGGTGTTTGACATCTGAGAAGCAGCCTCAGGTTGAAAGACCTTTTACTTCACAGGGAATTTGAGAATAGAAATGATAAAGCAAATCCATTAAACATCACTGTTATAATTGCTATCATTATTTATTGTTATTTCCTTTCTAGGAACTGGCCATTGAAGACCCTCATGACAGATAACCCTGGAGCTCCTGAAAACATAGAAAGGACATCAGCAGCTAATTAATAAGTGAGGGAATGAAGAAATAAATAACCCAATAATAATTAGGTGAGCAACTTCTTGCAGCAGGTTTCCTTAGAGCAGAAATCTCAGCTAATTGTTTAGTTCTGCTGCTTTCCTTTCTCTGACTGTTATAAGGCTACATATGGGAAGTGGCTCCTGGTTGTGCTGCTCAGATGCACATCTGTTGGTGGGAGCTCAGAATGAATGATTTCCTTTGGAAAATGGCAGGAAAATCTGGAGGGAAGTGCTCCAGGGGTCCTGGCCAGGGTGGTGCTGCAGAGGAGGAGGCTGAATCGTGTTCCTGTGGCTGTGTGGAATTTCTTTGCCTCCCATTTGTATTCCTTTTCCATTCATCTTTAGAAATCCTCTTGTATACCCTTTCAGAGACATGTTTAACTTGGTTGCTTTTGTAGATCTCTCATTTCTTCCACGACCTGTGGCTGAAGGTTTCATCGACATCTGGTAAATGAGATTTTTGCAATTGTCTGTCTTGTACCTTCTTTTTTTTTCCTTCAAAGGCATTTTTCCCTTCATTCTCATATCCCAGCCATGTTCTTCATATATATATATATATGTGTGTGCATGTATTCAGGTGCAAATTTAGCTTTTGCTTTGCAGAACTCTGCTTCCTTTCAATGCATGTCCTTAGTCAGCCTTTCTCTCACATTTGGAATTGTATCCACCAAGCTTTTCAGGGCACTGTGTTATCTCCACCACCCATTGTGTCTCAATTAATTGCTCCATCTCTCAGAGACTGTTACACACTTTGATTTGCTTCCCTTTGCTTGATAGAAAGGAACATTCTTTTGCATGAGATTGTTTTTCCCCCCTGGACTGGCTTGAAATTCAACCAATCCTTTCCTCAGGTGCACTTGAAATGGGAGCATTTTACAGAATCTTTACTTTTCTTGAAGCAGGAGAATATCACCGTGATTTCACCACCTTCCTTGGAATATGGAACCTCATGGCAGCTTTTGAAATTATTCTGGATGCTATTGCTGGCTCCTTTCATAGAAGGGTTGATAAATATATGTCTCATCATGACAACATTCCAGCTCTCCAGCACCACTTTTCCTCAGTGATCCCCTTCCACAAGTATTTTAAACCTCTTCCTCGACTTCCCCCTCGATGTGTGAGGATCCTACAAATAATTGCATTTCTTTCTCAGTCAGAGTTTGTAGCCACTGAGCAGAGACACAGAAATAATTCTTTCCAGTTCTTTGCCCACTTCCTTTGCTGGTCTGAAGACCAATTTTCCACCTATCTCACATCAAAACCATCTTGGCTGAAGGTTATTTAGGGGCTCTCTTTCCATCCCTCTGTCAAAGGTGTTTTCTAAAAATTCTCTCTCATCTTGTTTGCAGGCTTTTGATGTTTTCATGGCTGAAAGTGCCTGGCTATCAGATATCATTTCCCATATTACATCACTCCATCATTTAAGGGTTGGTTTGCAGGAGTTTGGGGTGGTTTTGCCCTGTAATGGTCCATGATTCCCTATCTACTGAGAAAAGAAGAGATGCAACAACCAAGACACATCAAAGGAAATAGTTGTCAGGCTGTGAGATGAAATAGAAACCAGATTTATTTATCTTGGGAACAGTTTCCTTAAAAAAATAAAAATGAGCCCATGGATTCAGGCATCAGGTGAAGCAGAGGCAGGTTGGCTTCTATTTTTTATATTAAAATAGTGTTTTGAGGGTGACCATTAGGGCACAATATTTGGACATTTTGAGCCATTTGGGGTTCAACTGTTTAGATGAGGTGGAACACAGAGGGCTAAGGGATAGTCAGGAATAATTTATCTCAGGAAATAACATTCTCCAGTTATTTATAAAAAGGTAAAATTTGGCTGATGCTCCTGAGAGGTCAGACAGAAACTGAGGGAGCTCTGTCAATAACATCCTCCCAAAAAATAATATTGTCAAACATTTTGGTGTTTGTTTTTAGATGTTTTTGACACAAATACCTGTTGCTGTCTGTATTTCAGAAGCAGGAAAAGGGGAGGCTTGAGACAGTGATGGGATGGTTGAAGGTTTCTCATCACACTCAGGCAGCAGTGGATGGAACAAGATCAAAACCAGCTGCAACATTCCTGCAGCAAAAACAGTTCTTTTCTTCTTCCACCGTTTCCACCTCAAGAAAAGCCACCAACCTACTGAAAAGATCAGAGTTCCAATAATCCTTTCCTTTAACCCACAGTGGCACTCAGATATTTTAGGTAATGCCAGCTCTGTTGCAGAGATTCTGTGTCAGTTTTGGAGCAGCAAAACACACACCAAGCACCCACACACTGAGATATGTGATGTGTTTTTGGAAAAATGTACTGTTAGTTCAATTATTAATGACTTTAATAAGAAGATTTAATGCCCTCTTGACTTAATCAATATTCACCTTGAGCATTATCACTCATTCTTTCCCCCACTGTTTTTATGAGTGTTGCATTCAGTGAGATTTATCAGGGGGATAAATGTAAAGAGGTGTGTGGACTTTGGGAAGTGCAGAGGCCAAATCAAGCTAACTAGAGCTCCCAGAGGGAAGAAGGAGGATTATATAGGCTGTTGCTTGTATAGATATTATCCAGGGAGAGCTTGGTGGGGACAGAACTGGTCACACATTTCTGACAGGACGATGAAGGCACCAGACAGAACAATAAGGGCTGAATTTGCTGGAGGAAGTTCTGTGCTGAAAAGCTTTAGAGAGGACAAAAGCAAGGATGAGAAGAGCAGCTGAGGTATGTAGGACAGAGGAATAAAGCAAAGACAGACCTGCCTGCTGGGTGTCTTCTTTGCTTTATTTAGGACTTTGGTCCATGGCAATGTGGTACAAAATCCCATTTAATAGGGGAGATGAAGCCCCGAGCAGAGAAGGGCAGTTCCCAGGCTCTGCAGGGCACATTCCATGGGCTGCAGAGCAACATCCACCTCAACTTAGGAGTATTTATGAGACCTGGAGTGAGATCCTGCAACAAATCTTTCTGTTTGTTTAAATATTGAATCACTCTCAGCATTTCTGCTTTATAGCCTCGTGTTTGTTGAAGAGAGAAAAGGCACTGGGCACATGGATGTATCTGGGAATAACACGTGTGAGCTAAGTAAAACAACTAATTAATTAGCTTTATTTCAGTTGTAAGCACCACTCCTTACCTGATAAACATCAACAGAAGCCACAGGACCAGACCCAGGAATATTTGAATTCTATGGATGTGAAAGGAACATGTACTGTGGATTTAGGTTATGAGAAACATGCATTTTTTTCTATATCTAGATGTACATTTGGACATATTTTTACTGATATACACATTTCTCCTTATGTATATATGTACCTGTACCTATGCATTACTTAAATACATTTTTCCTGAAGTGTGATATATAATTTATTTCCAAACTGTGTGGCTGCAAATAATAAGAAAAGAGATTCTGAAGCAATTTATCAGGCTTGCTCTGTAGGAACTGAGTTTCTGGAGCCCATATAATGACTTTTGTTTTTCTAAAATTAGAAGCTCACTCTACCATGCAAAGATTTTAACAATAACTGCTTCTGTCTGGGCTGGATTTCAATGTACACACTGAATGTTCCTCTGCCCACTGAATAAATCATGGAAAATTTGGGGCTTTTTTTTCCTTAAAAAGTGAAATTAAAAACCTTTATTTCTAATTCAGGAGAAGACTTGTGAGACAACAGAGGAGCAGTGAGGATGATAACAGGTTGCAAGTAGGGCTATAAATGAAGCTGGAATAGCAGAGTGTACTTTTCTCAGCCCTAACACCACAAGGCAGCAAAATGGGAGAAACCAGGATTGTGGAGCTAAATTCTGTTATAAATCATAGATTAACACAGGAGTTTTGTCCTCAGTGAAATATTGACTTTGAAACACTCCCCATGACACCATGTCAGGGCAGTGTGGCAGGATGGGAGCAGGTTTACCTGGGCACTGGCTAAAGCTGTGCTCAAACAAAGTGGTCTCTGCATGATTCTGGGTTTAGAACGTGCCTTTAAACCAGATTTCAAAGCTTTTCTGACTTACCAAGGGAGGCAGGGGCAGCTGTGAGCGTTCAGAGTGTGCTGAGCTTGCACCTGCTAATCCTTCCTGGGACACAAGGCAGCACCTCACAGCTTGGCAATGCCACTGAGCTGCAGAGAGGTATAAAAGGGCTGATTTTATCAGTGACAGCAGGAAAGAATCCTTCACTGAGAGTGTGGTCAGGCTTTGGAACAGGCTGCCCAGGGCAGTGGTGGAGTCACACCCCTGGAAGTGCTCCAGAAGTGGCACTTCCTGATCTGCTTTAGTGGTCACTCAGTCCCAGGTTGGACTTGAGGAGCTTGGAGAGCTTTTCCAGCATGAGGGATTCCAGGACTCTAGTTAGTTTTGTTAGTTGGAATCCTTTGATAAAATGGAAGAAGGTGCATGTTCTCTGTCTCTCACCCTGGCAGGGGAAGGGGAGGAATGTCCTGGCATGTCCCAGGGCCAGGCTCTGCAGAGGGATTGGGAATAGTGAGATGACCCAAGGATCAGGCAGAGGCACTGGAGATCTGGGCAGCTTCCCATGGGAGTGCCTGAGGGACTAAATGTGCATCACTAGACACAGCCAGACACAAATTCAGGATTTCAGAGAATTGTGGAACATCCTGAGCTGGGAGGGACCCCCAAGGATCATGGAGTCCAGCTCCTGGCCCTGCACAGGACACCACAACAACTCCACTATGCGCCTATGGAAAAAAGGTTAGTTTAAAAAAAGATGTTTTAAAAAAAGAAAAAGTCTTTAAAAACCAAGCCAGGTGAGATCAGGAAGGTCACAGGTGTTGCAGATCAGTGCTCTAAAGCCAGGCCTGTCCATTTGGGCAGAGCCTGTAAAGGTTAAGGTTTGTGGACAGGTGACTTGCCCTGGCCAGAGGCTCAGCTGAACGAGCAGGTGACAAGGGAGGAGTGAGTGTGACATGGAAAATCACTGGACATGGCATCCACCAAGGGGAGGGGGCAGGAGCTGCAGGCAGTGCCACAGGGCTGATGTGACAGACCATCAGCCTTCACACATAATGTGAGGGGAGCCATGGAGACCTTTCAGAGGGTGACAGAGCCTTGGTGACCTTTCAGGATCCCCAGGTAAATCTGGGTTCACTGTGGGGATGTATCAGAAACACCAAATTTGGGTGTTATTACTGCCAGACTGGAACTAATGGAGAAATACTGATTAGCAGCAGGAAGTTTATTGGGGTGGCAGCTCCCATGGAGAAAGGCAGGGTGAAGGCTGGAGGAGAAGAGGCCTGGGAAGATGGAGAGAAAGGAGGTGAGAGGGGTGGGAGCAGAGCCATGTCCATCAGGAGAGGGGAGGAGAAACTCCAGGGTCAGGAAAGACAGATCCTCTCAATCCCAAAGCCCACTGGCCTCAGCAGCTTCTCTTCTGCATAAGCAGCAACACATCACAGAGAGGTTGCAGAGCACAACAAGAAGTGACTCTGTGGTTAATGAGAGACTGAGACAGATCTGCTGGAGATTTTGCTTCCCAGATGTGCTGGCAATCAGTGAGAAAACAGGCATTCATGCAGTTCATAAGGCAAAATGAGACAAAGGATACAGCAACAAATGAGTGAAGGGCTGGGTGAGCAGACAGAGAAGGGAGAGATATAGTGTAAAATGAAGATGGTCAGTGATGTTTGCTGGGGCCCAGCAGCAGCAATTCAAGGAATACCTAACAAGGCTCTCAATAAAAGCCTCTGTGTCAGACACTACAAGCTGCTGGCAAACTGAAAGACAAATTCATGAAGATACAGCTGGAAGACAAATGGCTGACAGTGATGCAGCAGCCTTGCTGGGGCACTTAACACATTCACCAGCCACAGAAACAGCCACTTGTCACATGAAAAAAAAAAGGATTTTTTTTTTAAATACTTGCTACCTCTGGTGCCTCATCACAGCAGGTTTATAGGAAAAGATTAGTCACTGCCTGATGTTCAGATAAAATCCTACTGGAGCTGTTCATAAAGTCTAATTTTAGTCCTGCAATGTCAGAGGTCCTCTCCTGTTCAAGACAGGAGCTTGTGGATTCTGAGAGATATTCCAGCCCCACATGGATCTGGGTAAAGCCAGTTACACCCCCCTGGGCAGAGCAGCAGCCCAGCCTTCTCCCCTGCAGACAGTGGGGACCATCTCCAAACCTCGGCCACAACCTGGGGCTGTGCTGTCCCCAGGGCCAAAGGCACCCAGGGGTGTCACCTGACTGCTCTGGACAGGAGCCTGAGATAGGGCCATGACCCAGGTGCTGCAGGAACATCCACTCATCTGGACAACACTCAGGGACGTTAATTGTGGCTTCAAGGAGGTGATTATCCAGTCTGCAGCCCTTTAATGCAGGGGGGAAGTGTCATGTCTCCCTAGGCTTTGACAGGGACACTGAGGACACTGCCCTAGAACACCCCACAGCTCCTATGGGACAGTGAGGACACTGCCCTAGAACACCCCACAGCTCCTATGGGACAGTGAGGACACTGCCCTA
>VYXB01003647.1:66607-106011 GCA_013397135.1 Pachyramphus minor
ATATGTTTGCCATGTTTGGACAAGTGAGAGCTGCTCTGCCACAAGGTCCCAGTGGTAACTCTGTGATGTCTCTCCCTCTCTCTCCTCCTCTCTTCTTGCTCCCTCTGCTTCTCTTTCTTTGCTCCTTCTTGATGCTTTAGGGGGCTTGGAGCTGGAGAATTGGATTTTGATTTTTAAGTGTTGTGGAGCTGGTATTGTAATGGAACGTTTAGTCCAGCTTGTACCCTTTTTGAATCTTTGTGAAGTTCCCTTATTTTGTCTCTGAAGTTAATAAAGAAATCTCTTGGGAATAAGTCTGTGGCTTATTCTCCTGACACTATCTGGAGGCATTAAAGAACTGTATATATGTATTTTAAAATAAAACTCCTGCTGAGCCCGTGAGCTGCAGCTCGGGGGCTGGAGTGTTACAGGAACTCACATTTCCCACTGACACCATTATTGCCCTCAGGCCCAAAAGGCTTTTTTTATTCCAGTTCCAGGAACATACAATATTAATTTTCCTTTCTGAGCTGTGAACCTTTCTTTCATCCAAGTCTGACTTGGTGCATCAAGGCCTTTCTGTGTCTGAAGCTCTCTGTGCTCACCCAACATCAGCTCCCTTCCAAGCCATCAAGGCTCTTTTGACATGAAGCTCTAAGATCCTTTCTGAAGCCATTGCTTTCTTATCACAAGCAACAACCTCAAATCTAAACAGTTGCCATGGGAGACAGATCCTTCTCTTAAATCAGATATTCAGTCTCAAGTCCAGGTGACACTGAAGCTCTTCCTCAGCCTTCAAACTATTGGCACACCTGAGTGAACTCAGCCCTTCAACCTTTAGTTTTCTTGACCCTTGCTCAAATGTTAGCTCAAATCAGCCTGAGCAAGAGAAAACACTATTTCCAACAAGTAACACCTAAAATACACAACTAGAAATTGTCCTCTCTGTCACAGGTTTACTTGGTCTAAAAAAAACAAACTGGGAATTTCTCTTTCCCTGCGTCGCTGTAAAAGAAAGATGTTGGATGAGTGATGGGGAAGGGGTTTGCCTTGGGTGGTTGACACACACAAAAGAACTAACCAGCAGGCCTGTATTCCAAGCTGAAGGCCCTCCAAAGGCTGTGGGAAGGGGTGAGGAAGTTTTTTCCCTCTCCTCAGAAAACACTAGAGACTTCATTTTTGCCTTAACTCAGGCAAGGTGTGTGTTGGAGAGGTTGGAGGTTGTTTTGTTCTCGGCCTGGTTTCCCAGGCTGTTTCCTGGCCCTTGTTTGCCTCCATACTCCTGTGCCCTGTTCTGCCCCCAGCCCAGACCTGCTCAGAGTTCAATGGAGAAGTTTGACCCATCTGCAGAGGAATCTTTTGGGGAGGACGTTGCCCTTTCCCTCCTCCACTCCCATGTTTGGCAGCGGTTTGTGCCCATCCACGAAAGGGGGGGAAATCCCGGCCACAGCCAGACACGGACAGTGTGAGTTTCATGGGAAGAGCCCCTTTCTCCCCTTTCCCCTTCCCTTTCTGGGTGTGTGTGTGGGAATCTCCATTTCAGCTCCTCCCGCGCCCCGGGGCCCTCAGAGAGCGCCAGAGCCCGACAGCGCCCCCTGCTGGCCACACAGAGCACTGCAGGCCCCGCCCCCAGACACCCAACAGCGCCCCCTGCTGGTCGGGGCTGGAATTGCACCGAAAGGCAGAAAGTGCTGAACTGTTTCCTTTTCGAAGGGAGTTTTTGGTACAGGATTATTCTTTGGTTGGTTGTGTGTTCTTTTGTTGTTCTGCCAATTCATATTTGTCATTTAATAAAGGGCTGTTATCTTTCTTTTCTCCACACTTTCTCAATTGGAACCTCTTAATTTCAGATTTACAATTGCTTAGAGAGGGGAGTTTGGTTTTCCTCATAACTCATCCTGCTTTGCAAAACACTTGTGTCTCATTAAACTGAGACACTCTCAAATCTCAAGTTTTTCTAAATTGATCCTAATCTGAACTCTCATCTCAACCTGTAAAATTACTGATTTTAAAGTTCTTGCTGCTGAAGGAAAATGCTTTTAAATAGGATAATATTTGAATTGTCTGCCCAAGTGATTTTCCATAGCTTTCCATTGCATACTGAGTGAGCAGGAGAGAGCAGGTGTGTTTTAGCTCTGATAGCTGCAATCCGCTCTCATCTGCTTCCTGAAAGGTAGATTTTATAATAACCTGATTAAGCAGAAGGCTCATTGGCAGTATTTGCTGCTATAACTCCCTTTTTCTCTCTCTCTACTTTGTTTTTCCTTTTTGGCAAGTTCCAGCTTTCGCTTCAGAACATCATAAATTGCAGATAAACACAGTGCAAAACATTTACGACTCCCATAAACAACAAGTAAGGATGTAAAAGCCATATTCTGCTTCCTGTTCAGGATCTGTTTTGTCTCTGGTGCCACAATAATCTGTCTCACTCCCATGCACAGCAGCTCTGCTAATTGCCCTTAATTGAGACTGGTGGTGGCTGATATGCTCCAGTGGCTTTCTGCTGAGCTTTGCTGGTGTGTGCAGGGATGAGGGAATGCAGACACAGGAATTAAACCTGCCTGGTGCTGTTTGGACAGTCACAAATGATGCAGCATGAGAGGCCTCCTCCCTTTATGAGAATATTTCCAGCCTCACATAATTGTTGACAGTTATCTAAAGGTTTTAATATTCCCTTCCTCCTTTCCACTGCTGAAATGAATGTAATGATGAGGAGGTAAATGAGTTTCTTTATGTGGGACTGGTTTGCCTCAGCATTTCTGCTGGGGGTTAGGAAATACAGGGATAATAAAAATATTTCTGCCAAGGAAAGTTGATCTTAGCAAGGTTTTACATCCTCCATATTTCCCAGGTGGGCACATAAAGGAAGTGAGAGACGGTGCCATAGATCCAATAATTTCCATTAAATCACAAGTAATTTCACCTAAGGGGGGTTTGTGTGGCTACACCTTGGTTACGAGAGTTCTCAGGAGGAATTTCTCCCTGGAAAGGGTGGTCAGGCCCTGGCAGGGGCTGCCCAGGGAGGTTTGGAGTCCCCAGCCCTGGAGGTGCTCAAGGAAGGCCTGGATGTGGCACTCAGTGCTCTGGGCTGGGGACAAGGTGGGGATGGGGCACAGGGGGGATCCATGGGCTGGGAGGGCTTTTCCAGCCTCAGGGATCCTGGGATTCATTGGTTCCATGAGCAGCCTTGCTTCCAGAAGCCACATGTGTGCATTTGAAGAGAGGGGCTGAGCTCAGCATCACAAATGTAAAGAGAAGGGTGAGGATGAAGGTGCTCTGACATGAATACTAAGGCACTGTTAAAACCCCTGATTTTTTTAGCTTAATTTTAAGAAAAAAAAGCTCAAAAACTACAGAAATTCTGAGTTTTCCTAAGATATTTTAGTAGGTCTCCATCTACATGTTTATTATTTTCCCCTTCTTTTCTGCTTAGAGCTTATTTTTTATTATTCTTATTTATGTTAATTTTTATTTTATTTTTGTTTTGGGTGGGTTTTTTGGGCTTTTGTTTGTTGGTTGGGGTTTTTTACTTTGGGCTTTTTGGCACTCAGTGCTCTGGGCTGGGGGACAAGGTGAGGATTGAGCACAGGGTGGATCCATGGGCTGGAAGGGCTTTTCCAACCTCAGTGGTTCTGGGATTATGGAGGCAAACCCCTGTTGCCTTCAGTCTTTGAAAAATAGGTTTAAAAACCAAGAACATTTCTGCTGACAAGAAAATATTCTTCCCCCTTTTTTCTTCTCTGTGTTGGCTCCTCAGTGTGCACTTGACTCATGGCAGCAGTTCTTTGCCAGGGAAGTTTGATTTTTATTGCTGAGTCCCCCCCAGGAGCACTTTGCAGCTCTGAAATAATTTGATATTGCTAATCAGATATTGCTTGGGTTTAATTTTGCATCCTGCCCAGCACTGTGACAATTAGGGGGAAAATCTTGGAGCGTGCCCTTCTCAGCACCTGGATAATGAGAGGGATGTTCTCAGCAGGTGTCTGAGCTTGTGACATGTAATATCTACAGGAGATGTCCCCTAGTGGTGTCCATGGTATCTCAGATGGCTCCAAAAAGCCAAAATAAAATAACAGGTATGTTTATATGGAGTATTAGAATATAGCAATGTAATATAGTAATATAAATATGAGAAAAACAGAAATTAAAGCCAAAAGTAACCCAGAATTATCCAACTTTTCTCTTCCTGGGCAACTTCTCCAGTGGGAGTCTGTTTGCTGGTGCCCTCTACAAGCAGTAATTGGAGAAGTTTTCCAGCTTCAAAGATGATTCATAAATTAATTCAGAGAATAGGTTATCTCACCAGTGGGATGAGCATTTGGGCTGGCCTAAGTTCCAGTATCAATTCCTCTGGCATTAAATAACCTTTCTTTCCCTGACAGGCATTAATGGCCTTTCAGGCAGTCACAGGTAGTTTTCCCTGCTGCTTTCTCTCTGAGAAACCTCTCAGATTGTTCCCAGTTGTTACAACTGGGTGTAAATCCTGCTCCAGACAGGGTAAAGACACATATTTCATCCAGTCAAACCCCATTAGAGAGTCAGGTGGTAGAAAACCAGTGCTAAAATTCTATGGCTTGGCTTAATCACTCATTTGTGTTCCAGCCTGGTGATCGAGGTTATATTTGCTGTGGGAGGGTTAATGCCTCTATGTGAGGCACAAAACCAGAGATTGGGGGAAAAAAGTCCTTTTGGATTTGTAAAGGGCAGGCAATTAATTTACCTCCTGGACATGGCTCTGTGTGCAATCTGAAATCAAACACTTGGGGCAATTTGGGCAGATGGAAATGGCATGAAATAATCAGGGTGTAGTGCCAAGTGTAGAGGGAATATTAACCAATAATCAAAAAAAAGAGTGACTTAAAATGTCCTGAGGGATCCTCAGAGAGCATGGAAAAATGAACTGAAAATTCTGGCATTTCTGAACCCACCTTGCAAAGATTTCTTGAATGATAAAGTGACCAAAGTTATCAATATAATGGTGCAGTAAAAAAGAAAATAAAATATTCTACACCAAAATGCAGAGGTGAAAAGCAAAGGGAAAAGGGGGGGGGGGAAGTCTTAACAGCTTAAAAGCCATCTCTGTCACTTTGTCTTCAATTAGGACTTTAATTAACAAAGCTTCATTTTAAAAGTAACAAAGGACTTTTTATGAAGAGATGGAGTGATGGATCAATAGGGAATGGCTTCCCACTGCCAGAGGGCAGGGAGAGATGGGATTGGATGAGCTTTAAGGTCCCTTCAAACCCAAGCCCTTCTAGGATTCAACAAACACCAAATTTGACAATATCAAAAGATATTTCATATGCCTTGTGTTTTCAGGTTTTTTCCTTAGGAAGCAATTTTTGCTTTAAAATTCTTTGATATCATTGGCATTTAAAATCAGAGTTTGAATTTTGTCTAAATGAAAAGTTTGGAGAAATTGTTTGTTGCTTTTTTTTCCCCCTGAGAACAAATGTATTTTTAAAATTAGTTCAAATTTGGAAAAAAGATAGTTAGAAAATTCACATGGCTTAAGGGAATGAATGAAGTAGGATATGAATAAAGTAGGATATTCTATGCTGTGCAATGCTCAAAAGTACTTGTCCTTTTTTATTTCTTCATTAAGAAATAAACACTCTCAACAGTGAAGGAAAAGATGTTATAAAAGATAACTCCCTATTTTTCCAGAAGTCACAAAGCAGAGAGATGGTTTTTATTAAAGTATTTTATGCTGTTACTTTCTCTTTTGAAAGAGTTCCCAATACTCCAATGATTGTCCTGCTTCTGTTTCTAAGATTGCACTAATGAAGATGATGTTCCTGCCTTCTATTGCAAAGAAACATGAAAAGCTGAGGAGTTATTAATATTGCTGTCCCAAAAGAGGATTTTATCTGGACAAGTCAGGCAAGATAAATAGGACACTGCTTAATAAACAGAGATAGGGGTAAAGAATTGCTCTGTTCTTCTCCTCCCTGGTGCTCAGGGGATCTGTCACCCAGAGGTGTCCCCTGGGACACTAAGAGCCACCCTCTGGCTTTTTTTTTTCCTGGAGATGTTATTTGAAGTAAGATTTCAAACACCTATATCCAGATATCTGTGTGGAAAAGAGAAAACTCCAAATGCCAGAGCTCAAGGAGTGTTTGGACAACGCTCCTGATATGACTCCTGGGGCTGGTCCTGTGCAGGGCCAGGAGCTGGATGGGGTGATCCCTGTGGGTCCCTTCCAGCTCAGGGTATTCCATCAGTTTATGCTGGGGGTTTTTTTCTGCTACAGCAGTGAAATGATAAAATAGAAATGAACTCAAAGCTTGGATGGTTTGTTGGCAAAAAGTTTGTTTCAGGGAGAAAACTTGTGAGTCAACAAGAAAGCAGCAACAACATGTTAGTGGAACACAAACCACTGCATTAAACACCAACTGTGGCTTTTAAACCTCAGTCATGCAGCAAATACAACAGTGCTGTCAGAGGGAATTACAGGCATGAAGGGGGTCATTACTGTGTTTCAGGACCACATCAAGCCCCTAAAACTCCTGTCTGGTCTTTTCCAACCTGTATCATTCCATGATTCTATAACTTAGGCATAATATAAATTGCCATAGTGGAGGAGCTCAGCAAAAATGGGCACAAATACACTACTTTTAAATAATTTTTTTTTCCCAGAAAAATTGTATTCTCCCCTTTTAGAGAACAGGGTGGATCTCCAGAGGCATTTCCATGTGCTTCCCATGAGCTGTGGGAACAAGGGGAAAAGGAGCACTGAAAGCTTTAGGACTAGCTGTGGCTGGAAGATGCAGACACACAGACATGCACCAAATTCAGATCAAAGCTGGGATTTAATTGCAGCAAATGGGGAAAAATAAATCCTGATCGTGCTCTTAGGATGTCCTAAAGAAAGGAAGCAAAAATGTTATCAGTGATGCATCAAATTTCTTCCCCAGATATCCCTTCCTGTGTGTGGGAGAGTGCTTCAAAGGAGACGTGAAGTCTTCAGGACTGACTTTGACTTCACAGCACTGCTGAACTTACCACCAGTGGAAAACTGGTGCAAAACCAGAAGAAAAGCTGATGTCCCTGATCTGGTTGGGTTTTCCCTTTTTGGCCAGATTTTCCTTAACATTCCAGAGGTACAATTTAGATAAATATTAGAAAAAGGTTAATTTTTCCCTCTGTAAGGCATTTTTTGCTTGGCTGTGGACCTCTGCAATTGCCTGGTTGCATTTTGGAGTCACCACAATCTCCTCTGAAAAACAATACCTTGGGTGCCCCACTTTTTGAAGTGAAAAATCTCCAGGGTTTTGTTGGAAGAAAAAGGACAACAGCAATGAAAACACGAAGCCCAAATTGTTTTGCTAACAACTTTGTTTGTGTTCCTCTAGATAAATATTATCACAATAAAGCAACTCTTGTATGAACCATATAACTTGATTTTTAACCCACAGATCACACTCTGCCTCAAACCTCTCCCAAGAGGAAAATGTTATTCTGTTATCTTGGTGCTAACAGTGAATTGTTGTAGAGTTAAACTGAATCCAGCTGCATCTTGTCTGCCTGAAATGAACATTTTAAAGACACAGTTAAGAAAGACATTCATTAGGTCCTGGCACTGCAGTAAGCACAGATCCCAAGCCCAAAGTAATGAGAAATCCCATCCAGCCCTGAAAACAAGCACTGGATTTTTAGGAATGACAGATCTGGGATCACACAGATCCCACACAAATCAAGCACAAAGGAATAAAGCACAACTGCACAGCACACCTTGAACTGTTCAATGTGTGTTTAGGAATATTGGCTTTGGAATGAGGGATTAAATAAGGTTCTGGTCAAAGCTCCAAAGTACTCACATAACTTTGCAAATACTGCCCTCATTTCCAAATGAGACTGGAACTCAAGTCCTGCTGAAATTCATTGTTCTGAGGAGTGACCCTCTGATCAGATGGACTTTTCAAAATGCACGGGGACAAATACATTTCCAAAAGTGACTTCATCTCAAAAAAACTCCTTCTAATCCTGCTGACAAACTTACAGCTTTAATTATTTGAATGATAATGACTCCCATTGCAGAGACCCTGCAAACACTGTCATGGATCTTCTTGGCAGCAAATCACAGAATCACAGAATGGGTTGGAAAGGACTTGAGAGATCATCCAGTTCCAAACCCTCCCATGACATGGAGGCCACTCACTAGACCAGATTGCTCAGCCCCATCCAATGTTCAGGTGGAGTTCTAGGGAAAGTTGGTCAGTCCCTTAAATGATGCTGATCCTCCATTGTTCCAGGGAGTTCAGTTGAATTTTGACAGCCAGAAAGTTTTTTTTTGTTTTTTTTTTTTTTTTTGGCTTGTTTGTTTGTTTGGGGTTTTGTTTGTTTTCTTCGTTGGTTGTTTTTGGGGTTGTGTTTGTTTTTTAGAAATACATTCTATTCTTGGTTTTCTTTTTGTCAAGGTAATGATGAAAAAATTGATTTCCCTGAAGTTTGAAACTTTTGTGGAAGAACATGAAACAGCAAAGCTTGTGCTATTCAAGTAGCCCTCATGATGGAATCACCAAACAAGCTTGAGCAGAGAGGAGCAGTTTGCCCCCAAAGCTCTGTCAGAGGTGGGCTGGGTTCAGTTTTATTTCTTGCTTGTGTTCTGTGGTGCACAACAGGCTTTTTTGTAGGTCATTCACAGTTTATTCCCTGACAAATTCCTCCTACTTTCATCTTTCCTATTCTCCTCCAGTGCCTAAATGGCTTCTCAGTGCCAGAGGGTAGGGTTAGGTGGGATAGTGGGAAGGAATCCCTCCCTGTGAGGGCGGGGAGGCCCTGGCACAGGGTGCCCAGAGAAGCTGTGGCTGCCCCTGGATCCCTGGAAGTGTCCAAGGCCAGGTTGGACGGGGCTTGGAGCAACCTGGGCTGGTGGAAGGTGTCCCTGCCCAGGGCAAGGGATGAACCTCAAGATTCCTTCCCACCCCAACCATTCCATGATCCTGTGATTCCATGATCATTACAATTCTAATCATGGTCTGCTGAGCTCATTGGTCTCTCTCTGCTTTTCCTCTGCCACTCTCCAGTCACTGCTGGAACATCCAGTTTGGTTTGGCAAATAGTCAAGGAAAGCGTACTTAGAAAACAGGTGTTTTCAGACCCCTCTGCTTCCATCTGCCTTCCTCGAAAAACTTCCAGGTCTCCACTGCATTAACGACTTTGAAGTTCCCTCAGGACTTTGGTAAGAAAACCTGGAAAACAAAGCAGCCCCTGCTCCCTCAGCCCTGTGGCCACTTGTTAGTTAAACCCACACTCACGGATTTACACAGATGGAACATGTGCAGGGCCATTTCCATGGATGAGTCTCCGTGTGAGCCTGGATGCATTTCAGCTGAAATATCATCTCATGCTCCACTGGTTCTGCATTTGTGTGTGTTGAGGCCCCGTTTGGTCCTCACTGTTCAGCTTTGTGGGAACTCCTGCAGGGGCAAAATGGTTGTGAGCTGTTTGGCTGCATCTGGTGCCTATAAATCTACCCCTGAGCCAGGAGAAAAATTGTTGAACTCAGGGAGGTGTCCTGGTAAGCTCGAAGGGAAGAGCCGTCTACTTCCTCATAAACAGCTGTCCACTTTTATCCTCAAAAAACCCATTTCTTTCTGTGCTTGCCAAAGATCAGAAAAACTCAAATTGTTTGGGAACCAGGATGCACAGTGGTGCTGTCACATCAGCCCCATTTTTCTCCAAGAACTTCTTTTTGATGAGTTCATTTCATGTGTCAGGTACTGTGAAATGAAATATCTGGCTGAATACCTGAAGTCTTACTCCCAAAGATGGGAGAAAGGTTAATAATAGAATCCCACAACAGATTAGGTTGGAAGGCATCTGAAAGCCCATCCAGTCCCACCCCTGCCATGGGCAGGGACATCTTCCTCTAGACCAGGTTGCTCCAAGCCCTGTCCAACCTGGCCTTGGACACTTCCAGGGATCCAGGGGCAGCCACAGCTTCTCTATATTCCCAATATTCTTAATGCTATTTTTACGTCTTTATTGGTGTTTCCTTTTCCTCTTTGATCATTTTGTATGGAGAACAAAGTAGGGACATTCCCAGTATGTCCTGTTGCCTCTGCTGTCACTGGGACACTGGTGTGATTTAGATCCTGTCAGAACTGTGACAAAGCTGGTCAGCAGACCAAATTTTGAGTGTGGTCCCTGTTCTGAGCTTCACTCCTCCTCTCCTGATTATTGTCCTTTTAGCTCAGTTCAACTCACACCTGAAACCCCACAGTGGATGGAAGGATTTTAACCCTCCCCCGGAGTCATTCAGGCCATTTACCTGCAGTTTCCTCTCTGCATTAGGCTGTAAAAATAAGATGCACAGAAGTTTTGGGTTGCCCTCCCAAGCTCTCTGCTCCTGCCCTGCCTTTGGTTCATGGCTGGGTACTTTCCTGTCTTTAGCAGAGCACAGGGTCGTGCAAACAGCCCCAGCCATCTCTCGTGCTGACAGGGCTTCTCACCCCCAGTCAGCCTTGATATTATTTATATTCTGGGTGGTGAATGAAATTCTTTTTTCACCTCTTTTATTCCAAATAAGGTCGTGGGTTTGTCTGAAGTGAAAGGTGCAAAATACCTTCTTTAAAATATCCAAAATACCTCTCCAAACTCAGGCATCATTTTGAACAACGTGATAAAAGGCTGACCTTCCAAACCTGGGATGAGCCCCAGTAACCCAGCCCAGGAGCTGGAGGGAGTGGAGACCATTTGGGTGCTCCTTATTGCCCAGGTCACCACCCAGGGGCACGGGATGCACTGGGGGATGAGGGGAAAAACATTTGGGGATTACATAAGGAACATTTAGGAAAAGGCTGTATATTTGTAAAGCACGGGGGCTGTTTCTTGTCTTATTTTTCCATGCAGTGGGAAGAAAGGGTGGGGGGAAAACCACAAGGTTTGTTTGCTTCTGAAGAGCTCAGGGCTCCTCGGGTAACGAGCACTTCCAGTCTATTTGCATCTGTGTAGGCAGCTGTGCCAAGGCTCTGCAGTCTGTTGTACAACCAAGAGCACATTTCTCAGCCTGCCAAGCTCTAAAAATGAGAAACACCACCAGCACCAGGACCCGGAGACAGGAAAACAAGGCACTGTAAATCCACAAAGCCGGGAAGGATGGGGACGGGCAGGGAGGGGATTTGCATGTTGTGAACACAGGGTGCTGCTCCCTGCCCTGGGCTTTGTGATGCACAGATCACCCTGCAAATATTTCACCGTTGTAAAAGGGAGCAAATGACAGCTCTGAGGGGACAGAGATAAATCTGCATCAGAAATAAGGGAGTGCTAAGAGATAGAGTTGAGATATATCCCGGCATGGAGGTGTATGATAAATCCTGGCAGGATTCTTGCACTGGATGTGTGCACTGGTGTTGGAACAGCTGACAGCGGGAAAGCCTTGGGAGACACGGAGCTATTAATTGCGATAACAGCACAGGAAAATGCAGCTTTTGTCCCTGCCAATCTGCTCCTTTTACACTGCAAAATAACCCGGGTTGGCCAGTTCAAGATGCTTTTGTTTAAACAATACCACTTGGAGCCAGTGTACACACACACACACACACACTCACACACTCACAGAATCACCAATTAACTGTGTGTGACAGACCTGCTGATGAAGCAGTGCTGCAGAATTTAGAGGACGCACATCCAGCATCAGTCTAATCAAATGATGGCAGCAGCTTTTTGTTGGTGGAACTCATAAAACTTCCTTTCAGTGTGGGTTCTGTTTGACAGAGTACTGGATCAGGGCTGAAAGTTTTCAGGAAGGCAATGGAAAGGTGAGGACACAACACTAAAAATAGTTATTTATCCCATCTGGGTCTTATCACTTCCATTTCCCGCCTATATAACCTTTTCTTGATGAATATATTATACAAACACACTCCTCAAACTGCTGTTTGAAAAATCAGGCCTTTTGATGCTTTCTGAGCTGTTTGACTTCCTCACCTTTCCATGAAAATTGCAGAAGGAGCACCACAGAACAGGGGCAGAGGGGGAAGGAGGCTTTGAAAGATCTCTTGCCTTTCTGAGTCCTCTGTAAGCACTGGAGCTTCAGCCCCAAGTGCAGCTGGCACAGGATGAAAGCAGTGGAGCCCCCAGAGACTGCGCCACGTGAGCAGGAGATGGGATGGATGGGCAGCAGCTCTTCCCTGCATCTCACACTCCACATTGGGAAGCACTGCTGGTCCAACTACCACCACATAAACCACAGAATCACACATTGATTTAGGTTGGAAGGGATCTTAAGGATCACCCCTTTCCACCCCCTGCCATGGGCAGGGACACCTTCCACAAGACCAGGATGCTCAAACCTGGCCTTGGACTCTTCCAGGGATGGGGCAGCCACAGCTTCTCTATATTCCTAATATTCCTAATGCTATTTTTATGTCTTAGTTGGTGTTTCCTTTTCCTCCTTGATCATCTTGTATAGAGAACAAAGTAAGGAAATAAGGTAGAAGGGACATTCCCAGCATGTCCTACTGCCTCTGGTGGGACACTGGTGTGATTTAGATCCTGTCAGAACTGTGACAAAGCTGGTCAGCAGACCAAATTTTGAGTGTGGTCCCTGTTCTGAGCTTCACTCCTCACTTGATTAACAACCTTTCAGCTCAGTTCAACTCACACCTGAGAAACCACAGCAGATTGAAGGATGTGATCCCACCCTGGAGATCTTCAGGTCATTTTATCTCCAACATGGCCTTGGACACTCCCAGGGATGTGACCATCCACAGGGATGGGGCAGCCACAGCTTCTCTGGGCAACCTGTGCCTGTCCCTCCCCACACCCAGCAACTCCTTCCCAATATCCCATGGAAATCCACTCTCCTTGTGTTTGCTGACATCCATAGAAACAGAGGAGCTGTGACTGGATAAACTGAGCTGTTCACCCTGAGGGTGCCTCTCATGGCAATGGTTGAGAACAACGTGACTCATTATTACCTCTGTTCTTCTGAGCTACCAATACCTCTGCAGACAATCTATTAGGGCAATTTATTAGGGGTGTGCTCTTCTTTTTTTTGGAGAAACCACATTGAAATGTTTGCTTTTATTTACTTATTTACATTCAGCCCACACAGTTCATTTACACAGGGAAAATACACACGAAAGGCAACCTTGCAGCCAATTTTCCTCAGTGTCAGGTCACAAGCACCTCATAAAGTTTAGTGTCACAGGGAGAAACGACAGGATATTTCCTACACTGGAGACAGGTCAGGAGGCTGAGAGATAATAACAGCAGCTTCCAGCTATCAAGAGAGCTCGGGTTATGATGCAAATAATTGTTGCTGTCATTATCTTTGAAGCCAGATATTTGCAGAAAGAACCAGCATATCACTACTACTTCTAAAAAGACTTTTTTCCCCCTGCATTGTGATAATTCAGCTGAGAATGATATGACTGAGTTGAAAAATGAAAGGGGAAAAAGCCATTTCTGTAAATGACAGAAAGGATTAATATAATTCATCTCCTATTTACTAGTGGTCTTCTGTTGTCAGGATGTGCTAAAAAGTACACATAAATGGAAACAAATTGCAAATTATTTCAACAATATTCTGTCAGGTGAACCTGATATGAAAACTCCTAAATAAATCACCTGGCATGTTTGTAAAATAACCCTGCAAACAAACAAACTAACAAATCTCAGTGGAGGCAGCTTGCAGCTGTTTTATTACACTGATAAATGTGGGACAGGGCTCTGGAAAAGCAATGAGGCACCAGGCACTGAGTTTTCATGGAACATGTTACCAGAGCTGGGAAGAAAGGGCAGCACATTCCTCCCAGTGCTGAGGGAGGAAGTGGACATGGGACATGTCCAGCTGAAGGTGGAGAGAACAGAAAAGCAAAAAAAAACCTAACAAAGAACATCCCCAAACCTCTTCCCTCCACCAAGTGTCCACAAACATGGAAACATTAAACCTTTGGAAATGTTATCCTCGCTGGATATTGGATATCACCAAGCCAGACCTGTTCCTGGGGACTTGATGGTCTTGGAGGTCTTTTCCAACCTTGATGACTCCATGGAAATGGTAGCCACTGGTTTATTGGCCACCCCGTGCCCTGAAGGGACAGCTGGGAAAATCTGTGTCATTGGATTCTTCCCTCCGGCACTGGGTGGCTCTGGAGATCCCCAGGCAGTGCCTGGGACACGAGGGAAACAGTTGGATACTACCTGGTCACACAGATTTCAGCTGAGGGACAGCCTTGGGATCTGCTATCCCAGAAAACTTAACCATCAGTCCTAAGGCTGTGTTTGGAAAAGTTCTCGTGGCAGGATGTGATTTTCCAGCTCAGTCCTGAAGGGCATCACTTGGCTCTTTCTACACCAATCTCAAGACTGTTGTGTTATTCTCCATCATCTTCATCATAACAAATAATTTGGGAATGTGACATTGTATCAAACACTTTGCTGAGGTCAATATGTTTTACTACATTTCGTGATTCTGAAAGGGAAATAAATCAGAGAGATGCAGCAACCAATAGTTCATCAAAAGTTTTACCAGTCTGGAAAAAACACAAATAAGTATTTCAGCAGTGCTTTAATTGAGATTTAACACACATGCCCTCCTTGAGTCTTACCATTATTGTCTTTCTTGACCATTACTCTGAAGAGTTTTCTTTTGCAATTCTCCATTTTGTTTCTCTCTCATCTTCTTTTACAGCTTTTTTCTGCACTTTGACCAAAGTGTGGAGTGACAAAAATAACCGAGGTGTTTCAGTTTGGGAGTGGAGCTGTTTGCAGACACTGCCATGGGACCTCCAAATACAGGACATGACTGAACGTGAAAGTTGAACTTCCACCTCTCCCTCTCCAAACTGGGGTGGTCATTGTTTCCATGACCAACATCTTGGGGCTCACGTGCTCTAAATTCTCCAAATCCCAAACTGAAAATTGTAGAAATTGCTAGAAAAGAAAAGCAAACCCCAAAAGTTTTCAAAGCAAAAGTGTCAGGTTTGGTTTGTTGATCTGTTTGGGGTTTTTTTTTCAGAATGGCTTCAGTTTTGTCCAAACTCAATTTTCTCTCTTTTGCCTGGTTTAAATTTCCTCATTTGTGATGAGAAGTTTCAACATCTTTTAAAAATAAGAAAAGTTGCAGGGTTTTTTTTGCTGCAGCTCCCACACACTAATTTATTTGTAAGACATTCCAATAGCTGCTGACAAAACCCCCCAATAAATTACAAAGCAGTCATTATTTTAATGACTTATTGAGGGAGTTACACAGTCAGAAATCATGTGTGACCCCCAGGGAGGAATTATTCCAAGTCCTCTGAGGGTTGTTTCATTGCCCAGGAGAGACCAGCTGAGGTCTCTGGAGCTGCAAATCCCCAAATTATTTCTAAACTGAAGATCAGCTTTGACTGCCCTTTGCAATTGTTGATGCTCTTATTGGTGTTAAATCTCTGGCATGGATTCGTGATTGAAAAGTGTCTCTGGAAGTGCAGCTAGAACAGGAAAATATCCTTGTAAAACCCTTTATAAAAAGCCCCAGCAACTCACAAACTTTTCTTGCTGATTTTAGTGTGACAGTTTTGACACCATCAGAGTGGGTTCTGTTGTTACTGCAGCTAAAACAGGAACAGATTGAAAGTTTTCCTTGGTTTTCAGGATGTCTCCAAGCAATTCCCAGTGCAGAAAGAGAAACACTTAGTTCAATGACTACAGGCAGGAGGGAAATTCAGGTGCCTTTTTGATTTTTAACAGCATCCTGTGCTCTGCTTCTGACATTACTTGTTGTTCCAGCAGAGGTGAAAACCTGTGGAAGTGGGAGATGACTTGAAATGTCACATGTGATTGACAAAGACAAATCTCTAGTTGGCTGTAGCTCAGTGGCAGCCCCTTGCAGGGCTCAGATCCTGGGAATTAACCCTCTGAGGGGTCAGGACTGTGCTGGATCTGAATCATAAATATGTATTGTAGCCTTTGGCTGTGCAAACACCAGTATACAAGTACCTTGTTATTTAATGTCTTCATTGATGACATTGGCAAAAGGCACCTCAGCAGGTTTGCAGGTGACACCAGGATGAGGGTGCAGTGACACAGCTGGAGGACGGGGACATCCAGAGGCACCTGGACAAGCTCGGGAAGTGGCCCTTGGGAATCTCAGGAGGTTCAATGAGGCCAAGTGCTGGAGCTGCCCTTGGCTCAGGGCAATGTTGGGATCAATCCAGGCTGGGGATGAGCAGATGGAGCAGCCCTGGGAAAGGCCCTGGGGGTGCAGGTGGGGCAGAGGCTGCACATGGCCCAGCCCAGAACCCCCCGTGCCCTGGGCTGACCCCCAGCGTGGGCAGCAGGGCAGGGGGGGATTGTGCCCCTCTGCCCCTCAGGGGAGACCCCCCTGCAGAGCTGCTCCAGCCCTGGGAACAGCACAGGGAGCACATGGAGCTGCTGGAGAGAGTCCAGAGGAGGCACCAAGGTGAGCAGAGGATGGAGCAGCTCTGCTGGGAGCAAAGGGGACACAGCTGGGATTGTTCAGCCTGGAGAGCAGAAGCTTTGGGGTGACCTGACTGTGGCCTTGCAGGGCCTGAAGGGGCTCCAGGAAACATGGAGAGAGACTATGGACAAGGGCTGGAGGGACAGGACACAGGGAATGGCTTCCAACTGAAAGAAAGTAGATTTGGGTGGGATATTGGGAAGGAATTCCTGGCTGTGAGGGTGGGGAGGCCCTGGCACAGGTTGCCCAGAGAAGCTGTGGCTGCCCCTGGATCCCTGGAAGTGTCCAAGGCCAGGCTGGAGCAACCTGGGCTAGTGGAAGGTGTCCCTGCCCATAGAACCAGATGATATTTAACATCTCTTCCAACACAAACCATTGTATGATTCTATTATTCTACCAGACACATTTATATGTACAAGCAGCAATATGAAGAATAGAGATCAGGTAGAGGCACCACTGAACTGAACCCAGCATTGAAGCATAACAAAGAATGATATAAAAGGCTCCTCAGTGTTTTTTCAGGCATTATAGTGTTTACTCTTGGAACTAGAAGACAGATACAGTTGTCCTTTATCTAGTTAATCTTCAGATTTATAAGAAGTTAAGGAACTGCCTTATTTTAATCCAGTAAAAACTACTATTTTTCTATGCTTATATAAGCATTTATATTTTCTCTTCATTATCATTATTAATAATATTTTTACTAATACTAGTGTATATTACTATGTATTATACTATTGCCATTATTGCTTCTGTACTGGTGCCATCTCAAACCCCAAAGGGGACTGGAAGCTCACAGAGTCATCATGACTGGATTTCACCAACTCAGAATAAGAATAAAAGTGCTAGAGAAGCTTAGTAAATTAAATAGATGTTACTAGATAAAAATCAGAAGCAATTTGCCCTGACCCAAAATGAAGGTCACTGGAAGTCTCTGGGACTATTGGTTCTCAATTTTCCTAATTCTTTTACCATTCCTTTAAATAGCCCATTTTACACCTTACTTTGAAAGGAAATATGCAGATATAGAATCATGGAGTCACAGAATCATTAATTGAAGGTCATCAAGTCCAAGCTGTGCCTGATGCCCCCCTTGTCCCCAGCCCAGAGCACTCAGTGCCACATCCAGGCCTTCCTTGGACACCTCCAGGGCTGGGGACTCCAAACCTCCCTGGGCAGCCCCTGCCAGGGCCTGACCACCCTTTCCAGGGAGAAATTCCTCCTCATGTCCCACCTGCCCCTCCCCTGGCCCAGCTGGAGGCCGTTCCCTCTCCTCCTGTCCCTTGTTCCCTGGGAGCAGAGCCCGACCCCCCCCAGCTCCCCGCTCCTGTCAGGTTATCCAGCTTGGAGGAGTGAATTCAGGAGGCAAAGTGGAGCAGTTTCTTGCTGAAGCCCATCTATTTTGGCTCTATGTCTGACTCTGACAGCTGAACAAATGCAGGATGACAATTATTTCTTGTTTTACACCATTGAGCACAAAGTCTCTGAGCGTGGCCTTGTCCCTGATCATCCTTGTGCCATCAGCAAGATGTGTCCCCTCCTTGCTTGATTTTCCCACAGACAGCTCCCAGCTCTACCACCCAATCTGCTCTTGAACTATATCAAATAGCTCCCAATGTCTTCCCTTCCAATCAAATCCCTTTTTCCCCCCATCCTGACTAAACAGGAAAAGTGGAAAATGTTTTAAGCAATGTTAATAAAGCCCCATTTGGTACTTACATCCTATATTAAGGTATCAAACACAGTTTAACATTCCAAATATCTCCTGTCTGGCAGCCAGGAAATTATGCCATAATGTTAATGTACATGGCCTTATTAAATTTTGCCTCTGTAATAGACAATCTGTTCTAAGGCAAAGGGAAGAGTAATATATCACAGATATATCACAGATATTACACCCCAGCACTGCAAAGATAAAATTTCAAATATACACTTACGGGTCTGCTATCTGAGGATCTTTATTTGGAATATCTTTATTAAATAACTTTATTTCTCTTCCAAATAAACCAAGAACTCAATAAACCATTTCAGGCAGAGAGAGCAGACACCTGGGGAAGGGGGACAGGAGGGGGAAAAAAATCAGGAATAAATGCCATGTGCACAATCAGTGTAAAATCCCACGAAAATGGGGCAATCCTGCCTCCCTTCTGCCTGCAGCCATCTCTTCCCACGGCTCCACACACTTACCTGGGCCCAGTGGGGCAGATCAGTTCACTGACCTGATTGAAATTTAACTCTGGAGGGGGAAAAATTGCTTTCCACCAACTCCTGGAACACATCTCAGTGGGTATTTTAACCATCACAAGGAAATAAGGGACAGAGCCAAGGGAGTGGTGTAGGGGGGAAAGAATTCATCAGCTGGTTGTGAAACTCTGCTGCAAGGAAATGCAGCCAGATTTAGGAAAGTCCTCAACAAAACCAGTGGAAACTTGAAAATTATGTTTTGCCAGTTTCAGGTAGTTTAATACAGCAAAAACAAATGCCCACATTTCCCAGAATTACTCCTTCAATTTTATTTTGACTTTCAAGGCAAAATTTTTCTTTATTTATGTTGAACTGAGGCTCTCCTCAGAAACCCACCTCAGAGAAACTTTACTACTTTGCCACTTCTGCATTTCCCAGAGCCCCTTAGGAGATGCAAACATTAGAAATTAGCCTGTGCTATCTCCAGGATAGTGTTTCCATATTTATATTATCTATATTTATAGATATAAAAACTTACATTTTCTGAGACTCCCATAGCAACCTGAGCAAGGTGAGTCCAACCATTCTGAAAAAGAGGGAGAAAAAAAATGGTTTGGACACATTGACAAGACTGAGCAGCTTCTAACCAGCTTTCACACCTGAAGTTCAATTTGTCTTGCTCCCAATAAATCCAAACGAGTCTGACACTTCTCTACAAAGCAAAAAAATTGTCCATTTGAATATGGAGGTCAGTAAAGGAGTAAAATGGGGAAGAACTCTCTTGCTCCCTGTCTTTCCTTGTCCCTCACCTGCTGCTATTTCCAGCTGACTCTGCAGTTGCTCCTTCTGAGCTGGGAAAGGTGACCTGGACCATCCTGTGGCTGGGCAGGTGAACTCCACCCGATTCCTGGGAGTCTCCTGCTGAGCTCCAGCAGGTTGCTGTGGCCCTGTGTCTCTGCCCTCATTTCCTTTTCCCCTCTGTTTCCCCTCGTTCAGATTTCAGCCTCCCAAGTTGGAAAACACCTCTGGCTGGATGTTCCCATGCTCTGCAGCACACCAAGCTTGATGAAAGCACATCTGGATGAAAATATCCTTGATTCCCCAGGTTAATGATTTTCTTTCTTTCCCCCACCACCCCAAAACCAAACCAACAACCGCCATGAACAATGTGAACAAGTAATTAAGGTCAGATAACACATGGAATCCTTGTGTCAGTGCTGCCAGAGGATCACAGAATGGTTTGGGTTGGAAGGAACCTTGAAAGTCACCAAATCCAACCTCCTGCAATGGGCAGGGTCACCTTCCACTGCACCTGGTTGCTCAGAGCCCAGTCCAAGTGACCTGGAATGCTCCATGTTCTTGTCACTCTGCCCTTGGGTGAGTTTGCCTGGCTGTTCAAAGTTTACCTTCAGAACACACTAATTTTGGCATCATTTCAAAATTAAACCTGGATAAATGTAGCCTTGCTGCCCAATTTTCTACTCCTGCCCTCCTTGGGCTGTTCCCAGGACCCACAAAAGTCAACAGAATTAAAGCTTCCCACTGAAGTCACTGGAGCTTCAGATCTTTCTGCTGTGGCTAATTAATCTTGTTCATTAGTTACTCCCCGGGTCCCATTCCCTCTTCCTCATCATTCTGTGCTGCTGCACATTATTCTTGTCTTTTAACCATTAATTGTTGCTGTGCATGCCCTTCCTGTCATGTATTAGGATTAAATCCCCCCAGATATCCACCTTCCTTCTTTTGCCAGTGCTTCAGACACTGGGGAGTGAGGATGTGGCAGGTGCAATACAGGCCAATTAAAAAGCAAATTTGTGCTAACTGATGGGTAATCTGCAGTGGAAATCACAGGTGACATTATGGGATGCCTGGGGAAAATTTTCATTAAACAAATTCTTCCACTGCTGGCACAGCTCTGACACCTCCACATGTTGTGGCTGTTGCAAGGAACTTTCCCAGACTTTCACCCTTGGATTTTATTTCTGTTGCTCACTGAATCTTGTGTAAATCACTGACCTTCTTTTCTAAACCACAGGACAAAGGGAGTCGGGGGTAAAGTTGGTAAAAGAGCTTTTTATTTACCTCATTTCTTTAGCCATGAAAAGGACAAAAAAAACCCAAACCCAAAATAACAACAACAATAACAACAAAACCCCCAACAACAAGCACACAACTCTTTTCTATTTCTACTTATTTAATATATATTATTGTTAGAATGATTATTATTGGTATTATCATTTGCAAAGCTGTGTCATCTGTAATCAGTATCAATTCAGAATCAGAGCTCAATGTCTATCACAACCCCTTCCTAGGAGAGAAAAAACAGTTTGTTTGGAAAAATCCCTGTTAAATTGGAACCCTGTGTGCACAAATCAGGCAAAGGATGGGAGAGGAGGGCAGAGTGTCCTCTGCTTCATCCATGGCATTGCCAGGTAGGAAATGCTGCTCCTTTTGGTCTTCTTTGCAGATTATTTAAAAAATCTCATGGCTTCCCTCAGCAACACTGAGCCCAGACTGCTTCTGTACCAGAAGACATTGACTGACAACAAGCTATATATATATAGATGTATATATTTGTATGTGAGGATGAAATTCATGCTCACCAACTGGCAAAACAAGTGTGACACCAGCTGAGCTTGGGGCCTGCTCTATTTTACATTTTTATCGTTTGGTATCTCAATATATTAAAGATTTACCATGTATTTTATAGGTATGGATGAGATTTCACATATAATAAATGGCACATGATGTATAAATGTTATATACTAACATATAACAGTGACTAAGTGGTACAAGTAGCTTTTTTTCCTCTGTCAATACAACATCTGGAACATTATCCCATACTTGTACCACACAAAAGCAAAATGAAATGGAATTGTGTGAGCCAAAATCGTTCTTGAGTGGCAATTTCCGCTTCCCATTTGAAAATATTGATCCAAGGTTAAATTATGTTTTCCCCTTGCATTGTGTGGAGCTCTTGAAAGATGTTTTCCCTTTTGTTACTTTGGGGGAGCATAAAAACCATCAAATCTTGAACTGCATCCTTCCAAAGCTAAAAGGCTGTTTTAAAATGGTCCAATAGACTGGGCAGTGCTCAAGGGAAACTGCTTGTCCCCTGCCCCGGGTGGTGATTCTGGAGATCAGCTACTTCTTGTCAAGTAGAAATGCAATTGGCCCAGAGTTCTCTGCACTTTGGCAAGGAAAAGGATGAGGATTAAAATGTTTATACTGGTTTAGGTATTTGTAATCCCTTTCTAGGTAGAATGAATCCTTTCCTACATTTCCTTTGCAGGTCCCAACCCTTCTGGAATGCACCTCTCAGCAGTTCAGATGTTTGGCTCCATGTAGAGAAAATCCTGCAGTGAGACATTCCCTTGGCACAGCAGGTTTTCTAGGAACTTTATAGAAGGTTACAAAAAAGGCCAGGAAAAGTCAAACTCTCCTAAAGTTGGATTTCCAGATGGGCATTGGAGAGATTGGCCCAAATTCTTGTTTAGGTGATCTTTAGACCTGACAGCCCTGACATTTCCAAAGGCAAAGTTACCAACACAGCTCATTTCCTTCTTGGCAGATGCAGACCTGGCTGTGCTGCAGGATTAGAAGGAGGCAAACCCAGCAGACTTTGGTGCCCAGAGGATCTCCTTCCTGGATTGCTGCAGCCCAGTCCCAAGAGTTCCCAGCCCTGGGGAGAGGCTGGACAGGAATTCCCAACTAAAGCACCTAGAGAGTCACAGAATCCCAGAACATGCTGAGCTGGAAGGGACCCACAAGGATCATCCAGTCCAACTCCTGGCCCTGCACAGGCCCAGCCCCAAGAGTCACCCCCTGTGCCCCAGAGGAGCAGCCAAACCCTCCTGGAGCTCTGGCAGCCTTGGGGCTGTGCCCACTGCCCTGGGGAGCCTGGGCAGTGCCAACCACCCTCTGGGGGAAGAACCTTTCCCTGAGATCCAACCTGACCCTGCCCTGACACAGCTCCAGCCCTTCCCTGGGTGCTGTCCCTGGTCCCCCCAGAGCAGAGCTCAGTCCTGCCCCTGCTCTGCCCCTGCCCAGGGAGCTGGAACTGCACTGAGCTCTGCCCTCAGTCTCCTCTGCTCCAGCTGAACACACCAAGTGCCCTCAGTGTCCTCACACAGCTCCAAATCCAGGCGCTTCCCCATCTCTGTTCCCTCCTTTGGACACTCTCCAAGGGCTCAATCTCTCCCTTCCATTGTGTCCCCCCAAAGTGCCCCAATGTTGAGGTGAGGCCGCCCCAGGGCAGAGCAGAGTGGGACAATCCCCTCCCTGATGCCCCAGGACAGGGATGTCCCCCCTGGCTGCCAGGGCACTGCTGGCTCAGGGACAACTGGCACCCACCAGGACCCCCTGAGCACAAGCAACCCAACCCTGACCCTGGCCTGGTCAGCACTGCAGCTCCTCAGTGGAGCAAAGTGAGCCCTCATTGTGTGGATTCACAGCACGGCCTCACACCCTTCAAATCTCAGCACGACTTCCAGTCTGTTCCTGGGCCATCAGTCCCTTACTCAGCTGCCAGCTCTTTCCTGATGGAAATCTTTCACTACTGGCAAGGTGGCTCAGCTTGAATAAAATAACACACCCCCTCATTCACCCTCCAGAATAGAAACCATCCCCACATAAAAAAAATGATCAAATAGAATCATGGAATCGTGGAACGGTTTGGGTTGGAAGGGACCTTAAAGCCCATCTCATTCCACCCCCTGCCATGGGCAGGGACACCTCCCACTATTCCAGGTTGCTCCAAGCCCCGTCCAACCTGGCCTTGGACACTTCCAGGGATCCAGGGGCAGCCACAGGTTCTCTGGGCACCCTGTGCCAGGGCCTCCCCACCCTCACAGCAAAATATGAGGCATTAATGTATTTCTAAACCATCTACCACGGAGTTTGCTATGTAATTGAAGAGTGTTTGTTTTCTGAATAATGCTGATAATTTGGCACACTGAGGTGTTGAGCTGATAAAAATGAAATACATTTTTCCCAATACTCAGGTGGAGTGTCCTGCAGGTGTTACAGCTCCTGCATTCAAACATTCAGTGTAGGTACATATTTATTCACTGTGGTTGTGAACGTGATCATCCCTTTATGTAATATTGTATCTGCATGCAGGGCTGTGTTTTATGCTGGATTTAAAGGGTTCTGTTAAAAAACCCTATCTGAGACAAAGATTTGTGCTATTTGTTTTGACACACTGTCTCTACATAACAAGCAGCCTGTGCTGGTTTTACAGATGTATTTTACATAATCACCTACTCCCGTGACAGGGAGAGAAAAGCCTCAGAATTGTTGTACTTGTGTGTGTTTTATTGATTCATCCAATTTTAGTGGTGCTTCTTATTAAAGAAAGATTTTGGAACAAACCAGCACCTCGACTACCAAATTGACTTTGATCCAAATTATAATTTTTAGATAAATCTGAAAATAAAACCCTGCAGTTTTTAAGCAAAAACAATGTATTGAGTATCAGGATCTGATCTCTTTGTGCTTACATTATCACACTTCATCATTTCCCTCTCTTATTTTGTTCCCAGGGCTTGGGGCAGCTTAGTATCTCTTTTCTATTCAAGCTGTAAGGCAGGAGGAAATAAATAAACAACATCTTTTACAATCACAGGGTGTCAATACACATGCCAGATTAATAGCTCTGGAGAATGATGATCTCTGATACAATCAGGGAGAAAGAATTGGGTCTGCAGGAAAAATAATAGCAACAAAATGTGTTATCTGCCTTTCTTCAATATTTCTCAACTCCTCGTTTCACTGGATGGGGAGGGATGAACCTGGGAAGAGGATGGCAGGATTACCTTGATTTGAATAATTTAACATAAATTTAACAATGTTTAGCAGTCCTTTTCTCTGACAATGCTTTGTAATTGCTCATAAATGATGGTTTACATCAGGATAAACCTGGTGGGTTTTGGTTTTAATGTGTCTGCAGGAACAATAGTTGTGCATCTCAAAAACAATTTTAAATTAGAACAGAAACCCTTGAAACAGTTTGCCTGGAGAATCATGAGCTTAGGTTTTTAATTCCATTATCTCTGTCACTTTGAGCCACCCTTTTAGGAGAGGGGTCTCACTTTTTGCTTCTGAATAATAATTTATCCTTTTTTTAAATCCTGAGGAGGAGGCCACTGTTCACATCATCCCATGATATCCCAGAGCATCCCAGAACTTGCTTGCATTTTGTGGATCCTTGTTTTATTGTTCTTTCAGTGACAATCTGTCCTTTGTGAATAATGACACTAAATACCTGGAATAAAACTTTGGTATTACAAAAAAAAAAAAACAAAAACAAAAACAAAAAAACAAACAAACTTTTGCAAGGAGGAGAAGAAAGAGGCAAAGGATTTAAATGAAGCCTGACAAACCAAGTTACTATACACTGTTAAAAAAACCCCTTCTGGCTGAAAACCTCAGTGATAGGTAATTGTATTTCTGAATGAGGCAATCACTGTTAAGCTATGAAGAATATAATTAATTTTATAACATTCTGTAGTGTTGTAGTCAATACAGTTAATAGACTTTTTGAGATATTAGCTGTCCAAACACAGTCAAGTAATTTAAAGGATCTCATTGTGCCTTCTCTTAACTGAAGTTAACAGTAATAAAGCCCTTCTCTGCCACTCAGATAAACTCAGGCAGTGCCTGAGTTTTGCTGAAATGAATTAAGTGAGTTTAAAGAAATGAGGGCAGCTCTAGTTCACAGACATTCAACCAGCTTTTTTTCAGAAGTTTGTTGCTTAAAAATACAGCACATTTTAGTTTTTTATTATCACACTGATTTGAGCTGATTTATGGGAGAGGGAAAAAAAGAACTAAACAAACCCAAAATCTAAGGAATAATCTTTCAGATTAGGGTCCCTCAGATTCACTATCTTGTATCTTATGAGGAACAACAGAGAATTATTCAGAGGGAAATTCATGAAGGGAAGAGTAAATTTTGGGGGAAAAGTTTAGAATTAGGAATTAGTCTTCAGACCTCAGTGAGCAAATCTCTGAGATCCTAAACCAAAAGCTTTTGCTTCGTTTTATTTCTAAAATAAATTTCTTTACATATATTTAGATGTAAATACAGTCTTCTGCTTGTAAAGAGCTCGATTCTGGTTACAAGATCAGTCTTTAGCTGTGATCACTGAAGGATACTGAGAAGCTCAGGGCTCAAACCAGAGGCACGTCTTTACAGCAGAGCCCACAGCAGAGAGCTGTGTAAACACAAACCTTTGAAAGGAAAAATAAAACCCTATCTAGAAAAAGGTGGAAAAAAACAAGCCTTTTAAATTTTCTTTCCTTTCTATGCTCCCTAAAGTTAATTTAGCCCCTAGGCAACCTGGTCCAGTGGAAGGTTTCCCTGCCCATGGCAGAGGGTTGGAACTGGATGGTCTTTAAGGTCCTTTCCAAGCCAAATCATTCTGTGATTCTTTGATTTTAGGAGTTTGGGCAGGTACAAGAATCAGCCCAGTATTACAGAAAATACACCCAGGTAAGTTTTGTGTCTACCATTCCTACACTACCACTTCTGCCTGTTTAAACACAGCAGATTGATGCCAAACAATCAAATACTTATTGATTATAACTTGTGGAAAGGATCTGAAACCAAGACTATACTTCTGTGACATTTTTTAAGCACTGCAATGACAGTAACTGGAATGGCAGAACATTAAAGGACAAAAGGCCCTTTTGTGCAGTATTTTGGCTCCAGTTTCTCCTGAGGAAGTCAGGTACCTCCACAGCACAGTCTCCTGTTGAAATTCAAAGCAGGGATCAATTATTTCTGCTGCCCTTCACACTGTATGTCCATCCTGACTGATGCCATGGGAAAAACAGCTTCCCAAGCTGATGGGAAAAATGCTGTGGAAATGGCTCTGCATTTAATTACCAGTGTGAAGGGAGACTGTGAACACAGAAAATATTGCCTAGCTCATTCCAGGACACAGAACTCATCTGCAGAAATGATACAATTATTTCACCTCTTGATTGCACTGAATATTTTAGTTGTAATAGGAATCCTAAGATACACATATTCCTTGTGTATTCCTCAAAGGAATACTGAAAATAGTCCTTGCAGACTGTACTGCAGTCACTGGTATTATAGTAAAATAAGGCTTCATTTATTTAATTATTACTTCCCTGGCTAAATTCCATTTGAAAAAGGATTTTGATTTTATATTTATAACAACTAACTTTGTTGTGGGAAAGTCTTAAAAAGGACAGAAACCATGTCTTTATCCTACATAACCTTTCTCTTCTTTCTCTTCTGCTTCTTTCCTTCAGAGGGATGGAAAAGAAAGAAAAATAAAATAATAAAAACTTCCTCTGTGTTAAATTCAAGCAATATTTCACAAACAGAGTGAACTGGGCAGATAACACTGAGAAGGAGAAGATATTTAGAGCTTTTCTGTCCCAATACCTGCTCATAACTGTTAGTTACAGCAGCATTTGAAAGGCCTGGTGGCACAACTATGCTAAAATTAAAATGTTAAGCACAGGGCTTTGTGTCTTTTGGCTTTAGCAGTTGTTCTGTGTCAGCTCCAGCCCACGCTGGGCTGCACCCAGCAACTCTCAGAGCTCTTGTCCTGCGCGGCCCCTTGGGAGTGAGGTCCTCAACTCAGGCCTTTCCTTCTCTTTCTTCACATTATCAACAATCCTTTCCCTTCTCCAACCCTTTCCAGCTCTTCCCTAATTTATAAATAACCATTTGGGACAGGTACCCCATAACTGGAATGTTTCCACCACCACCTTCTTCTTCCATACAAATTCATCTCTCCTTTCCATAAAATCTTCGCTTTGCCTCTGCCTGGTACAACTTCGGAGTTGTACCAATTTAATAAAGCAAACAGATTAATAGAGAGGAAAACAAGAGACATTAAATAATAGTCTCAGCAATTAGATGAGGAAAGGAATTAAATAGCTTAATTGGAGGGCCTGAGCATTGTTCACTGCAGGGCTTAATTGGAATTAATACAGAGTGTACACACATTTATATGTCATAAATGGGTGGCTCTTTAACAAGGAATATTGAAGTAATAGAAAAAAGGATTAATTCTCATATTTTCACTAAAAGTGCTTATTTCAGGTCTGGCAAACTGCTGTTTTAATGAGGCTGTTTAAATGTAGAAATAGTGTTGGGACCGAGACAAGGTTCAGCTGTTGGAAGAGCTCTCAGAGTTCAAAGTGAAATGAATGTGGTTGTTTATTCTTTTTTTGCTGATATTTTCCCATCATCTGGCCCAACCTTCTGGAGCAATGGCCATTTTAACTACAGGAGTGGAACTGGAACACTGGGGACTGTCAGGGTTTTTCACAAGCTGTTGCAATCACTTCAGTGCAGCATTTTTCAAGGGGTAGGTTGGCTGGGGCTGTGCAAATTCCAAGGTCATTGTGTTGTATCCAGAAAAAAAAAAAAAAAAAGGTTGTTACTCTTTGGCTCAGTTTCAGAAGTTCCAAAGCAAAAGCTCAAGGTTCATGAGAAAACTGGGTTTGGGCCTTAGCAAAGAAAAGTGGATTTCTGTGCATGTCAGGAAATATTGGTGTATCTGATCTTTTTTAAGCAGCTACTGAAAGCAGACCCTGAGGTTGCCCTGTTCAAATGTATTTGTTTTGAGATGGAACTCCAGCCTCAGTCCCTCTAACTCAGACTAAGGTTGCAAATCCTGTGCCACAGCACCCAAAGAAATATTCTTTGTCTCCCTTATGAGAAGAACAAGGCAAAGAAAGAGTAATATCATGGAGCTGTCCTTCAAATTCCATCCTCTGACCTGGGGACCTCTTGGGTCAGTGCTCTGCTGAGGGTCTGTGGAATTACCTAATGATGTGTGTTTTATAATTTAACCTTTTTGGACAAACTCTGCTGCTGTGCAGTGCACAGGGGATTTTTGGGTGTTTTTCTCATGTTCTGGTGACTAATCCCACACAAAACACATTCCCTATATGATAAAATATTGGCTGATTTCCTGTTGAAAAGAAAATAAGCTACTTGGTAAATAAAGGAGGGATTTATTTTCTCCTTGTGCTACCTGTTCATTAAAAAAATGGAAAAAATAGCCAGTGGCAGGAACATAATCCCTTGTTTTATCATTCTGCACAGAAATATCTGGTTGCAGGACAAAGCAGCAGGATCAGCTTAGAACTGGAAAATTGGAGGCAGAGAAAAACAGTTTAGTAAATAATAGTAGAATTAACAAGTGATAGCAAAGAAACAAACCCACAATTGAATTTTTCTCATTCGTTAAAAGCTCCACCACAATTTAATGACCTTGTTATATCAGTATTTTCACTACTGAAAAGTTTATTTCTGCAAATGTTTAATCACTCATTAATATATTTCAGGTTTTTAATAACATTTTCTCAATAAATATATCAAACTGATATTTCACAGCAGAAAAAAGGACTTCCCACCAGCATAATTTCAATCTCTACACATGATTGTTAATGTATACATGTTATATTATTACATTTTTATATAATTATATATACAATCTTTATATTAAAATATCTAAAACTACTTATTAATATATATTGATGACCTACTTTGTCCATGCCATATATCTCAACCCATGAATGCAGAAGTTAAGATATCAACCCTTGAAAATAAACCCAAAACAATGAATTAACATTATGAATGAGACTGGCAATAATACCTTAAAACACCAGAAATCACTGTTGTGAATGAATTCTTCTTATTCTTTTTTATTTACTGTGTATTTATCCACTCAAAGTATGGTCAGACTTTTCTGCTCTGCAGTGAATGACAAGTGGGTGATACAGAAAACACGTGGCTTTGAAGAAAATTTGAAATTATGAGCTCAAATTTACTTGAAACTTGAATCAGCTTGGATTTATTGAGGCAGTTTATTGGAGTTTTTTCCCTTGGAAATCCAATAATGATGTACTTGCTGCTCTCCTAATTGGATAAGATTGTCATCACCTACCACTGGGTCACTGATTGCAGGAACAGCTTAAATGTCCTTTAATGCCCTTTAATGGCAAAGCCTCCATGAGCACAGGAAACCAGAGTTACCAGAACTCGTGTCAGATTTTATTAGGCTCTGTGAGATTCTAGATTTTCTTTTTTGTCTATAAATCACTGACTTCTTGTGAGAAATTACATGTTTTGTAACCAAACAATAACTCACAACACCGTGGTGGAAAGAAGGGAAGGCTGTGTGTTCAGGTGAAATAAGTCATTAAACACAGATTTTTACAGGGAATTAATGTGATTTATATTTACAAAAGTGATGGGAAAACTACCTGTTTTTTCCCTGGTTTTAGGCTTTGGCAGTGAACCAAGGAACTGTCATGGAAATGTGTGAGGCAGTTTTACCAGACACATGGCTGTGCTTCCACACAGAACTAAAATTGGGGCTTTCTACCCTGTATCCATGGTGGAAAAAACACACCAGTCTTATTTTGATAAGACCTCAGCTGTGTCTAACATGTAACAACAGAGCTCCCTGTTTCTATGAACTGAAATATTCAGGCTGAAGCTGTTTGAGTGCTGAGATATTTGTAGTGAGGATGTTCTTAATCCTGATAAAAGCTGGGATATTTTCCAGAGAGGCCCAACTCCCTTTAATTAGGTGCTTCAGGGAAAGGGAATGTGAATGTTAGTTAGAAAGGTTTCATGAGACATTATAAAGTACTGCTGTTCGTATATGTATATGTGTATATATGTGTTCAAGGCTAGAAAGTGAAAAGTGGAGATTTTAATGTCCCTTCCTACCTGAAACTTCCATTTTTCACTAGATTCCCAAGCTTCTATCCCATTAAACATCATCTTTTGGTCATGTTCTAAGCGTCTTGAATCACCACAGAGAGTAATCCACACACAACCAAGTCTATCAAACAATGACATTGATCCAGATGTGCTTCAGCGGCAGATTTGAACTCAGCCATAACAGTTTGACTTTATTACCCTTTTATATGTGGGAAGACACCTCAACGAAAAAATTGCCATGGTAGTGCAGGGAGAATAAGCTCCACAGGGACTTGGAATCATCCAGTGGTTTTGAAGGAATGGTTGGGTAAATTGTGGGCATTGTAAATGAGGAATCACATGAAAAGCTGATTAAATGTTCTTGCGTCACCATTTCACAGCTGGAGCTGTGTCAGGGCAGGGTCAGGTGGATCTCAGCAAAAGGTTCTTCCCCCAGAGGGGGGTTGGCACTGCCCAGGCTCCCCAGGGCAGTGGGCACAGCCCCAAGGCTGCCAGAGCTCCAGGAGGGTTTGGGCAACGCTCTGAGGGACAGGGAGGGATTGTTGGGGTGTCTGTGCAGGGCTGAGGGTTGCACTGGATGATCCTGTGGGTCCCTTCAGCTCAGGATGTTCTGTACTTTATGAAAAAAAAAATAATAAAAAAAAAAGTTTTGCTTCAGTCAAAACAAAGAATTTCCTTTAGTACAGAAAACCCTAGAGAAAAGATTTGATAGAGAAAGAAATTGCTGGATCAGTGTAGAAGTTCTGGGCAGGGAATAGCTTGGATGTGCTGCAGGGAACTCAAAACCCAATGTGTCCCACTGGAAGGCCGTGGAATATTCCAATGTCACCAGATAATATTGAAAGGCTTTTTTGTCTTCGTGGGGTTTTTAATACTGAACTGACACTGGTTATGTCTTACCTGCATTTTACAGCAGGAAATGCCGAGGCCTGGTAAAATCAAGTTAAAAATCAAGGAGCATTCCTTGGACAACACTCTGAGGGACAGGGGGGGATTTTTGGGGTGTCTCTGCAGGGCTGGGAGCTGAACTGGATGGTCCTGTGGGTCCCTTCAGCTCAGGATGTTCTGGGATTTACCAGCTACAGTAATAAGTAAATTAAGGGTGAGTAAAAGATATATATATATCTATATTTTTATACTGGGCATGGCTTCTATAGACCCAGTTTATTTATGGATAACTCTCTCTTTGGATATTCTGCACACCCCTAAATATGTGTACAAATGCACACAGGATGTCTCCAATAAAAACAGCATAATAGCATTAGATTCTATTAAAAAGAAGCCACAAACTGTTTAAGAACCAGACTTTCTTTTAGACTCAGGAGAATATTTCTGGGCAAAATACAATATTCCATTCTTAGCTTCCTTTGCAAATAACTGAAAGAAAGAGGTGGGAAGACTTCTTTAATTTTCAAACTTCTTTAATTCTTCTTTGTTACTTTGCTCCCACTCAGACACACATAAATCCTTTTAAAAAATCCATTTAATCACAGTGTGAAGGAAGAAGGTGGTTTATTTTAGACGTTTATATCAATTTAAGAAGAGCCCAGCTATGCCAGACTTATTGTTATCCTTATTGGAACACTTAGGAGTAGATTAAAGCAGGCAATTTGTCCCAATAAAGCAGTACAAGTTTTTGTATTCCAGCAGCATTTTATATTAAAGCAAAATAAAAAATTTTACTTTTGCTGTGTGTTTGTGTATAAAAAAATTCCCTCTTTCCATCCTTCAACCTTCTTGGCAATTTCTAGACAAGTCCCAGTGTCTCCCTGAAGCAGCAGCTGTTCCATAATTGAGTTTGCTGCTCTTGGAGCTCCAGGTGTGGGATGGCACAAGGTGTGCCAAGCACATGGTGGCAGATTTAATATCTCCACATACAGAACTGCACAATTTTAAATCTCTTCCAGCTCTCTCAGCTGTGTTTACATATTTTTACCTACTCTACTGCAAACACTTCTGTGGTGGAGCCAAACAAAGCCCATCTTGTGGATGGTGTCTCTCTCCTATTCCCAAATATTTTGTCACACGTTCCTTCTGGCATCTCTAAAAACTTTGGGAAAAAAATGAGAGACAAGGTGAAAATGCACTTCTTGGTCTATGTGAACATGTGGGTTTTATTGACAATATTTATATAAACCTGGTATTTCTAGTAACAGATTTCAAATTTTAAAACCTTTCATTCTCATGTGGTATAAAAGAATGCAGGAAATTTTGGCAACAGGAGCTTTTTGACACAAATTCAATGAAAAAAATTATTTTAAAAAATCAGCTCATTGCAAAATACCAACCAGTGTGAGATTTGCATTGGGGATTTTAGTGTCCACGTTTCCACAGGTTTTGCTCCCATCACTTAAAAAAAAATAGAAAAATGCTCTAATTTTTGTTTTGTTTTCCAGTGGTGGTAAAATCTGTCAGCTACTGATGCAGAGACACCAAAAAGGAACACATCCCCTTGGTATTTTTTGTAGATATTATTCCCTAAAAGATGACATTGCATTTTAGTGTCACTCTTCACTGGCATTCTCTGCTATCTTATGGGATGAACTATGGCTCAATATTCTTTACATGAAGGATAAAATAATGGATATATTCACTCTCTGAAAACCATTTTGTCTGTGAGACTCTGCTCTGCATGGAAGGAAGAGAAATTAAGGGGGAGGGAGGATTTCTCCTTAGTGAGTATAATTTAAAGAATTATTAATTATTATAGCATTACTATGCAATGATAATATATCTTATACATTAGACTATACAATTAATAGTTATTATTTATTTAAGGAAATGGTAATTCAGAGAAATAATTATTAAAAGCATTAACACATGTATGGCCACTCCACCTCCTCAACAGTTCCTCTTTCTAGGAAAGCTCTTCACAGGGAAAATATGATTGATGGGGAGTTTGGTAGGGATGAAGCACTTGGAATTTTGTGCTTAAATGCTTTTAAGAAGTCATGGACTGTGTTAATGTTTCCTGTGCTTATCCCACATACAAAAATACCAGATTAGACCAAAGCACTTGAAAATATACCAATAAAAACAATGTGATGGCCTCTTTTCCATGGTCATCTCTCCTTGAACTTGAGCACTTTTGGGAGGATTTTGATTCATTTTTATTCTTGTGTCTAATTATCATTTCTCTGGGTTCAATTATCATTTTCATGGAAATGGGTACTGGGGAAACCACAATATTGTTTCCCAGTGAATTTAGTAAGTAAACACATGAAATCATTAATGAAAACATGAGTTTTATCTGAAGTTTATCCATGTTGGAAGGATTGGAACCTGTCAGAGTGTTCTTGTTTCTGGAGTGGGAAGGTGTTTTGGCACAGTGGGAAATACCAGTCGTGGGAACCTGAATTAAACCCTGTGTTTGACAGAACTGGCAGAACTGTCACTCTCCCTCTTTCATAGACAGAAACCACAGCTTAAAAAACCCCATTTCCTTAGTTATTGATTTTTCAATATTTTCCAAATAATAATGTTTCTTAAGCACATCTTTTGTCCCCATGTATTTTGTTTACCTGTAGGTACCTGTTACTGCCACCTCAGGCCAAGGGAATCATTCTTGGCCTGAAAATATTTGTGGACAGTTCCTTTTGTCCTGCTTTTATTGTGGAAGTCATTAAGATACAGGTTTTCAGTTGGTCACTCCAGAAATTCCCATGGAGTTGTTTCCTCACCAACTTTTTAGGTGGGATTTATTACACAACTACTGCAAGTGTCAGTAAAAGAGTGAAGAGAGAGGAGAAAAGGGGGAAATCTGGAAATGAGGGAAGGGCCTCACCTCTGCTCTGTATAATCCATCATTAAAGAAAACAATAACAACAACAAAAAATGTAATAAAATGATTTTATGACTCTTTTTTGGTGATATCGGAGTAGACAACAGTAAGTTTGAGGATGCTCTACCACCCCTCAGCAAAAATTGTATGCTAAGAATCAGAATTTCATCCCCTAAAAGTCTCAGGAAATACTCCAGGGAAGTATAAACCTGGCTAAAACCTTCAGCTCTGTTCATCTGTGCTCCAGCAGAGGGGTGGCCATGGTGGCTCTGGCTGAGGGAGCTCAGGGTCAGAACCTGCTTTGCCATGGAAGTCCCAGAGACCTACATGGATGAACTAAACCATCCAAACCCACTTATTAGACACAGAGCTGTGTTTAATCAAGGGATCAAAAGCTTCTGAAAAGCCCCCTGAGAAGGGCTCCCATCCATCCCTGGGGGGGGGAAGGGTGGGTTGTGTGCAGAAGCAAATTGTTAAAATATAATCAGCACTAAATTATAGAATAATCAGAGAACCCTGGAATGGTTTGGGTTGGAAAAGACCTTAGAGCTCTTCCAGTGCCACCCCTGCCATGGGCAGGGACACCTTCCACCAGCCCAGGTTGCTCCAAACCCCATCCAACCTGGCCTTGGACACTTCCAGGGATCCAGGGGCAGCCACAGCTTCTCTGGGCACCCTGTGCCAGGGCCTCCCCACCCTCCCAGCCAGGAATCCCTTCCCAATATCCCACCCAAATATACTTTCTTTCAGTTGGAAGCCATTCCCTGTGTCCTGTCCCTCCAGCCCTTGTCCATAGTCTCTCTCCATGTTTCCTGGAGCCCCTTCAGGCCCTGCAAGGCCACAGTCAGGTCACCCCAAAGCTTCTCCTCTCCAGGCTGAACAATCCCAACTGTGTCCCCTTTGCTCCCAGCAGAGCTGCTCCATCCTCTGCTCACCTTGGGGCCTCCTCTGGACTCTCTCCAGCAGCTCCATGTCCTTGCTGTGCTGTTCCCAGGGCTGGAGGCAGAATAAATAATTAAAGAATAATAATTACCTGACATAGAAGAAAATGAGACCAGTTGCATCCCAGACTGTTCCACACATGGTAAAATACAGTAGCAAAAACATCTGTTAACTCAGAGTTTTGATTATTCCTTTCAGTTTTAAAGAGACTGATTCACCACCAACTCCCCTTAGGCAAAGATTGAGTTTGTCCACTCTCATTAAAAATTCCAGATGTGGAGCTTTAACATGCTTTGGACTTAGACTCCAATCCAAACATGCCAACAGCTTTCAAGGTGTTAGTGCAGACCAAGGGAGAAGAGCTTTTCACTTCAGCTTTTCCTCTCTGTTCTGCCAACAGGGTTAACATGTGTTTCCCAAGGACAGGCAACAGGATCCTGCTGCAGACAGTTGCTTAGAAGAGTAAAAGACAGATTGAAGTTGGCAGGATATTAAATAAAGTTCGGCACTTTCAGGTTGCTAATCAAGCTTAGAGAAAGTTTACAAAATATTTATGAACTTACCTCTCCTTTGGATAGGTTTTTTTTCTGTTTCAAGTATAAAACTAGTTACTGAAATTGTTCCAAAGGCTCTGACCTCTCTCATCAAGGCATGACTTTGCTGTGGTTGTTATGGAAGAGCTCTGAAACATATAAAAAAGGAGAAAAAGCAACAGACTTTCTCCTTTTTTTTTTTTTTAATGATCTTCCAACAGTCTGACAAGATCCAGCTTAACAGCAGCTTATTGTGTGTAATTGGGATGCAGAGTGGACAAAGTCATAGATATTTTAAATCAGAAAGTAAGAGAAGTTAGAGACTTTACAGGAAGGAGAAAACAGGACAAGGACAGTTTGAGGAGACATTCTATCATCAAATTTTCTCATTGGCAAAACATTTTAGACACTTTATTCTTTTTTTTTCCCTCATACACATCAAGGGTACTCAGACAAGCAGAAATAATGGCCTCTGGCTAATGATTGAAGGGGAATGTCACAGAATGGGAACCCAGACACATGTGGCTTGTAATGAATTTCCCTCTTCTCCCTTCTGTTCTACTCCATCCAGGGAAAATGGGAACACTGGGTGTGTTGCTGTATCTTGGAAGCAGAGAAATATTAAAGGTTGGAAGGGATCTCCAGAGGTCACCTGCTGCAATCTCTCAGACAGAATAAGTGCAGATCAGTCCCGGCCTTTTCCAGGCATGTTTTCTCTGTCTCCAAGCGTGGAAATTCCACATCACCTCTGGAAATCTGTGCCAGTATTTGACCACCCACATGGCACCCATTTTCTCTCATGTCTAACAAACAGAATTTTCCATGTTTTGTTTTGCCTTTGTTGCCTCCTTATCTACTGAAGCACATCTCTGAGAAGAGTCTGCTCTGCCTCCTCTGCACCCTCCACAAGGCAGCTGTGGAGAGCAATCAGTGCCCCCCAGGCCTGCTCTTCTCCAGGCTGGAAACACCAAGTTCTCTCAGTCTATATGTTGTATTTTCCAGCTTTTGGGCAACTGGAGACATTTTCTCTGGGCTATGAAGTTTCTTTTGCCCAATTTCTTAGGGTTAACAGCCCTGTCCTTCAGTGGATCAGGTCACATCCCAGTCTGAGACTGCCTACAAACTTGCTGAGAAGGTTCTCTGTCCTGTCAACTAGATCATGGAATCAGGGAATGGTTTGGGTTGTAAGGGACCTTAAAGATCAGCTCATTCCATCATCATCAGTACCAATCCCTGAGGGTCACCATTAGTGACCACTGGCCACCCACTGGTTGGACTTTGTGCCACCAATCACCACCACTCCAGACCAGTTTTCCAGCCCAGCTCATGCTCTTATTCATCCCCTTTCCCTCCACCTTGGCCAGAAGGATTTTATGGAAGATTCCATCAATAACCTTAATGAAAAAAAGGTCAACACCTTCTCCTGCCCTTCCCTCATCTGCTTGGACACGTTTTTCACCTCAGGAATTGATCAAGTCAGGTTTGGTTTGCCCTTGGAAGACCCCTGATGGATTTTCCTGGTCCCAAACTGTTCTGCTTTGCCTGGATCCTTGGGATGAGGAAGCCTGAGAAGGCTGTGTTCCATAACTTTACCCTGGAATGAAGTGGAGTTGCCAGGATTCTGCTTTCCCCGATCTTCCTTGCCCTTCCTCCATGTCTGTGGGACATGTGACTTTCTCCCGTCAGTTTTCTGCCTGTCCTATGACCTAAAAAGTGATGGAGATGGTGGAGAGCAGCTTTCCAATATCAGCAATGAAGTGCCTCCATCTTTCCCAGGTCCTTCCCTGTTGGTGGACTGGGCTCCTTTTCCCAGTCTCCCACTGGTCCTGCCTGAAAGATCTCCTGAAATCCAGAGCTGTGAATCTGCTGGGTCACTCTTCTCAGGTCTCTAAAGCTGCCCCAGGTGTTGGTTCTGCAGCCACAGCCTCGGCCTCCTCATCCTTGGCCTGCTCTACCCTGCTTGGAACAACTTCAGAGAAGCATCTCCCAATATTGTCTTGTTGATCCCTCTAAAAACGTCCTGGATTGACCAGAAAACTCTCAGAGAATATGAGATACTGCAGGAAAGAGCTCAAATGGAAGCAGAAAACTGGTTTGGAATCTTATTGACCAGTTCATCAGCTAGATAGAAATATAGTCAGATAGAAGATAAAGTATGATGGACCCCTGCCCTTTGACACTCTAATTTCATTGTCTTCATGGGAACCCATTTGGTTTACAGAGAGGAATATCTGACTGTTTGCTGTAAAAACAACACTTCTGATAAATAATGTCCAACTATGCCTTAAACCAACATTATCTCTGGATTTCCTATACATTATGTTTAATTATTATGCATATAATGAGCTGGCCCACCTCTTTCTTTGAATCTGACACCCTTCAAATTGTGACCATTCGTTGTGTGGCCTGCAGACACAAAACAAGCCATAAAAATGTGTTGTTTTTATAGTCAGTGGAATCAGTGCCTCCTGGATATGTCATGTTTTGTCCTTGGTAAGAAGGGCTGTTCTGTTCTCCTGTTCCTTCTAAATGATTCTGAGATCCCTGCAATTTTCATTAAATATGATTAGTAGAGGAGTGTATGTCAACAAGATTGACCAGGGCCGATCTTGCTTCAACTTCAGCTGCAAAGAAAGTCAGTAATGCAAATATTTAGAGGTGACAGGGGCAGATCAATTGAATTATGGGTTTCACTGCTCTTGGTTTAGTGATTAAAATGACCTAGAGAAGAACTGCCCTTAAAAGGGGGAGGGGAAGGGCCCACATCCCATATCAGGACTTGGTTTGTGGCTCTGAGGGGAGTTTCCTGACGTGTAAGGGGAGAAGATTGAGACCTTGAAGGCAGCTGTGCTTTAATAGGATTTGATAAGACATGAGGAATCTGACTCTCCTCCTTTTTTTTCCCTGGATCAGAAGGGATGTTTAACCAGCAGCTGTATTTGTTTTGCAAGATGCAATTGGATTTAGCCTAATCCCAGAGCCAGGGAGGGAGGGAGAGCCTGGGTTTTGGAGCTGCTCTGAAGGGAGGACCTGCCTGAATTCCGAGCACTTTGCAGAGCTTTCAGCACCCCAAGGAGCCCGAAAACCCTGCACCACTTGTACTGTTTATTCTCTAACAATATGCTCTGATAGATTTGGAAACTGATGATCCAAGAAGCCGGACCCAAATTGTGATTTACAGCACTGTAATGTTGCTCTCCATTTACTTTCAATCAGCAAGCAAATCTACCACAAAAGTGCTTATTTATATACAAGGGAGAAACTTATTTACATCTGCCTTGGAACTGGGAATATATTGGGGCTGAACACAGGGAAATGAAATGCAAAATGCACTAAAACGTTTTCTCCCAGCAATTTGTGTCTGAGCACACGGAGGAGCCTGTGGTGCAACTTAATAGGTTGGTGAGAATTAGCACAGAGTGCATCAAGGGCTCTGTGCTTCATAAATGAACAGCCTTGAACTGGCTTTTAGCAAACGAAGTTTTTAAATAAACAGGGTGTTTGTATTTGTTTCACTGCTCTGAATGTTTCACTAGTGCAAGGTCAGTGTGGGGAGGAGAGTGCTTGGTCTTTCCAGGGGCAGGAAGAAGGAGGGCTCAGCTCACACTCCGAATTTCTCACCTCACTTGTACAAGTGCTTCCCACTTTTTCCATGGGGCAGGAATTATCATTGTTGTCATTTCCATGGCCAGGGATGACCAGGGATGTTCCAGAAAGTCCTCAGTGCTTCTCAGGTTGTTTTGGACTTCTCTCTTTGGAGGAGACAGCAACAGTTTCAAAGTTAAGCTGCTTTAGTAAAAAAAAAAGTATTTGAAAGAAAAGAAAAAAAAGAAAAAATAAAAG
>VYXB01003647.1:113636-134406 GCA_013397135.1 Pachyramphus minor
TACTTTATAATTTATAAAAATATAATTTATAATATTTAAATACGTATATATTTATATAAATAAATAGAAATTATATAAAATAAATATATGAATGTATATATAAAAATATATAAATATATGTGTAAGTTACTCACCTGAAGAACACATCTTTTCTAAAAGATACTGAGAGAAAACACTGAATTCCACATAAAACTTCTATAATTCAGATATATATTCTTAAAATTATTATAAAGCTAAAAAGGTAATAAAAAAATATTGAATTTTTTTATTGTAATGTACCAGCTGTGCTTTCTCATTACAATTCTTACAAAGCAAATAAAAGTCAAAAATATGAAATATTTTTAATCTTTTGAGTCGTTTCAAGTCATTAGAGACAGAAAATGCAGAGGCTGTTTCTGAGAGATGGGTTTAACCCCCATCATTTGATAAATTAGATCCAAGCCTGGGTTTAGTGCTTTTTCAAGGGCTTCAGGTGCCTTTCAGCCCCTGAGAAGCTCCAGCCACACCATTTAACCTTCATTTTCAAGTCAAATCCCCTGTTCATCCCCTCCCTTTGTCTCCCACAGCTCTGCCTTGGTGAATTCCTTCAGTAATTCCATGAAAAGGCAGCCAGCCTTGCCTAATTTAATTTTCCCCTCTAAGTCCAGGCCACTGGCTGTGCCTTGTGCTGTTATTTCTCCCTTTTTTCCTTTTTATCTACACATTTCCCTCAGCAGTTGTTGTATTTTCAGAGCTCCTAAATATACCTCCCTCTGTCCATGGAAAGCACCCTCTGGAAATCTCTCTGTCAGGGCACTTTGGGGGTAAAAATTTCCTTGCCCAGGTAATTTGGGGGCCATTTGTAGCTCATTTTAGCACTATCCAGCCCAATACTTCAGTATGTGATTAAAAACTAAAGCACACATTTAATGCAGTCTCATATTGAAGCTTTAGGGGATTTATGGGCAGTTTGTAAATATGGAAGCAAGAAATCCTCACAGAGAGTGCTGACTAAGCATAAAATTTAAAAATCCTGAGAGTTCATCAACTATGGGGCTTTAGGGGCTGTGGTTTAGAGCTGTAGCTAATTAATTATCTGACTGCTGCAGTGGGTCAGGATATTCAGGAAACACTTTGATTTAAGCTTATGGAATGAATAACCCTGTGAGGGAAACTAAATTTAGATTGTTGTTCAAGTGAAGGACGATTTAAAAATGAACAAAACAAAACAAACCCACCCAAAACAACCAAAACAAGTAAGAAGACATTTATATTTTTTCTGGGAAACATGTTCTACTTCCAAATACCAACAATTAACTACAGATGGATGGTAATCTTAAAAGAAAATGTGTTCCTTCCAATTTTAAGCTTTTTTTTCCTAAGAGTTTCTTTCCTTGGTTTGAAAAGTGTAATTTGCTTCACTGACTGAGTTCCAGACTGAATCATTCAATTGGATCTTCAAGTTTATTGTGCTTTATGAGGAGGTTGCTTCTAATGGCAATAACACTCCCAGTACTGGTAGTTCCATGGAACTTCAGGGAATTTCAGTAGAATTACAGAATGGTTTTAGTTGGAAGGACCTTAAAGCTCATCCTGCCATGGGCAGGGACACCTTCCACCAGCCCAGGTTGCTCCAAGCCCCGTCCAACCTGGCCTTGGACACTTCCAGGGATCCAGGGGCAGCCACAGCTTCTCTGGGCACCCTGTGCCAGGGCCTCCCCACCCTCACAGCCAGGAATTCATTCCCAATATCCCACCTAAACCTATTTTCATTCAGCTTGAATCCATTCCCCCTCATCCTGTTCCTCCAGGCCCTTGTAAACATTCTCTCTCCATCTTTCTTGGCGCTCCTTGAAGCCTCCAATCATACTGAAAAAATCAAGGTCCCAGACTAAAAAATGTTGTTTAAATTCCCATTCCTTAAACACCTGATGCCAAGGCTTGGGAAATACTGCAGAGTGGGATTCTAGTAGCTTGTAACAGGTTACAGAGTGAAACATGAACATCCTCAACTGACAGCTGGTATAAAACTTCCAACAATTTTGAACCTTGAATCAACAAATCCTCCCAAGAGGAATCCTCCAGGCAGTGATTTGTATCTCCAGCTGCACACAAACACCAGTGGTGACCAAACCATCAAGTAATTTGACTTTTGAAACACTTCTAGAATCCCAGAATGGTTTGGGTTGGAAGGTAATTTAAAGCTCACCCAGTGCCACCCCTGCCATGGGCAGGGACACCTCCCACCAGCCCAGGTTGCTCCAACCTGGCCTTGGACACTTCCAGGGATCCAGGGGCAGCCACAGCTTCTCTGGGCAACTTGTGCCAGTGATGCCCTGTGGAGAAAAAAGGGAGATGGAATCTTTATCCTTCTCATCAGAGAGATTAATGAATTCATTTTGATTAGGGTCAGGGATTCCTGCTTCCCCTCTGCCCTGCGCTGGTGTGGCCACATCTGGAGCCCTGTGCCCAGCTGTGCCTTCCCAGTATTTACTGGAGTGAGACCAGTGAGAAGAGTGAAGGTCCTGGAGCAACTCTTCAATGAGGGAAGGCTGAGAGATCCATCTGGGAATGCTCAGCCTGGGCAAGAGGAGGCTCTGGGGGATCTTATCCACGTGTATCCATGTTGGATGGGGAGGGCAGGGAAGGAGATGGTGCCAGAGGTTCCCAGGGACAGGACAGGAGGGAATAGGTACAAATTAAAAAAAAAGGCAGAGTTTGTTTGAACATAATGAAACACTTCTTTTCAGGGTGGTCAAAGACAATTTTCAGCCCCAAATTTCAGTCAGTTGGGGCACAAGGACAATCAGGGAAGAGAACTGAGGTTCCTTTCTCTCACTTCTGCAGAGTAAATGTTCTGTGTGGTCACAGGGGGCTGCACTTTAAAGTCTGGCTTAAGTTGCACTCAATATTTTGAAAAATGTGAAATTAAATCCAGGTTCCCTCATCTCTTCATGATCATGCAAAAATCCTGTAATGTGTTTTAAAAGTACTGGGACACTACTCCCTGAGGCTTTCCATTCCACTTGGAATCACATAAAGAGAGATGATAAAGGGCATCTTTTAAAAAATTACACTAAACTTGTTTGCTTGAGAAAAGATAAAATGTATTTCAGCTATGTCTCATTTGAATGGGCTGTGTTTGTTTTTGTTCTTCCTCCATAAAACCTTTTTTTTTTCTTGTTTTATTTCAGTGCAAGGATAGACAAATATTTTCAATAGCCTACAATAAACAATGCAAAAAGCTGAGGTGCATTGCTTTGATAGCCTGAAGTATAAATATCTTTCCAGGGTAGCACTGGGAAAACAGAGGGAATAGAGGTCTCCAAGCTCTTCCTAAGCCTGAAGGTCAATGTAATGAGCAGGGAAAGAAAACTTGGTAATAAATGTGGACAAGGACCTCAAAAAGTTTCAGGTACAAGGAATTGCAAAGGGCAGCAGCACAGACTTCAGGACTCTGACTCTTTTCACCGAACTCTGTAGGGTTTCCAGCACACAGTTTAGGAATTTGACCCCTTTAATTTGAACTTTGTAGGATTTCCAGGCTATTTATAGACAGAGAGGGACAGGGAGTCTTTGCCAACCCAAAATGACAGCAGGGATGTGTGAGCTGTGTCTGGAAAACTAGACTGCTACTCCAACATATTTTTAGAGACATTTGGGGTTTTTAGTGCACATAATAAGATCTGTAAGAAAACAAAAGTAAACAGAAATTAGTGGGTTGATCTTTACTGTGCTGTCCCACTAAAGCAAACACTTAACCCCTCCCCAGGTGTCAAATAGAAAGAAGTAAAATATGCTGTTTGTATTTATAACTCTATTACACTTCAAGGACATCAGCCCCTCATTTGAATTATTAGTGTTGAAAAGTACTCCTTACCAGTGATTTTTCTGATCATAACTGCTCTTAAAGTTTTATATAGTTTTAACTCTGCATCTTTTCCTTCAACCATTTGATCATGGGTAGGGACCAGCCACCAAAGAGGTGAAACCTCAAGGGTTTGCTTTTGGATTCTCCAGTGGCCACAGAGGCTGAAAAAAGGTGAGTTTCTGCAGAGCCTTTATATTCTCCACTTGTTCTCCAGTTCCAACATAGATTAAGTTACAGCTGGGCTTGGGAAATTAAAGCTCCAAGAACTCAGTTTATTACTTGATTTTGTACTTCCCACCCACTGACTTCGATGGAGAGCTTATGCTGGGAATGTTGGACTGAAACCTTTGGGAAATAAGCTTAAAGAAGTGAAATTGTTCCATTTTGTTCAATTCAATTCTGTATCATTGCCAGAGACAGGAAGAGGCTGATTAGAGCCGGTGGTTTCTAGTGGCATTAGGCCTTGTGGTGTCTCAGTGTTCAGCCAATGTGAGGATTTTAATTAAGGTTCCAGTTTGGGAGCCTAAAACTGCCTGTTCTACAGGCCCAAAGGAATAGAGGAGAAGGACAATAAGAGCAAACACTTTATGTGACCTTTTTGTTGAATATAATGGAGTTTGCTGTTCCCATCCTGGTCAGGACCAGGGCTGAGAGGTTAAAGATTGCCCAAGTCACTCCCTTGTGGATTCCCCAAGTCCCTCACTGTTTTGGTGAGAAAAAACAGCTTCTCTTCCCTTACAGCAGGATCCAGAACCCTGAAACCACCTGGAAATGAGACTTAGGAAGAGGCTTAGCCTGGGATGCTGTTGGATTGTCCTGGTGTGATGATATAACTTGTGTTTCACCTTCTGCAAATATTTTTGCCTGAATTATGATGCAATTGGGAATTGTGATTACTGCCAAGGCCTTTCTGAACTACATTTTAATGTGGGTCACCAGGGTGAGAAAAGATTTGCTTTTATTGACTGATGTCTTGCATTTAACTCTCTGTATTCCACTGCCCAAGAACTTTATATCCACATCATAATAGAATCTAAAGATTCATTTCTAGTAGTTTCACCATATGCCACGAGACTTAAAGGAAAACACTGTGTCTTTAAATGAATTCTCTTTGACTCTTTAATCTTTCTTAAAAACCCAGGAGATGTAAAATTGGACAATGAGATTATCCTGACTCACCCACGGTGCCTATTTCCATAATATCAATTAGCACTATGTTGGGTGAAAAAATGGTCAGAAGAGCTGATTTGATGCCAGTGTCTCTTATTATGTTATTTGGAAGGCTCAGGTTAAAATGCAACATTTAGGCACTGGCCAAGCACAAACAAAAATCTGCTTCTTCATCCATTGGGTTCCAAAGAAGGATAAAACAAGCTTAATGCAAATCTAAGTTCTAAATCCTAAGTTTTGGGTTGAATCAGGGTAATATTCCTCTGCTAAATCACAACAAACCTGCCTGTTCTTCATGGAAACCAGTTTTCTGTGGGTGCAAGAATCTCCATAATAAATGGGACTCTGCAGTGCTAAACTTCCAAACCCTAATCTGCCTGGAATTATGTTCAAGTGATATTATCCTATAATAGAAAGGGACATAAGGCAATAACCATTACAATTTGGAGTCCAAACCTAAATTCTAACCTTATATTGCCAATAAAATAAAATGTAGGGTAAAGTTTCATCTTGAAACAATACCAGCCAGCCCTATAACCCTTAATTTGGAATTTTAGCCACTTTGCTGCAGTAGAAAAAACCCTGTTTTGGCTCCTGATAAATATAAACTCATTCCCTGTCAGCAAAGCCCTTGCAGAAGGCTGCAATAAAGCTTCAGTCTTTGATTTCCTTTAATCCTCTGTTAATGTTGACCAAATTTTAGAGGCATCATTACCCTTTCTCCTAATTCTCTTCTTACCTTCATGAATTTATAAGCAGAGAGGAGCAAATTGGGCTACAGAACATTTATGTTTCCTATTTGGTATCAGAGCCCAGATCTGTGCACTTTTACTAGAACTTTTCCCTAAATCCGTGCTTGGATTTCCCCAAACACTGAAGGCTTTGTAGAATCCACACAGAGCGTGGAATCCTCAATCTTTGAGTTCCAAAACCCTCGTCATAAAAAAGTGTAGAGCCCAAAACCTTATCACTGCAGTAAAAATAAGCTTTGGGTTTTATCCAATCCCTTCATAATTCCCTTGGTCATGCAGCATCCGAGGGTATAAATTGATTCTCCTGCATTTACCTTCCCTGATCTTCCCAGTGTCGTATCAGTGGTGTAAATGGGGATATCTGGAAAAGAAATGGAAGAAACAATTTAGATATCAAGTGAGATAAGATGATTTTCTAACTGAGGAGCCCAGCAATGAACAACCAGCACCACAAACTGGCCTTGGTTTGTTTCAGCCTGAGATTATGAAGCTTGTGACAAGCCTTAGACCCCAGCAATGTTTTCCTAATTTCTGAGCATCCAGCCACGATCAGGAGGTGAAATTAAAGCTGTAATTGCAGCTACCTGGGCAGCACCCACAGCAAAATGTAACTCGAGGCAGTGGCTCCCTGTGATAACCTCTTATCTCCTGGTGTCTGATAAGGGGAATCTAATAGAAAATGTGTTCTTCTCGTCTTCTTCCCTCAAATCTTAACCCTAAGCAGAGTCATGACCAGGCTGGAATTACACCCAGCTGGCTGATACAACAAAACTGGACAGATGAGATAAATCTTTGATAAAGCAGCTTTCTTTCCTGTCCCTGCACACTAAGTCCTGTATTAACCTCAGAAATTCAAGCCCCTTTTGACAAGTTCTCCCCCCAAAACACCACACACAGAGCACAGCTGGCTCCTCACTTACACTTTTTAACTGCAGTCCACCGGTTTTATCTCCTGTAGCATAACCTGAAAGTCAAGAGGTTGAGTTAATTGTGCTCCTCTGCTCTGAAAAAAAGACACAGAACACCTTTGTTAACAAAAAAAAAATTTAAGAAAGGGCTAAACTGTCCAAAACTTCTGTGATTGAGCTTAAAATACTCTGAATTTGTTCCAGAGAGCTACATAAAGATATACATTACACCTCAGTAATGGATGAAATGCACTCCCGACTCTGCTGTCAGTACATTCCCTGGGAATAAAGCTCAGCAAGAGCCTGGAATTTCCAGTTAGGTCTTGCTTGAATCTCAGCTCTGAAAGGCCCAGCACATAAGCTTAGTAACCACTTTCCTTTTAAAAAGATTTTCTCTGTTCCCAGAGGAAAAAATAATTCAGGCAGCAACTGTAATGTGTTCTGCAGAGTGGAATCAATAATGGGCAGGAAACAAAATAATAAATAACACTGTCCTGCTGCATGGGAAGAAATGGAAACAAGATTTCTGCTGCAAATGAGGAATGACAAAAACAAGGGAGAAAACAAAAAAAAACCCCACACATGCCATGTAACTCCATTTGCAAGAAAATGGGTTTTTCCTGCAATCTGAGAGAACAAAACCATCAACAAAGTACCTTTGTGACACAGCACGTGTTTTGTGCAGTACAGAAACACAAATATTCAGTGAAGGAGGTTTTATTCCAGTTTTAGAACTAGGACAGGCTGCAGTGTTATTCATTTGACTGATACAAATTGCCTCATTAGCAGTCAAATGGTAAAATTCAGAGCTGTGGTATCAGAGCCGTGATGAAAAGAGTGATTTGTCCTTAGAAAGTGCAGGATTTTAGAAGTTTGACCCATAAGGACATTTGTCCTCCCACAGAAGCTCAATTGCTTCAGCAGTGCAAGGGGAAAGGCATGGAATTCAAGCTCCCTGGGGCAGGGCTGAGGTGGGCAGGGCTCCCTGCTCCAAGCTTTTCACTTCCCATCCCTCCCCCTTCTCTATCTGTGGTATGAGATGGTGGGTATAATAACAATTATATTATATGGTTATATGTTATATTTAAATATAAATAATTTATATTATTACATATAAATAACAGGGGCATTCCCAAAACTCTTGCTGGACCAGAGCAAAATGGTGAGACCTCGATAGGCTCAGGCTCCAAAACTGGTACAAGATCAGACTTTACTCATCAGAAGCTGTGAGTGACATTTGACCCCTGGTTGGGGTATTGCAGTGTTCATCCCATATTTAATAATTTTCCACAAATAAAGCCTGATATAATATACCAGAGTAAAGGTTTTAGCAGATTAGATGTGGCCACTCAACATGATGAATTTTGAAAAGGTAAACTAATATTTACCATGATTACTCTGCTCTGTTTGGACAACAATTTATTATTTTTCTTCCCCCAGCACACAGCATGAGACAACATTAATCCATTCTTCTGATAAAGTTTATGAAGAGAAGGAAAATTTTCACAGAATTGACATTCCAAGACTCACAACTCCAAATTAATGGCACTTCTTTCTAGATGTAGCTGCATCTTTCTTGGCTCTCAGGAGATAAAATGATCTCTTGGCTCATTAGAAAGATAACTGAAGATTTTCCCAGAGTCTGGAGCTTACGCTTATTAAAAATATTGGCTCTTCCTGCTATTTTGTTTAAGGCTTCCTCAACCTCTCTTGCTGGGAATAGTGAATGGCAGGAGAAGATTTATTGTGTCAGCAGATCTTGAAAAATGTTTCCAGTGAAAAAAACATTAATAATATTGTTCTTTTGAGCAAATTAGTCACCTGCAAAGTCACCTGCTCTGGAGATCAGTGAAGTGGTGGATACCCACAGTCACAGGTTTGGTTTCCATGGTTTGGCACAGGATCATCACAGAATCCTGGCATGGGTTGGGTGGGAAGGGACCTGAAAGCCCATCCAGTTCCACCATGGGCAGGGACACCTTCCACCAGCCCAGGTTGCTCCAAGCTGGCCTTGGACACTTCCAGGGATCCAGGGGCAGCCACAGCTTCTCTGGGCACCCTGTGCCAGGGCCTCCCCACCCTCACAGCCAAGAATTCCTTCCCAATATCCCATCTAAACCTACTCTCAGTCAGTTTAAAACCATCCCTCTTGTCCTGTCAAAAGTTCTTGTCAAAAGTCCCTCTCCCTACTGGAAGATGAGAGATTTGCATCCCTGATAATGGAACCACATCTTTCAGTCATTTGATTAGAGGTGTGAGGGATTGAAAAGATTCCTGTATGTGTGAAACACTCCACTGAAAGTGGGAACTAGTGTAGAATTAGGGATGGAAGAGAGAGGAAATGGTGGGAAGAAGTTTTCACTACAAGTATGACAAACATATATTTAACAGAAAATTATCCTGTGAACAAAATAACTAAAAGTCCCACAAAACAAAAAGAGCTTGTGCCCATGAAACTTCTTCCAGCTTGTAACCCCTGCAAAAGAGGCTTTTGAAACAGAAAGACAGAATGGCTCCTTGAGACATTGCCCTGAGACCCATCCAAGTATGGGAGACTCTGGGAATTATCCTTTCACAACTCCTGTTATGGTTTATTTTCTATCCCTGCCTAGAGAGAAACCCTTGCAGATGGAAGTTGCAGACAAGGGTGGATTTTCAGCAGGACCCCCATGAACCTTCAGCTGATTTTGGCATGTGTTTCATCTCTGGGGGACCTTTGGGTGTCACAAAGCTCACCCCACCTCAGATCTTCTGGACTGGCCACCACAACTTAGTCCATTCAATTTTTCTGAAGGACTCTGAAGAACAGAGGCTCAGTTTTGGTGATTTCTCTCAGTTTGGTCTCAGCACAACTGGAAGGAGCAGAGGGGGTTATGAAGGATGTGCTGGAGTGGGCTGAGGACAAGGGGTGGGAAGGGGTGGTGTGAGCCATGGTATGAGGACAACACCTCCAGCTGTGACACCACCACCACAACACAAAGTGGTGAAGGGTTTTCCCCTGTAAAACATGCCCAGGTTGATTTCTAACCAGGAACTGGAGCTCATGGAGATGACAACACAAATCTAATCTAATTTCATCTGATGAACTGTATTCATTTGGAATCCATCAACTGAACTGAGAGCTATGACTATTTATTACTTGCTCAAAATTAATTAAACTTCAGGGACAGAGAAAAGACCAGAAAATTGCTTGTTATTGACATAATTAAAATGCATATTTTGTTCTCTTATTTCATTTTCTGTTTTGCTAGAAAAAAAGAAAGAAAGAAAGAAAAATCTTGGGAAAAAGGTGTTTTTTGACTGAGAAGTTAAACTTATTAAAAGTAATAAATTCCACTACCTGCAGTTGAAGGTATAGATGTCTTGTTAAGGATACTACACAGTGTCATTTACTGACATTAGAGGAGATTTGGAAGCATCAGCTGATAAATGAGAGCTGGCAAAAAGCATCAGATTGATTTCTCAGCAGCCTCTTTCAATTGAAACACTGGGTTCAATATTGTAGTAAAAACACTGTCTCATTTACAGCTTCGAGAATGGAGAGAGAGCAGTTCAAAAATCACCTGTGGTGGTTGGAAAAAAATGGTGTATGGGCAACATGCAAGTGGGAACAGTGTTAGTTTAGGTCATAAACTTGTAAACTTTAAACAACTTTGTAGAAAAAGTAGTAATATAAAAAAATACACCAACAGTTCACAGACAAAGGAATATTTGGAAGACTGACTGTTTCTTTTTACAGGTCCATTTAGCCACAAGGAGCAGGGTGAGTTCATTTAAATAAAGAGAAACACTGGATGGAAAATGGAGGGGAAAATGAGAAAATTCAGCACCAGCTCAAGGGTTATGGCACAAATTCTTCATCATACACAGCAGGATTTGCATCTTGGATCAACACAGGGATTAAAAGCCCACCATGGGCAGTGTTCTGAGAACAAAAGCATCCTGTCCTCCTCCATCTCCCACCTCTCAGTGTATTGTTTTCTGTACTTAAAAACTGAATTACAGAAAATTCTAAGTCAAGTTTATATTTTGCCACAATTTTCTCTTTTTTAAAGCAGCTCAAGAAACACATTTTGAATATAGGCTGCAATCTTGCAACCCAACCTGAAGATTGCTTAGGCCAGCCTGAATTTCCCACTCCAATTCTCCATCTCAGCTGGTGGCTGAGGCTTTTCCAGCTGGATTCCTCATGGGAATTATCACTGGGTGATTGAACCACCCTGCACAAGGAGATCCTAGCTCTGAAAAGGCAACAGGAATGGAAGAGAAGAAAGAAAACAGAGCCACTCCCAGCTACAGTCCCAGGGATAAAACCAACCAGGTGCTCTGTGTTTCAGTGATATTAAATATTGTCACTCCTAAGAAACAGAAAATGGAAGACTCTGATGGAAAGAAAATGGCAGATTGGTGCCAGACACCCACCCAGCTGCTCTCTCCCTGCTCCACCTCAGCAGCATGGGGAAGAAAATTCCCTGGAGAAGCTCATGAGTCAAGGAAAGAACAGGGAGAACACTCAGCAATTACCATCATGGGCAAAACAGGCTCGACTTGTGGGGTCAACTGAATTTATTGCCAAGGATGAACAGAGTAGTGAGGAATAAAACCAAAACCAAACCCAGCTTCCCCCCACCACCCCCTTCTTCCCAGGATTGAGCAAAAACTTGTTTGCTGGGCAGTGACCCAGCACTGCCCAGGCTGCCCAGGGAGGGGCTGCAGTCTCCTCCCTGGGGATATTCCAGATCCCTCTGGACACAATCCTGTGCCCTGTGCTCTGGGATGGCCCTGCTGGAGCAGGAGGTGGTACCAGGTGAGCCCCTGTGGGCCCTTCCAGCCTGACCCATCCTGGGATTCTGGGATTTACTCCCAACTGTTCTCCCTCCTCCCACGAGGAGGACGAGGGGTGGGGAATGAGGGTTGTGGTCAGACTGTAACAATCCATCTCTGCTGCCTGTTCCTCCACACACTCTTCCCCTGCATCGGTGTGAAGTCCTTCCCATGGGATACAGTCCTTCAGGAACAGAGTTCTCCAGTGTGCCCCCTCCCCAGCCAAGGGTCCTGTCACAAAACCTGCTCCTGTGGCTGTTCCCCTCCATGGGACACAGGTCCTGCCAGGACCCTGCTCCCATACAGGCTCTACCCAGGCTGCAGCTTCCTTCAGGACACATGTCCCTGATCCAGGGTGGGCTCCTCCAGGGGCTGCAGGTGGATCTCAGCTCCACCATGGCCCTCCCTGGCTGCAGGGGCACAGCTGCCTCCCCATGGGCTGCACCAGGGGCTGAGGGGAACCTCAGCTCAGGCTCCTGGAGCACCTCCTGCCCCTCCTTCTGCCCCACCCCGGGGGTCAGCAGAGCTGTTCCTGCCCCATCTGCTCTCTCACAGCTGTTGCAAGGTGGGGTTTGCCCTTTATCACACTTGTTATCCCCGGGTTGCCACCAGTGTCACCAAGATGGGCTTGGCTTTGGGCTTCGGGGATCACTGGAACCAGCTGTGTCTGTCATGGGGCAGCCACAGGGACACCCCTGCAGCCCCCCAGCTGCCCAGACCTCCACACCACCCCAGGAAACAGTGTCACATGTGCCCTCAGTGTCACAGCATGTCCCTGTGTCCCTGTGCTGCCAGGGGCCAGTCTGTGCCACCAGCTCCTGGGATTTCATTCTCAGTCTCTGGCTACTTCCCATTTTTTAATTGAAACCTGGCCTTGCTGTTTGCATAAAAGAATCCAGACATCATTTGGGTTTAAAACGTACTTCTGTCCCTCAGGGCAGCGGATGAAAGCTGGAAAATGGGAACCTTAACAGATCAAACAGCAGAAGTAAATTAAAATGAAATAAGTTGCTACTTTCAGAGCACATCACCATAAAGCAAAGCTCACACTTAATGGCTGTTTTCCATTAGGCCTAAAGCACCCAATAGTCAGGACAAAGCCCCACAGCCCGGGCTCTGCAGTGCTATGGTGATGACAAACTTCAGCAGTTTCACACTCATGGGATATTTCTGGATAACACTGCAATTTTATTTTAGGAGCAGTGAAGGACCGATGTAAAAACAGCTATGGCAAACCCACAAACTCCTGAAAGCACTCTCCTGAAGGCCTATTGCATTGGTTTTGATTCTTAATTTATAATTAAGCAATCAGGAATATAGAATTTCATTATCTTGTGCTAATTCTGCTTTTACAAAATGTTCCTCTTTAGATCAGGCATTGCAGGGGATAAAGCAAAGGCATAAAGCAAAGCACGGTGAGACATTTTAAGTACATTTGGAGTCTTCCCTGTTACCCAGCTCTGTTTTCAGTGTAATACCATATTAAAAATGCACCTCAAAGCCCATCCAATCCCACCCCTGCCGTGGGCAGGGTCACCTTCCACCAGCCCAGGTTGCTCCAAGTCCCATCCAGCCTGGCCTTGGACACTTCCAGGGATCCAGGGGCAGCCACAGCTTCTCTGGGCAGCAATTTCTGCCAATGCAGACTGAATTTAAAAGATATTTTCTTTTCTTTTCTTTTCTTTTCTTTTTTTTTTTTTCGGTCCCTTTTGACTGTACAACTTTTCTTAGAGGCAAAAGGGAGATAAATATAAACCCCCATGACCCCTGAAGCTGGAATTTTAGAGATATGTGAAAAAGCAAAGCATTATCATTCCAACATCACAGGAGAGAGTAGTTGAAAGCTCTGATTAATGGATGAAGGGATGTGTGGTCATGGTCCTTCCCCAACACCCTCTGCTGAGGGAAGAGGAGTGGAATTGAGGTGCTTCTAATGGATTTTCTAACACTGTGCATGTTAAATCTGCCAGAGATAACAGTGGCTTTGGCTTTGGGTGATGACAAAGCCACAGAAGCTGGATGGTTTCATGTGCAGTCCTATAAAAAGCATTCAGGATTCATGGAGAGGGTGTGATATGCTCAGTGTCTGTGATTCTGAAGTGCATAAATAGGGAGTTAAATAGCCAAAATTCGTATCCAAACAGTGGTGAGCCTGTCAAAAGAGTCGTACAGCCAGTTCATTAGGAAAGGAATGCTTGATATAAGCTCTCCCTACCCACTCCAGTTTATAAATGACAAAACACTGGTATGGAATCACAGAATCACAGGATTGTTGAGGATGGAAAAGACCTTTAAGATCATGAAGTCCAGCAGTTCACCCAACACCATCACTAACCCTGTCCTCAAGTGCCACATCCACATATCCTCTGAACAATTCCAGGGATGGTGACTCCACCCTGCCCTGGGTGCCCCCTTCCAATCCTTGAACACTCTTTCATGGAGAGATGTTTCCTAATATCTAATTTAAACCTCCCATGTGCAACTTGAAGCCTTTTTCCCTTGTCCTGGCAAATGAGAAAATGGTAAATATGAACACAAACACTTAAAAACCGGCAGCAAGGAGCAGCTTAAAAAACTGGGATTGCTTTCATTGCTTTATTTCCTTCTGATTTCATGGAAGTCTTTGATACCTCAGGCAAGCCAAGATCTCATAATCCACAAGGGTTTCATTATTAAATGTTAAACTTTAGTTTAAAGGCTCTGGTTAACTCAGCACAGGCAGGGCCTGTTGTGTCACACAAGATACAGATATTCGAAGTTTAGAAGTTATGAAACTTAATTATCTTAATATAAAGAGCAACTGAAGAACAAGCAATGAATTCTTTCTTCTGAGTCACCCACAGTAAAGTGGCAGCAAGGAAATGGGGCCTTACCCATTTACCCCATATTTGGTGTCTCTTGCCCAAAATAAATGTGATGTCCAAAAAAAAATAAAGAGGAGAAAAGAGGATTATTAATGGCAAATACTGATATGAGATTATTAATGAACATGATCTTAGTGACCAGCCAGAAAAGAACTCTGGAGAAAAACATTCTAGAAAATGAGGGGTGGCCTCAGGGCTGTACCAGCTCCAGTTCTGGAATTAGTATTCTTCTGCAATCCAGAAAGTTCCCCAAGCTTTTCCATTTTTAAAAATTGAGGAGTTCAAGAATTATTTATTTAGTGAATACTCAATATTTTAAAATATAATCCTGCCAGGAGAGTTTTGTGTAGAGGTTGTTGTTGCCTCGAGCTCACAACTTCTTTGGTAAGAGAAACTTAGGATGCATCAGCACCATAAGACATCCATGACATGTATAAAAGCCCAAACTCTGGACTCCAAAATACCTTTCCATCACCCAGGTTAATGTCTATTTGAGAAGAAATAAAGGCTTTCAAAAACCGAACAAAAAACCCAAACAAACAAAACAAAACAACAAAAAAAACCCCAAACAAACAAACAAAAATCAAACAAAATATCACTTTTCAATGTAACAAAAATGCTAAATTTTCAGTTTGCTACTTCAGCATTTTTCTCCCATCATCAAAACTTATCAGAGCAGAAAAGCAGAAGTTACCTGAAGATTTGATAACAAAGAAATTCCTGTTCAGTAGGAATTCTGAGAGACTTTCCCCACACCTTTCCCCAATAAAAGCCCAATGCCAAACCCCCCTGCCTTCTACATGGTCTTTATTTTCATATATTCTTTTCTTTTGCTCCTATTAAAATATATCTTGGAATTGAGATGAAAGGCTTGGAAAGACAATGCCTGAGGTATGAAAGGAGGTGAATCTACATTTATATTTCTGCCATAATTCTATTTTCTACTGGTTTATCACCCCCACAAACCTCCACAACTGATACAAATTGTTATGATCAACACCAATTGACTGTGACATTTATTAAAGTCATGTCAAATAATTAAAATAAAAATTGGAAAATACATGCAAATACATCCATACTTACTGAAAGGTTTAGTGATTAAGGTGGTAGCTTTATACTAATCCTGCCCACACAAGAGAGGCACCTCTGCCCTCTGCACAATAAACACCTTTGTTTCTTGAGGAAAAAAACTTCACAATTTTGGAATCTGTTTAAAAACCCCAGATATTCTGAAACTGCTGGGTTTTTTCAGTTATATTTTTCAATGTTATGTTACAACAGTAATTCCAGCTGATGGCTCCAATTTTGTGTTTTAGAAGTTTAATCCAATTATCTTTAGACTTGTACTCAGAAAAGGAGGAAATTCAGCCTGAAATAATTCTCAGCTCCTTAAGATTCCCCAAAATATGTTTTATCTCCTGCTGGTTGTAATGCACCTTTATTCTTAGGTGCTGGAGTTTGATCAGAGGTTGATTGAGCTGTAAAGTCCAGAAGGTATTTTCTGGGAGTGAATTAATTTGGATTATCATCTCATAACCCAGATGAGTAGGATGGTCAGAGCTTTGAGAATTTTCTTTAAAGAACACTTTGGGTTTTACTGATATTTGCTCACCTCCCTACAAGTCTATTGAATGTGGTTTATTTTTTTAATGTAGAGAAAAAAAGGCATTAAGTTGGAAAAATAATCCAGAGAAAGGAGGATTTAGAAAATTTTCATAATTCATCACAGAATGATGGTTACCACCATTGTAGAAGTAATAAATACAGTAAATTCCTGGAATTGCTGCTGCTCAGGCATTCCAGCTTTATGAGTCCTCCTCCTGGATCCCAGAGAGGGAATTCGGGCTATGGAAGCAAGAGGGAGAAATAGGATTCAAATCAAACAGGTGAGAAATTCCTATATTTTTAATAACCTTTGAAAATTATATATAAAACTATCTTTTGAAGGCTTTTCCTGTGCCTGGGGCTTAAATCAAGGTGATTGGCACTTCTGCCCTACCAGCATAACTAATTTGATTCTTAAAGGCTATACATACATTTAATCTATATAAATATAAATAATTAAATCTGATAAATAAGTAATCCTATATTTACATTAGGATTAGTCCATTTTTTTTAATAGAGTTCCTGCAGATGCTTGAAAATATCAAGATATTAATCCAGCTTTTCCTTTGTCTGGACCAAAGATCTTTTTTTGGGGAGAAATAACCACATTCAGACAATTTTCTGCTGCTCTGAACACAGGCACCTCTAATTTGGGATCTCTGGGGTTCTCCAAGGTGTGAGACAGGTACCCCCTGCTTGGGGTGATGAACAGGAACCACGAGGGTTCAGAGAATTGTGCAACACATTCCCAGAAACAGCTGAGCTGTGGATTGAACTGTTTGTCCTCGGGTTATGAGGAGTAATGAAGTTTTCTGAGCTTTCAAACAAGCACAAAAAACATCAGCAAGTGGGAATGTGATGCAGTCAGGAGGGTGAGTGTCACAGCCCCAAGCAGCACCTGCCACAGACCATCTGACACCAAGGGGCAGAGAAACAAAGCCCTGTGGTGTCACCTGCAGTGCCACGTGCAGGGCTGAGCTCTGCAGTTCAGGAGAGACCTGGACTCATCCACTCAAGGGCAGGAGTGCTCCAGGGGGGTTTTTAGAGGGCTGGAAACCACGATGTGCAAGCAGAGGCTGAGAGGTGGATTTGTTCTGGCTGGAGAAAGGGAGACCACGTTGCCATCCACAGGGAACATGGAGCCAGACTCTTCTCAGAGGAGCAAAACAATGGAAAACCAGGCAATGGGCCAAGCTGGAACATGGGAGAAGTCACCACGGGGATGATGAAGATGCCCAGAGACTCTTTGGAGATACCCAGAAGTGAACTGGAGAACCAGACAGCCCCTGGAGGTCCTTCCAATGTACGGTCTTGATCTTCTGATCTCTCTGAGCTCATGGAAAGAAGCCCTGTAAAGGCACTGCAGACATTCCCTTTTCACATATTTCCTATTTCAGGATTCCAGCTCTGTGTCAGGTGCTGGCAGTGTCCCCAGGGCGGATGGAGGAATCAGATCTTTCCTCTGCCTCTGGAATGGCTGCCTTGGAAAGGAATACTGAGCAGGAAAGGGAGAATGGGAAAGACAGACCAATCCCAAAAATAATGAACATGAAGATATTTGATCTGGAATATGGGTTCAAATTTTATTAACGTGGCATTTGACACTTCATAACTGCAGTTATTCCTTGGAGCTGATATTGCTTCTAATTTTCCTCAGATGCTCTCATAGTTCTGTACAGCACCTGCTTTATATCTCAGCTCCTCACTCAGAGGGAAAAGAGAGAGAACGATTTTTAAAAGCCAAATTTTAAATGCCAAAAAAAAAATTAACATACAAATGGGAGCAGATGTTGTTTTCATAAAGGTTCACAGCAAAAAGTCAATACTGCACATTGCAGAGTTTAATCTCTCTTCTCTCTCTTCTTCCTCTCATTTTATTTTTGGAAATGATTTGAAGTACACCCTTGGCTTCAGGATAGATGGACATGACCTTGGGAGTCTAAGTGTATTATTTTTATTTCCTTCAACATATTTACTACCAAAGAACCAACCCAATGTCCACCTGGGCATGTCCTAGTCACATAACAGCTCATTCCTATGGAATGCAACCAGTTTCCACTTTAATTCTGGATGCCAATATTTGAGTTACAGGCTGTTGGCACAACTGGCTTTGTCTGCACTCTGAATTTCTGAACCATACCTGACTGTGAAGTCTTGAGGAACCTCCATATATTTCCTGCATTTTTAGTGGTGAAAGGAATCTTCAGTTAACCCTCATCACACAAACACAGCCTCTGACTAAAAACCCACTGCAGTTGTGATTCCAGTTGATTGTATGATTAGGATAATGTATTTCCACAACACTTGATAATTATTTGAAATTCAGAACAAGATCTTGAATTTGGAGAAAATAAAAAGAGATTTGGCCTGGATGTTGGGAGGAACTCCTTCCCTCTGAGGGTGGAGAGGCCCTGGCACAGGGTGCCCAGAGAAGCTGTGGTTGCCCCATCCCTGGAAGTGTCCAAGGCCAGCTTGGAGCAACCTGGGCTGGTGGAAGGTGTCCCTGCACGTGGCAGGGGGTGGAACTGGATGAGCTTTAGGGTTCCCTCCCACCCAAAAATCTCTGTGACTGTATTTTGCATAAATGGTACCCAGGACACTAGAACTGCAATTAATGGGCTGTTAATAAAGCACAGAACAAAGAGAGCTTCAAGAATAACCCCAAACTCTTCTCTTGCAAACCCCAGAGCTGTGCTGGCTGGCAGCTCCTCAGATACCTTCTGACCTGAAACATCCCTGTGTGGCCTCCCTGTCCCACAGACACAGCCATGGAATCACTGACACACACACAGCCATGGAATCACTCATGGAATCACTGACACGCACACAGAGCCATGGAATCACTGACACACACACAGGCATGGAATCACTGACACAGCCATGGAATCACTGACAGACACAGCCATGGAATCACTGATGGAATCACTGACACACACAGCCATGGAATCACTCATGGAATCACTCACAGACACATCCAGCTCTATTTTGGGCAGACAGAATTAGTTTTCACGGATCATTAGGCAGGGCAGGCTCCTCTCCAAGCACTGGACCCAAACTGCTTGGTGTGTCCAAGGGAATCACACTGGTGAGGCAGGAACATGGACAACCAACCCAGCCTTCTTCTCTCACAATATTTAAACCCAAAAAGCAAACTGTGAAGCTTCCAAGAGAGGTACCAGCTGATTCAAAATGGCTGTGGCCCCCAAATTTCCACCTAAACTGGAGTATCCTTCCTTTGACAATAAACAAATTGGAGAATGCATCACTCATATTCCCTTAACACGGATGACTGGATTTCCCAGCTCCTGCTGACATGACATCCCTACAAACAAGACTCACATCTCGGTAGGATTTCCTGTGAAAATCAGCAGATAAATAATTAAACATGCTTGCATAGTGGAAGTTAATAAAAAGAAATCAGGAAGCGTTCCTGAGCATGGAACTGGGGCAGGAGTTTGGGTTTTAATCATTCTGAGCAGAAAGGAAACAGAGGGAAAAGGCACCAGAGAAAGAGCTGAAAGTTAATTAAAATGCACAACCTTCTGGTGTTTCCAAACTACATATTGACCTGGGGCAAATTTCCAGCTCCATCCACCAGGATGTTCTGTAAACACAGACTTACAGGGAGTTTGTTCTTTTAAAATCATATAGAAAGACTCCTTATTTTTGCCAGCTAAGCAATTTAAACAGGTGGAATTCTGTTATATCGACCTCATTTGTAATCTCTCACAAAGGTATCTAGAAATTGTTGGGTTTGTTTTTCCTCCAGAAAGTGAGGCAGTTTCTAAACTCACATAAATGAAGGTGGTTTTGGAACCCATAAAAACACAGTTGCATGTGAGAGTCACCTCATAGCTCTAAGGCAGATCATTTTCCCAGTCATAAGACATTAATTGTTTTATCTCGATCACTTTGGACACTCCAGATTTCTGAACATTCCCTGTGACATTTCCTAAAGATCACTCCAACTCTTCTACCACCAATCCCTTCAAAATCAACCATTAGAAATCCTCAAATAGGAATTTATATCTTGGGAAGTGTATCCCAGGAGTTGTGGTCATTAGGGCTCTTGGTGTTATTAAGACTTCTCTCACAGATTCTGTTTCTTTACTTGCTCCAAGGAATCAGATTTAAACTGCCTTGTTTGCCACCCAAAGGGGCTCTTCCATAATGGCAAATGTCCATAGAACTACCCAGGAACAATAAATGTAAATTTGTAGAAGTTGTGGTTTCATTTCTGAGGAAACAGTTCTAACAAAAGGAGAAGTACTGTTATTAACATTGTTCCAGGGTTGAGGAGAGACAGGAACTCAAACCACACACGAACCTCATCACCTTGCTCTCCTTCCAGGGCAGGGGGTTGGACCAAGGTGATCTTTAAGGTCCTTCCAACCCAAACCATTCAGGGATTCTATGAAATAAGCCCAGAACTCTTTCTGATCATCCAGAACACTGGACACAGAGGAATCCCTCATTCACCCCAAATGAAGTGGTCTTGACTTGCTCCACTTTGGATGGAGTGGAGTGTTCATGTGCTTGGCACCCATTTCTGCTCACGGATGGAGCCACAGCCCTGTCCTTTGCTTTGCCTTTGTTTTATCAAAGTTCTCAGGGTGCAAATTAGAACAGCAACATAAACTCCAGCCCTTCCTGACACAGCTTTGGAGTCTTTTTGTGAGATAATTCCAAGCACAGAATCCCAGGAAGGGTCAGGCTGGAAGGGCCCACAGGGGCTCACCTGGTCCCACCTCCTGCTCCAGCAGGGCCATCCCAGAGCACAGGGCACAGGATTGTGCC
>VYXB01003647.1:134637-153405 GCA_013397135.1 Pachyramphus minor
TTGTCCCCCAGCACCCCCAGGGCCTTCTCCCAGAGCTGCTCTCAGCAGGTCACCCCCAGCCTGAGCTGCTTCAGGGGGTTTTCTTGCCCAGGAGCTCCGTGACCCTCCTGTCCTGGGGAGCCCAGAACAACAACAGTGTTTTGGGAATGTTGTGAGCCAGGTTTAATTCATCTCTTCTTTTCCCTCAGTAGACAGCCCTCAGACTGCATTTTTCAGCACAACGCTTCCAACCAGAACTGCTCTGCCTGGGCCACAGAACTGAGACTGAAGAGCTTAGAAACAGACCTTCAGACACCCTAAATGATCTGGAAGTCCATCTGCTGAACCACTGGGATGTGTTAAGATGAATGCAAATAAATGGCCCCCAGGGTTATCAGCTTTGTGTAAAATCTGAACCCCCCGAATCCTGCATGAACATGAAAGGACACAGAAGTGCTAATGCTTTCATCTCAGCCTTTTCCCAAGTATTTTTCTGGATATGGAGTCTCAGCCCTGAACTCCACGTGCATCCTACAGGTATTAAGCCCAGGAAGCCTGCAGGGGTCTTTTCCTCTGCTGTTGCCAATTACCTGCCTAGAACAGGGATGAATATTTAAAATTCTTAGAGCTTTCCACTGAATGAGCTGGGGAAATCAAATCTGTGTTTTAAGGAATATTTATTAGTCTTGTTTAATAGAGGTTAAGATTATTTTTGTTCTAATTTGGCTGAGCTGAAGAGTATAATAATACTGATAATATCTGTAGATAGAGGATGTCTGTAGTGCTTCAAACAACACTCACTTATTTAGAGATTAAGGAAGGGATTGGATTCCACCCAGACTAATTAATGGTAATCTACAAAATCATTCAAAGGCTTTACTCTGGCTTGAAAAAATGCTGGTTCTAATTCCTTTCAAACTCAAACCAGGCAGCCAACAGGAGTTGAACACCCTGAGAATGGCAGAATTGCTAAACCCAAAGCAAACAGAAAGCCTGAACACAGTTTATTTGTCTTAATGTGTTTACTTTTTGAGATGGAACAGGATGAGATGGTGATTCAGAGTGGAGCCAAGTTAGCAAGACAGACTTCAGCCACCACCAATAAACAATATAAATAGAAATAAAATTAAATAAAGAAAACCAAATTGTTCTTGACATGCTAAAAACCAAGAAGGCCTCAGGAATGTGTGATTTGTTCCTGTTGCTTTTCAGCTTTCTGAAATGCTACATTCAAACACCAAATTAGGAGAAATCTCTGCCTGCTGTATGTATTTAATGCTATGGGTGTAGGATTACAAATGTGCAGAGAAATATATTCAGAGAGACATAGAGGCTTAACTACAGTAGTTTTATCTCTCTGGAAACATGTTTAGTATGAAATTCCTAATTTTACTGGTCTGAGTAAACCAGCAAATTTACACCAGGTAGTTACTGTGTTTTAGATTTTATTGGGGCAAATTTGGTATCACGAGCAGCAGTAGCACATTGAGCACATCTGTGATCATAAGAAACCTGAAGTGTTGCCTGGAAGTCAGACAAGAAGTGCAGCAGATGGAAGATAATCCATGGGAAATGGTTGCTTTAGGAAGGGGGTGATGCCAGGAGTGGGATTGGGCAGAGAGACAACACATCCCTGTCCTACACGTGGCCCTTCCTGGGACTCCACAGCCTGCAAGTGCTGTAATTCAATATTCTGACCTGTCCTCTGCTTCAGAAAGAAAGCTGAAAACCCCTCTGCTGTGGATTTAGAAGGAAGGCAGGCAATATTTTGGGGAAATTAAAATTTTCCTGAAGTTGGTTCCCCTCTAATTGTGTTGTAATTGCTCTGGGCCAACTTTAAAAAAGAGGCTGTTCCAGAGGGAGGAGGCACCTGAGAGATGGATAATAGGAGAAAATGTCCCTGAAAATTAATGAAAGAAGTGGAGGAGGATGGATGTCAGTGTCTCAAAAATGCTGCCATGTAAAAATACAATAAAAAGGGAATTATTACCTTGGGAGTGACTAAAAACAATATAAGATTCTTTAAATATATAAAGGGAAAGAGATAAAGGGCTGAAAACTGAAATAATTAGCCCACTAAGGGATTAGGGAGAAGCTTAATAGGAAGTGAACAGGATATAGTGGGAAAATTAAATGAGTTTTGCACTTTTTAGTATTCAGGAGGGAAATCTGAGGAGAAAGAGTATAAATAAAAGGAACCATATTTTCTAAATACAGAAGAGGACAAGGTAAATAATAATTTGCAGAAGACTTGGACAAGTTAATAATCACTAAAATCAGGGAAGAAAAAGGGGGTTCCCTTAAAAAAATTGAAATAGGGCAGGAGAGAACATAAGTAAAGTTTTTGGACATTCTTTAGAGAGAAGGAATGTACAGAAAAAAATGCCAAAAAAGCAGTGAAATAATAAAGGAGTGACTTATCCAGATCCACAAATCCAGCTGTGATGACCCACAAGGGAGAAATGCACCATGAACATGTTAAATGGACATATTTTATCAGTAGATGTTTGTCTTTCAGATTGTTTAAAGTCTTCTTTACCAACTATCCTCCCCACAACTGTATAATTATTGAAAAATTACACATATTTACTTACTAGGGGGGAAAAAAGACACAACAACAACAACTAAAACAACAACCAGGAGAAACAAATCAGAGAGAAGAAAATTAAAGACAAGAAACAATTCTATTTTTGTTAATTACATACCTGAACATCAGAAGTTCAAACAGTCCAGGGTTTTTGGTCCTAATTACATGCAATTATTAAACTGCAGACAGAAGAAATAATCTCCAAATTATCCTCTTCTGTATTGTCAGTCTTTCAGTCTAAAGCAATTATTGTGTATTATTGACAAATAATAGTATTAAAAGGGTAATAATATATCATTCCTACACAGAATTCCTTATAAACAGAATTAAATGAGCATTCTGTCAAAAGAAATAAGAGAAAACTGAAGGAACTTGTCCACAATCACCTCAGAGGTTGTGATGGTTCCAGTCTAGAACTTCAACCCCAGGGATAATTAATCTTCAGGAGAAGATCTATAATCAAACTCTGCTAATTAATCCACTGATGGGATTTATTTACTCTTTCATTGCCACTGTGGTCAGAAACTTGCCTTTTCTTCTAATTAAAACATTCATAACCTTTAGCAAGTATCATCCACTTATTCAAGTGACCTTGATTACATAATTTACCACAACAGGAGCTGCAATTTCTGCCCTAAAATTGGTGGTATAAATTGTTGTCTGAAAACATCAGGGGGAAATCTGGGGAAACTTGTGGAAACCTGTGGAAATCCAGACCACACCAGTGCTTTAAGACCATATTTCCTATACAAAAGCCATAAATGCTTTTAAAAATCCAAGGTTATGACTCAATTTATTCAGTGCAATGTTTAACTGCTTTGGTTTTTCTATTAAATAGCCCCTTTTTTGGTAGTTGCACGATTGGAGTGAAACAATGGCTATAAATGTGTACATTCTGCTGATTACAACAGCAAAGAACCCCAGCAGTAAATCCAGAAATGCTCCAGGTTTCAGCATCTAAAGTTAGATCCCACTTTCCTTGGTTCCTAAAAGTGACATTTCAGCTATGAAGTGGAATTATTTTTAAAAAAGAACCTTTTTCCATCAGTTTGGTAGATCCCTGCCTGGCCCAGGCTGGAGGAATTAGCTCAGGATAGCACCTGCTTCCTCAAAAAGAACTGACATCACCAATCACTAATGTAACTTGTTTGATGAGGGAACAAGAAATGAATCTTTAGAAAATCTAATCTGCAAACAAAGCTCCCCTTCCCCTTCCCCTTCCCCTTCCCCTTCCTCTTCCCCTTCCCCTTCCCTATGGATTTGTTTGGATGTCAGGAAAGGAAAATCAGAGCTGCTTCCCTTCCCCTGGAGACAAGCCCAGGTAACCCTCCTAGAACTGGGATCCAAACCCCAAAAGTCTCAAGAGCAGACAGTTATTTTTTAGTCCCTGTTATTTGTCCTGTTGCTGCTGTATTTTGGCAATCCAAGCATGCAGCTCTCACTTGCAGCCAGCACAAATTAATGACCTTTGCTCAAAATATTTTATGAATCCTTTCAGCCAATTAATTTTTATTCTTTCCATACCTGTGGACATTATGGAGTGGTTCTCAGGTAATTAATTTTAATGGCCCAGTACATAAATGGCAAGTCCACCTTGTGACAGGGGAATTTTGGCACTTATTTTCCAGGTTCCTGCAGGAACAGAAACAATGTTCTCACACTGCAGGAGCACAGGCCTCCATGAGATTATTAGGAATAATATATCCTACTGATTTCCTGGCTACACCTGGGGGCTGACCCACTTCTTTAGAGGAGTAGTCACAACTGGGAAGCAAAAAAGTTGTGTCTGTCCTGTGGGTTTTCTTCTCCAAGTGCAGTTTAACAGCCAAGCTGGTGCATTAGGGCATGAATCACACCCTAGGATTCCTCTCTCTCTGGGCACCATGCAGCAAATATTCCTGCTCCTCTTGGTGCTCCAGATCACAGCAACAGTCAGACTTCCAAGGATGAAAGAATTTGGAAAGGTGAAGGCAGATCTTTTCTTTGTGTGAGCAGGGAGAGTACCCAGGGCAGGGCTGGAGCTGTGTCAGGGCAGGGGCAGGTTGGATCTCAGGGAAAGGTTCTTCCCCCAGAGGGTGGTTGGCACTGCCCAGGCTCCCCAGGGCAGTGGGCACAGCCCCAAGGCTGTGAGCTCATGGTGGGATTGTTGGGGAGCCTGTGCAGGGCCAGGGGTTGGAGTGGATGATCCTTGTGGTTCCCTGCCCACTCAGGACATTCTGTGATTCAGTGATTCTATACTTGTTTCTTATCATGAAAACAGAAGTTGTTCCTTTCATGGAAAATATCAACTGAAGCAGTTTCTTATGAGATGAGAAGCCCAGATTGCTGATGAAAAACTATCTGAATAGGTCATTTTTAGGTGTGAGGAGATGCTGCCAGCCTGGCAGAGGAAGGGGTGTGAAACCAGGCACTGCCACGCCCTGGAGCACCAAAGTTCTCAGGGGGAGTCCAAAGTGTTGTCTTGGGGTGAGAGGAAATTTATAAATAATCCTTTGAAGTGCTGTGAATTAGGTACTTCCCCTTTTTTTTCCTTTCTTACATCACATTTTCACTAATCTTAACTCTGTTTCCCATTAACTTTTGGATTTGAGGCTCTGGCCATGGGCTTGCTCGTGTCTGCTCTCCACTCTGACAAAGGCCTTCCATATGACACAGCCTCCTTTGCCTTTCAGCAGATACTGCAGTGAAAGAGAATCCCACTTTTCCACAGACACCTAAATGCTGATCCACTTCATTAATGCCCTGATTTCTGTCCCTCCACAATGTCCTGAAGCAGATTCCTGCAGCTCCTTCAAACAGAAGGGAGCAAACTTCTCTCTTGACGGGGCCCAAGGCAGGAGTTGCAGAGCCAGAAGGTCCCCCCTGAGCCTCCTTTTCTCCAGGCTGAGCCCCCCCAGCTCCCTCAGCTCCTCATAGGAATTATTCCAAGCAAGACACTCCATGAGCAGGGAGCCCATGGACAGAGCTGTGGACACCACCAGGTGCCCCCACAAACCCTGATTTTCTACTGCCTGAGCAACCTGGAATTCCTGTATTGAACCCCAAACCATTAAATCTCTTTCAGGCACAGTATATCTCCCTGAGCTTTTCTTCCCAAAGCCCATTACTTAGAAGCTGCTTATGCCCTGAAGGGTGAAACTTTATTTGCCTTTCCAGGACACGTGTTTGTTTATTTATTGAGGTAGAGAAAATGAGTCTTTGTTTAGTCTTTGCTATGACGACTCCTGGATCACCATAATTATCCAATTGATTTTGAAATTCCACACAGCTCCTGGCTTTGCTCATGTCTTGCAGTTTTGAAGGGAGCACTAAGTTATAATGAGCAGCATGTGTCTTTAGGGTTTTTATATAACATTTCCCAATAATTCCTCAGAAAGGGCCTGTTTCCCTCTCTGCTCTGTCCTTGAGAAGAAGGTTAAGCAGATAACCCACTGGTTTGAAGCACTTTTTGCTGGTTCCTGGGGGAAATGAACACCTGCTGCTGCCAAATTTATCTCCTTGGCCATCTCCTGGTGAAGCTGGTGCATGTTGTCATGTTCAAGCAGTCACACTGGATTTGAGAAGCTGTGCATTAATCCTGGGTTTAACTAATGTGCCACAGGGTTCTGATTATTTTCCTTTCTCCTTTTCCACTTTTCTCCACAAAAATACTACGACTCAATCTCCTCCTCCTCTTCTTCATTTATCAGGTGTGAGATGTTCACTTTATATTAGTTCTTTTCCCAATATACTAGAAAATGTCCTGACATTATTTTCCCACATTGGTTGACGAATTTTAAATTCTGAGTTTAAATCCACCAGTTCTATTACATGCAACAAACTTAATGATAACTAAACTTTAAAATACTGGATGTACCTCCATGAAGCTTTTTTGCTCTCCACCAAGGTGCATTTTGCTCATTTACATAGAAATTACATTAAGAACATACACACTGTCAGCAAAAATTAAGCTGTAAAAAAGAACAATTTATTTCTTGTTTTGAAAGAACTCTGATAATTTCTTGTCTCCCAGGATCAATTTTTAGTGCTGGGATTTCAATGACATCTACACAATTTTCTATGAGACAACTCTATAAAGACAGAAACCTGAGCTGAAAAATGAGGGGTTTTCAATACTGATGTTATTTTGTATTTTAATCGACAAATAAACAAGTGCAAATCTAGAGTAAATATTAAGGATATATATTAAATTTGAATATTGGCTCAGGAAAACCACCTTGCACTTCTAGTTCTGTTTCAGTTTTACATGTCAAATAGTATTTAACTGCAGAAAGGCCCTATTAGGGATTTCATTATACTGGAACTGGGGTTTCCCAAATGAACCAACTCAGGGATGGCCAGTTTGCAAACTGAGATGTGCTGCTGTGTCTCCAAAGTTTGCAGAATGTTCTTTGGGTTTGATTTGCTGAACAGTTGTGTTCTGCTTCCCAGATCAACCTGGATTATGTGTTTATTTATGTATATTTATTATGTGTTTATCATATGTGTTCAGTTCTGCAGAAGTGCACAGAATTAAAGCATCAGAATAATGACTAATAAAGAAACAGGATCAGATTCAGTCATTTCATCTGTACAGAACCTTGTCAGTGTTCACCCTTTGCCTTTCTGCTGTGTATTTCTAATTTGATAAGATAATAATCATAATTATATCAGTTTATAATGATTACTGGAGGTTCTTCTATGGCCAACCATGTAGCAAAAGCAGGAAGGAGCTCAACAACCTGCATTTAACCTTAAAAAACTCTCATATTTTGTGCAGCAATTCCTTGTAATTCCCTGCATCTTTTTTCCATAGTCATCATTTTAATAAGTGAAACTTCTGGGTTCATGCAACTGCCTGAGTTAATTTAATTTATGTATGCAAATATGTAAAGGGAGAGTTCCTGAAGGCCAACACTTGTCTGATGAGGCTTATCTTCCTTTCTTCCCCCTCAGTAATGGAGAGGATTAATCAGCCCCATCACTTTCTTGACAGTTTTTTTTCTGAATTGGTCTCTGCACTGACCAGAGCTGGAGCCTGGGCCCTGCAGGATATTTAAAATTACTGAATATCCCATGTAACGTGTGAATGAAAGCCTCTTTTCCCATTTTTCCATGTTATGTTGATGCCTGTCCATGGACACGAAGAGAGAGGTTTAATTTTTGACAATACATGTCCTCATCTACAAATACACCATTGGAAATAACTATAATTTGAAATAACTCTTCCAAATTCCAAAAATATATTAGTTTGCCTTCTCCTCCCCCTGCTAAAATTCCTTCATCCTTCCCTTCATGGAATCCCAGAGTGGTTTGGGCTGGAGGGACTTGAAAACCCATCCAGTACCACCCCCTGCCCTGGGCAGGGACACCTTCCACTAACACAGGTTGCTCCAGCAGTTTTCCATGAATATAAGGGCATAATTAATAAATAACATTTATGTTATTCAGCATCAAAAAGGGATGTAAGACCCCAGATTTTTAAAAGCAATCAGCCATTCAGTGGTGAAATAAAAATTCTTCTCTATCTTGGATAAAAAGTTGAGTACTTTTTCATAGAACATCCCTATTTCCTGTGGTTTATTGTCTATTTTGGCCTCTTTCCCCTCCCTGCTCTAGAATTTCCTTTATGCACCAAATCAGAGAAAGTAAATAGAGAAGGAAGGGAACAAAATAAGGGACTGGAGAGGGAAAAAGGTCTTGGAAGTCACTGAAGGACATCATTGGAGGGGTGGGACATGTCTTCAGTGTGAGTTTGTGGGAGGAAACAGGAGGTGGAGGAGAACTAAAGATTCTGATACAAAAATAACACTAAAAAGGACAATTACAGGACAGTTACAAATTAATACAACCAAATGGTACCTGCAGGATAAATCCACGTGAAAAAATGAAAAGACATAATTACAGTTTCAAATCCACAGGATAAAAAAGCTTAGAAAAGCCATTCCTTATATACAAGTTGCCATAACCCTCCCAAAGCTCAGGTATTTTCACTTCACAGCCTCAAAAAAGCAGGAGGAGAGAAGAGAATATAGTGTGTAGAATTGTTTTGTCCTTTCATTACCTTATTCTAGGGGTTTCCTTCTTAAGAAAATGTATGTTTCTTATAGATGTATTTTTCTAATAAATCTGAGCAGACATTATTCCTTTCAGATGATGCATCATATGGAAAGACATCTGGAACAGTGGATTTATACTGCTGATGCCATAATCCTAATTTCTGGGATACAGATCTATAAACCAGAGATATTATGAAGAGAAGAAATACAGTCTTAACTCTGCTTTTTCTCCTTTTCCTTCTGCTGGGAACTTTAATCTACCTGCAAACCACTTCTTCNATGTGAGTTTGTGAGAGGAAACAGGAGGTGGAGGAGACCTAAAGATTCTGATAAAAAAATAACACTAAAAGGGGCAATTACAGGACAGTTGCAAATAAATACAACCAAATGGTACCTGCAGCATAAATCCACGTGAAAAATCTACCTGCAAACCACTTCTTCAGCCTTCCAAGCAACTGAATTATCTTCCTCTTCCCCAGGAATAATTTTATTTTGTTTACCATTTCCTTGGTTGTGTTAATCTGGGGCATTTTTAGGAGATTGAGTGATTTGAGTAACTTTAAAGTATTTATTCTATACATAAAATATGTTTGGTGTGCTGGGATTTTCCCTCATCTTTGGCATCCAGTGTTGCCTTTCATGCCATTTCCCAAATCCAAGTTGGGTTTTCAATCCAGTTGAGCCAGCACTGTCATTAACAAAGTATTTCTGACAGTCTCCATTAAATCTTTTGTGATCTGACTCCTATGGTTGGACTTGCTGATCTTGAAGGTCTTTTCCAACCCAAATGGTAAGAAAATAACTAATTGAGTTGAAGGTGAACCTTCTTTGGACTTTCCTGTCGTTTCATTCCTTTGCTGGGCAGCAAAACTTGTGCATTTTGATCTCTGCTGCTTTTCTAACAAGGCAGAACTTCCAACAAGCTCTGCTCCAGGTTGCCAGAGCTCTGGTAGAGAGGCAGGATTTCAGGTTTTATGTCTGCACCCAGAGCTTGTCCTACACCTCTTTATGACCCAGCACAAAATATTCCAAACTGCTGCTGGAGGAACCCCCCAGTTCCCTCAACTGAATATCTCTGCCCTGAGTATTTTAACATGTTCTTGTTTTAGTTTTTCCCTTTATTGATTACCCAGATTAATGCATACACTGAGAATCTTCTGTGTTTATTTTTCAGTCTCCTTTCATATGAGACCACGGAATACTTATTTAACTCCTAACAGAGTAAGTAATTAAGGAATAATAAATGAGTAAAAATCACATGATAGCATTTTATTTGAAATGTCTAACTGAAACTACAGCAAATACATAGAATCATGGAACCATTAAGGTTGGGAAAGACCTCCAGGATCATCGAGTCCAACCATTCCCCCAGCACTGCCAGGGAGACTTCTGTGTGTCAGCAAAACACAAGGCCTTGGAGAGCACCAGACATCCAAGATTTCCAATTATTTCAATGCTGGGAAGGCACCTCTTTCCAACAGGGCCCACAATGGGAAAATTATATCTCCACAGACATCTTTATAGATGAAAAGTGTAAAGTAAATCCAATCTCAGCAGCACAAGCTGAAAGTCTCAAATAAGATGATAAAAGAAACATCCTCTTTCCCTTTCCTAAACCTTCCCAAATTGTCTCCCTGCAAAGATCACACTGCAGATTTTAAAGTCTTTCCTAAAGTACAAGGGAATATTAAATCTAGAACTTCTATCTGGGGGCACTTTGGGACTTTACCAATGTCTTTTTGACCCAAATCAATGTAAATCTTTAAAATTTCTGAGGTATAAAAAGCATTGTTAAGTGCTGATAAAGAATTTTTAGTATATGATTTCTAGGTCTGCACTGATTTGAAACTTTCATATTAAATGGGAAAAGTTCCTTACAAAAGGTACTTACTCCTTCTAAAGGAGAGTCTGGGTGCATCTGGATCCAATCCCAATCTGGGCTTGGTCAGGGTTTATTTTTAAAGATTGTACAGGTGTAATTCAGTGTCGTGGGTTTACTCTGGGACCAATTTTTTCAAGCTCCCTCAACACAATTGCTGCAGGGCTGGAGGCCAGGAGGGCACACCCGGGTTCCATGAGGTTTTTCCATGGAATTTCCATTGCTGCATCATGGCCTGCAGCACAGTCACAGGGTTTGAGTCTCTNAATACAACACTTCTAACTAGGCTTAGGCTTTCTTATCTTATGAAGAAAATGTCAGGTATTTACAAAAGCAACTCTCTCCCCCTGTGTCAGTCCAGGAGGAGAAAGTCTCTTCTTTTTGAAGCAATTCTTCCGGAGAATTCTGGAGATTTCTCTCTCTCTCTCTCTCTCCCAGCTGGCTCTGCTGCATGATGACCTCAGGGTTGGGCCTGTCCCTCCTCCATCCCCACCAGGACTGGAGGCCAGGAGGGCACACCCGGGTTCCATGAGGTTTCCCATGGAATTTCCATTGCTGCATCATGATCTGCACCACAGTCACAGGGTTTGAGTCTCTTCCCCTGTTCCTGTAGGGTCCCTTCTATGGGCTGCAGGGGGACAGCCTGCATTGCCATAGTGTTCACCACAGGCTACAGGGAATGGCTTTGAATCCTTCCCCTGTTCCTCTGGGGTCCCTTCCCATGAGATAGTCTTAATGGACCTCTCCCCATGGGTCACCCAGGACAACAGCTCTTCCAGAACTCTGCTGTGCTTTAGGGTCACAACTGAGCTGCATCAGCATGGATCCCTCCTTGAGACTACAAGTCCTACCCAAAACAACTTGCTTCAGTGTAGGTTTCTCTCTCCATGGGCCACAGGTCTCCAGCAGGACTCTGCTTCATCTCAGGCCTCTCACAAAGGGTCACAGTCTCCGTATGCTCTCATCTGCTCCAGCCCAGGCTCCTTCATGAGCTGCAGGGGGGTCTCTGCACTATGGAAGCACCACTGGGAGTCAAACCCAGGATCTCCTGTTTATCAGTAATTTTCTACAGGTGGCAGGGGTCTTTAACTTTCAGTCTTTCCCCTGCTGGAGGGAGAGAGGGGGGACTCCCCCCACACCTCAGCTCTTCTCTCCTGCTAGACTGACCTTGGAGCTGCTGGTTATCTCAAATCCTCCTCTTTCTCCACTGCACGGAATTTCTTCTGCAACACATTTCAGGCAGGACAGGTTCTGTCTGGAGTTTTTTTTCTCCACTCTGTGACATGTCCTGGCCAGGGGGAGCTTCAGTGCCATACCTGCCCCCAGCCCAGGGCAGGGGGAGAGGGGGCCTGGCCCCCATTTCGGGTGCCTGCTGCCTCCCTCCTGTGCCATGGCTTTTAATTTCTTCTGAGAAATTCAATCCCCCTTCTCATCTGTTTTCTTAAATATGTAATTAGTAGAGGCGTTACTAAAACTTTTGATTGGCTCTGCTCCAGAAATCCACCTGGACCTGACTATTTCAGCCCAGGGGGGCTTCTAAACCCATGACATTGAGCCTATGCACAGCTTTGTCTCCCAAGATTAAGGATGGAAACCTAAATCTATTTATACAAATAAAATCAAATATTTACTTAGATTGATGGTGATGATACTGATTAAACTAAAAGATCTTCATCAGAATTATTTACAGCACAGGTAGCTCTGAGTACAGTGCACTATTTATTGAAGCAATGATATTAAAGCCAGAAAAAACAATTATCCAGTAGAGATTGATGCCACTCACCCATCCCAGTGGACAAATGGCAAATGTCTCTCTCTCAGCCTCCAGCAGTGACCTGGAGGGGTGTCCCCAGTGCAGGAGGAATCTCCACACACTCCCCAGGGGGTGGCAGAAGATGCCCCTTCCCACAGCGGGACTGTGCTGCTCTGGGCCCAGTGCCTGAGCTCAGTCAGGGGTGCCCAGGCTGGGCCAGCTCAGCAGCTCTGGCTCAGGGACAGCACTGTCACCTTTGCTTCCTCTGCAGGAGCTCAGGGAACATTGTTCAGCCAGAGGGGAGGGACTTTGGGCTGGGGGAGCCAGGGGGGCTCAGCTTCCTTCAACCCCAAAAGCAGCAGGACCCCCCTTCCCATCCCACAGACAGGGAATTGCTGGAGCTGTTTTCCCCCACTCAGGGAGATCCTGCTGCACTGGGGCTGGGGGGAGAAGATCATCTCAAGCAGGCCACAAGAGGGAATGCTCAGTATTTTGAGAAGAGAATCCCACTTGAAGTGCCCTCACATGAGCAGTTGTGCACCAACACTGACTGTTGTGTGTAATGATCCATAAAACTCACAGCAAATATTGATTTACTGACTAAAAATGTGCCTTTCCATAAGGGAAAATAAGGAAATCCTGGATGTTCTTACATTGATTTTTAAACTTTACCATCAATCCTGGATTTTTTGTTTGTTTCCTTTTCTGGGAATTTTTGCACACACTGCTAATGGAAACTTGGTCAGGTGCTTCTTCTAAAGACTTTTTACAGCAATTCATCTGTCAAGTGTGGAAGGCAGGTGAGAACAGAAATTGCTTATATTTTATGAAAGGTTTCTTATTTTAGAAGAGGAAAAAATAGTTATGAGTCACCTTAAATGCAGACTATTATCTTTCATGGACACTGGGCAGCAGTTTTTCAACCTTTCCCATCATGTCTCTCCCTAAAATGTTCCAGGAGGCTCCAGCAGGGGATAATTAGGCACACTGGGTATCACAAAAATGGGAAGGTCTCTTGTCAATAACCTTTTGAGTCCTTTGCAAACTCTTTCCATTGTAGACTGGAGTCTACAACAACAGGGATTGGGTTGGGATTGGATTATGTGGTTGGAATTTTCTGAGCAGGTGAAATGAGGTGGTTTGAACCCCTGTGTGGGGACATCACCAGGGATTGGCACCAGCAGCCTCAGCAGAAGGGCTGAAGGGTCAAAAGGACCATTCCAGGTCCAGAGAGGAACACACTGTGCTGAAGGATATGTTATCCACAGACCACCAGTGTCGGATCCATAACTTTGCTCTTGGATGGTTGGAAAGTCGTTTTTTCCCTTCTGTGAGTCTGAGACACTTTATACACGTTATACCCAGCATGAGAAAAATGCACTTTTATGTTGCCTCCCCATTTAATGCTTTGATGTTTGTTTAGCAGGTTGAAAGAATGAGGAAAAACAGAAAAACAAAAGACCTTATAAATCTTTAGAAATCCCTAAGTTTGTGCTTTTTTTCCCTTTTGCTACAAAGGAGAACATTCATAATGGAGCTGTTATAAAAGGCCTTTAAAGCTTTATGTTTCTGCCTAGCTTGAATAAAACAAAGCCACTGAATATCTCTAACAGGCTGTAAAGGAGGATGCAGTTCTGTGTCAGCTGAAGATAAACTATTTATTTAAAAGCTTAAAAGGGAAGAAACCAGCCTGAAACCCATGGAAGTGCTTCAATGTGAAACAAAGAAGTGCAGAATTAGTCTCATATTGGGAGCTGATGATGGTCCACACTCCATGTGAAACCAGGTGTCTGTGCAAGGCCAGGTGGGGTTTTTTCTACTTGTGTTGGCAAAGAAGGATGTTTGCCCTTAAGCTGTGTATGCACAAGTAGGGCTGGAGGAAATACATCCCCAAAATGGCTAATTGGAAAGGAATGCAGATGTTTTATTCAGTTGCAAATGCTGGCACTGCTGTTCAGAGGAGACCTGACAGCATTTCATTCTTTTGTGACTACAAAGCAGTGATGGAGTGAGCAGGCACTGACGGTGCTCCTGGAAATAAAGGAGATTCTGTGCACAAAATAATTCCACTGCCAATTCCAACATTTCAACCTCAAGCTGGAATTTACATGACAATGTAGAGCAAGAAACCCTTCAGAGCAGAGAAATGAGTGCCCCCACCTGCCCACACACAGCCTTTGCTGTACCTGCTGAGATACATTCTCTAGTCTGATCCCACTTTATGGCTCATTGTGGCTCCCTGGAACTGCTCAGCTATTCCTTTAGACTGGAAAACAAAGCAGGACAACTTTAATATCACACAATCACAGAATCATCAAATGGCCTGGGTTGGAAGGGACCTCAAAGCTCGTCTCATCCCACCCCCTGCCATGGGCAGGGACACCTTCCACCAGCCCAGGTTGCTCCAAACCCTCTCCAACCTGGCCTTGGACACTTCCAGGGATGGCTCCAAGATCAAGTGATATGTAGAGCCTGCTTCTGTTCCTGGTGAGTGCTTGAATTTTTAGTTGGAGGGGAAGAAAATTTTGGAAAAGTATATTAAGTTACATGGAAAATGCCTGTACAGGAGTGAATCCCAGAATCAGGAAGGCTGGAAAAGACCTCCAAGATCAAGTGCCCCCTTTGACCAAATACCACCATTCCCACTAAACCACTGAAACATTCTCCAGCTACTGAACCAATCACATATGTGGGTTAATATTTGATGGGGATTGAGACAGATGGGGACATGTGTGGGATTCATTCTGGTTGAACTTGATGATCTTGAAGGTCTTTTCCAGCCTCAGTGATTCTATGAGTCTATGATTCAGAAGTGGTGATGGATGGAGGCTTTGCCTGCAGATTCCCTGACAGATTGGCTCTCCCCAGCCCTGCAGCACTGGCACAGAGCCATCTTAAGAGCATAAACACACCCTCAAGTCTCTGGTGGGTGAGATGGCTCATTTCACAGACAGACACTTTGATCCCAATCCATATTTGCACGGGTGGGTGGTTTGGAAGCGCAGCAGGTTCAGTACTGATCACACAACTGCAGCCTGTCTTCCTGCAGCTAAAAAAACAACAAAAACCCCAACAAAAGGACTAAATAAAACACTCTCGTGTCCTGCAAGACAAATGACACACTGGCTTCACCTGCACTGTAGCTGCAGCTCCACGGGCACCTCGGGAGCCCATTCCCAAACAAAAGCAGCCCGATGTTGAGTTGTCCCTGTTGCAGAATGTGATTGATGCCCATTCAACTCGGTGAAAGCCACTTATTTGCTAATTAGTTCCTGCTTTCAGCACTTTTGAGCACATACTGGAGGTGATATGATCCTTGGGAATCACTTTCAATGGATTGGTTTCAACTGTTCATCGCTGCTACTCACATAGATAGAAGGAGCTTTTCTTCATGGCAGTGTCTTCTTCACCTAAGACTGGATGCTGAGTCTGCTTTAATTTCTCTTTGCTGAGACATGAATATATTGTTCTTTGTGTTTTTACCATGTATTATTAATTAAATCAAAGATAAACCCCAGGCCCCACAAACATGAGAGGGGAACTATGTCATATAGAATCCCAGAATGGTTTGGGTTGGAGGGATTTTAAAGCTCATCCAGTGCCACCCCTGCCCTGGGCAGGGTCACCTTCCACCAGCCCAGGTTGCTCCAAGCCCCGTCCAACCTGGCCTTGGACACTTCCAGGGCTGGAGCAGCCACAGCTTCTCTGGGAAAAGCAGAAGTAAACACAGCCAGTGCCCAAGAGAAGGTGGAAATCCAAGAGTCGTTTGTCTTTGCCACACCCCAGTTCCCCGAGTGGAAAGATCAGATCAAACTGACACCGTCATCTGTCCTGTGAACGCTGAAAAAAATAACACTGATGGCTGATAATGGGACAGAAAATCAGAGACATTATCACACACGGGCTGCTTCAGGAGGACAAGGTGAACAGAGGGGCTCAAAGCCAAAAATTCACAGGAGTGATTTTGATGAAAGACCATTTGTGGCACAAAATTGGAATGAGACGACAGAACAGATTGATGAGACAGAACTTTCCTGTACAAAATGTGAGCTTCTAAGAGCCCCCTGATGGGACAGATCCAGGGCACTGCCTTTTGCAAGGTAAACTGAAACAGGGGAACAGACAAAATTTGTCCATTATTTAACAAGAAACCAAAATTCATATTTTTGGATTCTGACATTTGAAATTATTTCTTCTATTTAATTGTATAATTACTTCTTAATTGTCAGAAACTATACCTGGGTGGGTAAACAGAACTAAACATGGTTTTACCACTTTTAGAGAGTGCAAAATCATATATAAAGTATTAATAAAACCCTAAAAGGCTGACAACTAAAAATAATTGTGTCTTTCTTAGAGGAGAATAACTGAGCAGATTTTTTTCCTGTTTTGCTGGTTTCGTTATCTGAGTATTTGGAATCTTATTTTCAAAGGAGCTTGAATGCAAAATTAACATCTGCACTGTGAGTTGCCTTAAGTTTATTGAAAATTCTTTTATTCAAATCTTGTGACAACTGGTGATGACTAAATTAAGAGATAACTTGGCAAGTGGGATATTTGATAAACTTCTTGGAGAAATACCTTTCTCCAGCTTTGGTGAAAAAATGTAACTGAATACATTCCTGAAAAACGAATATTAAATAGAAGAAATTATGACTAAATAGAGGCTTTTTGGGATAATGATTAAACACAGGATTGTTCTGAGGTGACAATGGCCTCATATCTCCTGCCATCAGTAAAACATGGTATAGAAAAGAAAAATACTGGTCAAATATAGGAAAACTTTATGAACTATGAGTGGTTTTAACAATAAAGTACCTGTTTAGCATAAAAAAATCAGAAAGAAATACTTGCAAAGCAATAACACTTTCCTACCTTTTCTGTCAAATGTGAGGGTGAGAACACTATGGGATACTAATTATTCTAAAATACTTATAATACAAATAAAGCCATTAGAGTAGAATCTTATTTAATAGAAATAGAAGGATTTGTATGAATCAGTTTGTTTCCCCAAACAAAGTGTCCTGCTGTTTTTAAGTGGGAGATTTTTCCTTCATCTTCAAGATAATGCAAGGTTAAAAGTCAAAGGAAAAACCAGGTATGAATGAAGCAAAAAAATCTATGTGACATTTTTGTGGGGGAAAATGAGTTTGGTTGATGTTATGATGTGATATTAAGTAAATGACAGTATTTGATGAAGGCATTCTGCCAGCCAAAATCTGATTTATTGATTAAACCCCAATATAATTGATCATTTATCTAAATGGTAAAACTTTTCTTTACAAGTAGATTAATGTATAATATTCATCCACAGCCAACTCCAGCAGGGATCAAATTCCTCTGATACCAGAGATCCATTTGACCAAGTCAAATGTCTTGTGAAATATTCAGTTACTGAATTGCAACCTATTATGAATTCATCTATGAGCAACTCTTCTATTCAGACCTACATTCCAAGTGCAGCTGTGAAGGGAATTGTTCTGCTCTTGGGAATATTTTAGGAGAATAATCATTCAAAATCCATATGTTGTCATCTGGAGGTTGCAATCCAAGCACAAGGCAAAAATCTGATGGTGCAAGGGGAAACGACCTCAAATTGTGCCAGGAGAGGTTCAGTTTGGATTTTAGGAAAGATTTCTTCACTGAAAGAGTGGCCAAGGACAGGAACAGGCTGCCCAGGGCAGTGGTGGAGTCACCATCCATGGAGGTGTCCAGAAAACATGGGAATGTGGAACTTGTGATATGGCTTAATGGTCCAAGGTTGGACTTGATCTTGGAGGTCTTTTCCAACCTTAATGATTCTATGAAAAGGTAGGATTAGTAGATTTTATACTGAATTTTCTAAAGAAAACACACAAAAAAACCCCAAAGCCAAATTTGGCATTTGAATCCTGAGACACTTGTGGTGTTGATACATCCCAGCTGGATCTCTGGGAAATAGAAAAGGAAGGAGGAGCAAACACAACATGGAAAAAATGAGAAGGAGAATTAAGTTGCTGTGGTTCTGCATCAGAATAGGTTTAGAATAATGAGCACTCAAATATTTTGGAGGGTGTAGAGGTCCTGGCAGGTGCTGCCCAGAGATTCCCAGAACATGCTGAGTTGTAATAGACCCACAGTGATCATCGAGTCCAACTCCTGGCCCTGCACAGGCCCAGCCCCAAGAGTCACCCCCTGTGCCCCAGAGGAGCAGCCAAACCCTCCTGGAGCTCTGGCAGCCTTGGGGCTGTGCCCACTGCCCTGGGGAGCCTGGGCAGTGCCAACCACCCTCTGGGGGAAGAACCTTTCCCTGAGATCCACCCTGCCCCTGCCCTGACACAGCTCCAGCCCTTCCCTGGGTGCTGTCCCTGGTCCCCCCAGAGCAGAGCTCAGTCCTGCCCCTCCTCTGCCCCTGCCCAGGGAGCTGGAACTGCACTGAGCTCTCCCCTCAGGCTCCTCTGCTCCAGCTGAACACACCAAGTGCCCTCAGTGTCCTCCGATGGCTTCAAGTCAAGACCCTTCCCCACCCTCATTCCCTCCTTTGGACACTCTC
>VYXB01003647.1:153574-180125 GCA_013397135.1 Pachyramphus minor
TCCATTGCCCCATCCCAGGGCAGAATCCAACACTTCCCCTGGTTGAACTTCCCATGGTTGGGGATTCCCAGCCCTCAGACCTGTCCAGGTCTCTCTGCAGGGACCTCCCTGCCCTTGAGGGACTCAACAGCTCCTCCAGTTCTGGTCACCTACAAACTTGCTCAGTGTTCCTTCCAGCCCTGCATCCAAGTCATTGATGGAGATGTTGGAGAGCACAAGTCCCACGATGGAGCCCTGTGGAACCTCCCTAGTGACAGGTCACAGTCTGATGTCACCCCAGCCACTGCCACCCTCTGTGAGCCAATTGCTCACCCACCCCATGATATGTTTATCCAGCTGTGGGCTGGACAGTGTGTCCAGAAGGATCCAGAGAGAGACAGCATCAAAAGATGTGGCTGCTCCATCCCTGGGAGTGTCCAAGGCCAGGTTGGACAGGGCTTGGAGCAACCTGGGCTGGTGGGAGGTGTCCCTGCCTGGGGCAGGGGGTGGAATGAGATGAGCTTTGAGGTCCCTTTCCACCCAGACCATTGTGGGATTCTGTGATTTTTACAGCATCTTCAGAGGATGATCAGATGGACTGTTCCCTACCAGTACTTTTACAGCTGAAAAACTAAAATATTTGAAGGCAAACAGTAGCTCCAGGAGTTGCCTGAACCAAAACCTTAAATCTACAGCAGAAAATGAACCTGTTAATCATGAAGGAAGGATTAGAGCCCATCCTGGCTTTGGGCACACGTTCATTTTGTAGTGTAACATGTTTAAAAGTTTATAACCCTCCCAGCTTGTTTTTTTTCAGAGCCTCAATTAAAGGGCTGTGATATTCTGGTGGTTTGATCCAGAAAATAGATAGTGTCTGCTGCTGACAGCCAGCAAATGATCCACCAGATGCTTGGAGCTGCAGCTCCAGAGCCCAGCCATGGTTTTATAGTGAAGAATTAAAATCTCTCCCCTTCAGCAGCAAAGAAATGCCTCATTAGTGCCATAAAGGAAGAAGTGAAGGCACATCTCTGCTATAAATAGGACTCTACATCTCTCATTAGCTCCAGTCATTAATAGCCTTAGGAAGGACTGAGTTTCCAGCCTGATGGATATGGGGTTTATGGCCACAGAACATGGGCATGGGGCTTGTTTGCAAATGTTCTCCCTGTTTTTTAGCTTCTCCTCAACTCCCTGCCAAGAGCCAAAAAGGCTTTTTGAAAAAAGTGAATTTATTCCTGACTTACTTACAAAAATGGGAGAGTCTTGAACAGAACAAAATCAGCAGTTCCCATGGTTATATGTTCCTTCACTTAGGAAAACCTACACAGCACTTCATTTCTGCTTATATTTGTCCTCAAATGGCCCAACTTTCAAGATTTCCTCTCCCAAATCTTAAGCTAAAATTGCCTTGACAAATACAAAGCTTGAAGTTTAATATCTTTTAAAAATAAAGTCTTATTTCACAATGAAATTGTTGTCACAGGTCTATCCTCAAGAGAACCATGGTGGGTCAGAGAATATCCTGAGCTGGAAGGGACCCCCAAGGAGTATCAGCTTTACCTTAATGCCAGCTCTTCCACATTTTTTAATATCCTACATCAGGACACTCCTTTTCAAGGACAATTACAACAATAAATCCTACTTGCTTATTTAATTGGGGGTAATAACTTTTAATATATCCTAGTTGAAAAGTCATATTCTGAGTTTATTTGCCAGAATGCTATTTAAGTTCTCCCCAAGTGGGTATTTTATGTATGACATGAACATCTCATCTGCAAAAAAGGTGGATCTTCTACAACTTAGAACAGTTCATGATACTGTTCATAACATGCTGTTTCCTACAGAAAACCTTGTTTTCCCAAGTTAGGCACTTCCTTGAAAGTTTTCTTACAGGAATTAAAAAACTCAAACATGTTTTTGAAAGCTTTTCACAGCAAATTTGAATGCAATGTGGAATTAGAAAGGAAACAAAGTATTTTTTTATTTCCAAGCATCCAGCCCCAATTAAACATCTTAAATTAAGTCTGTTGCACTTCAGGCTGAATAAATCGGGGAGGAAATGAATATGGGAGTGGCAATCTTGAATAAGAAGTTTATAATACACCAACTAACATCCTTTTCTGTGGGAGGAATTGTCTCGCTTCACCTTGTGAACCTAAATTGTAACGTGCATTTTTGCTGTTAATTATAATAATCCATAGATTTTGGGGATATTGTTTTGTTTATGAAGTCACTTATGAGGCAAAACGTTACCAAATATATGACCTCCTGTGAGCTCCTTGGGCAAAGCTGAGTGTAAGCATTTTAAAGGTTAGAATCTAATTTATGGATCAACAGAAATATTTTAGGAATGTGTCCATCAGGATGGGCTGGGTGCCATTAAAAACTCAGATCCCAGGAGAAATGGCTTCAAGCAGTGGATGTCCACGTTCTGTGCTAAATTTGTTATATTCAAAGGGCTTTTCAGTTTCATTCATTCTGATCCAAATTTGAAGTATTAATATTAATTCAGGTCTTACTTGAAGTCAGTGGGAGTTTGGCCTGGCTGAGACAATTAAGGAACTGAGGGATTACATGGATCAAACCCCTGGAAGATTAAATCCCCTACTTAGCTCTTTCTGAGCCAGCATTATGTGGTTTGGCCCAGGTTGTCTTTTATTTTTAATGTCAAAGCCCAGGTTCAAGTCTAGAGAAATCCAGAAAGATGAAGGCAGGGACTGAAGTGTTTTCTACAGGACTTCAATGACCCTTAAGCCTGTGGGACAGGGAGATGTTAGAAGATGTTATTTTATTTACCTTACCTTCTACACTGAATACCAGGTGATTTCCTAGCCAGACCTTTCGTTTCTGTGGGGTTTGCTGTTCCACAGGGCCTGAAGAACCAGCCCAAAACACTTCCATTTCCTCCCCTGACATCTTCCTCTCATTTTGTGAGAATGGAAAATTTATAACATTAGAGTTGATAAGATTTCTTGACTCCCACTTCTTGACTATGATGGAAAAGGCACCTACAGTTCTCCAGAGATGTAATTAGTTGAGCAAAGCACCAAATGTTGCTCTAAAATAACCCAAAACAATTACAACCACTATTGTTATAAGGGAGGTTTGGAGTCCCCAGCCCTGGAGGTGCCCAAGGAAGACCTGGATGTGGCACTCAGTGCTCTGGGCTGGGGACAAGGTGGGGATGGGGCACAGGGGGATCCATGGGCTGGGAGGGCTTTTCCAAACTCAAGGATCCTGGGATTCTCTCAGGTTTTCCACAGAAGAAACAGAGGAACCACTTAACCATGGATGAATTCCTAAGTAAACCTCAACCTGCAGCGTTTCCACACCAGACCCTACTAACAGACTTTTTGCCAGTGATTTATAGCCAGCAAATGCTACTTCAGAGAAGGTTTACCATCCATAATTATTTTTATGACATCCAGAGGCTTTACTAGATTGGCAGGAACATTTGTTTCCTCTCTTTGAATCAATGCCTGTGCTGACATAAACATTCAACAGATCCATCTTCACCAAAGGACTTTAAACCCTGAGTACTTGAGAACTTGAGAATATTGGAGTATTAACATTTTAGCAGTAATTATTGCCCTCCAAACATTAGTAAAACACCAAACTATGTGAAAAGTTACAGAGCTCTTTATTCACAAAGGCTTTTTTTTTCTAATATATCAACATCTTTACCATAGAAAGCCAGTGAATATAAAGAAATATTTCATAAACTGCTTATTCTTTCATGTTCATCAGCAAATATTAAAACCTACATATCAAAGACTATAATGACCAATTTCTGTTACTGTAAATTCATTGATTCAGAAACACCTCCATAAGTTTCTAACAGGGTAAGGAATAGAAAGTGGGACATGGATTTTTTTCTGATTCAACCATTCTATGCATGATTTTAATCCCAATTTCCAAGGCTATCAGAGTTAAAAACAAATCAGGTAAATCAGCTGCAAAAGCTGGTAGTCTAAATGCACTACAGTCAAACCCCCTTTGCACCAAACCCACTCCAGAAAGCAGGAATTGAAAGATTTCTCACAAACCAGTGAAGCAAAACTTCAACATGTGTGCAAGAGGTGCCTGCTGATCCAGTGACCGAGGAAAGCAAAACAAAACCATCCTCCAGATTAAGACAGAGTTAAATCAATCCATCCCAGTCTCCTGCTGTGCCTGCAGGGCTGTACATGGCAGAGCAGCTGAACTGAGAGCAGAGATAGGTCTGGCTTAGTGTCTGCCAACAAGCAGCAGTGGATGGGTGGGTGTGATTATAAGAGCAAATTCAGTGGGGAGAGATCCTCCCCTGAGACAGTTTCATCATTCCAAGTGGAATGTTTCACTCAAAAGCTGGTGAACAACTTCCTGCAGAGAAGTCCTGCTTTTCTGGGTTTAATTCTGTCATTTAGTCCTGTTTCTCTTTCCAGGTGCTCCACGATTTAATTAAACCCTGTATGAAAAGCCTCCTCTCTTTCTTGATCTCCAAGCTGCTGTTGTCTAATGTTCTTTGATGTCCCCTAGTCCTGGTGAAGGGGCTCAGCTGAGAGATGGTCCAGAGAGCTGTTCCCAATAGTTCATGGACCTTGGGATGGATGACTTTGCTGGAACAGCCCTGGGAAGGGCCTGGACAAGGGGCTTGTTCCTCAGGAATCCTTGTTTTGGAGCCCCAGCTCCACTGTGCATCCCTGAGCACCTCTGGGCTGGTGCACATGGATCCACCTCCAATGGATTGATGGTCACTTGATGGGTCACTGGCCCCTGGCCCAGGCTCAGCAGTAGCCCTTAAACTGGGATTTGGGCTCCTGCTCCTGCCACCCTCTCTTGGATCTCCTTGGTGGGAGTGCAGAGGAGTCTTCTCCCCAGAGCTCCCTTCTGGTCCCTTCCAACCCAACCCAACCCATTCCATGGCTCTGTGAACATCTCAGTGTCCGTAGAACTCCCAGTTCTGTCTTGAGGAGGAGCTCAGGAATCCAGGCATGGCATTCCCAAGGTGTTGGGCTCATCTTGGATTTGTTAAGCAGCCTAATGATGTTCTATCCTCACTCCTTTACTAATTATTCTCAATATGCCAAGCACTTTTTCTGACAAGCATTAAGCACAGAGCTGATATTTTTCATGGAATTATCTACTATAACCAAGATCTCATTCCACAGTACAAACAGGAACATTTCTGTCCTTCATTAGGATTAATCAAGGTCAACTGTTTCTCCCAATGTGCTTCACTTTTACTTACAATGAATTCCACCTGCAGCCTCATTATCCTGTCATTTATTCCCAGCAATTCCTCCTGTAATCCTTGACCCTCATTTTTCCTGCTCACAGCATTTCCATGTAATCTGGAAATCCTGTTGTGCTCAAAACAAATTTCAACCTTGTTGCTTAAATGGCCAAACACCACAAAAACTGTGATGTAAATCATGCCCAGAATGGTTGAATAAGGAAGAAAAAATAGATCAGAAAATTTAACAGGCAAAATATGAAGGGCCAAGTTGTACCTGGGCTTCAGAGAGATTAGGGAGCAATTCTACATAGACACTACATGTTTCCTGCTTTCCTGGTTTTCCAAGAGAACAGAAATTCTGTCTAAAATTTGGACAGAATGTAATTATCTGATATTTAATAGTCTTTTATTCATTCTAAAAGACAAGCAGTAGTATTTCATACCGGTTTTATGAACTAACAAGCACATGGGAGAGTGTAAAAAAAATGGGATTTGATAACAAGTTGTATTGACAGGTCCTAAAATAACAATTAGTCACGGAGAACCATTTCCAATCAGTTTATAATGGCACAAGTCAGCCCCAGGTTTGGGGTGTGCAGAAAACTTCACTTCTTTCAGACAAATATATTTTATTCACTGATGGGTAACAGTTTGGATAGAAAAGCAATTCCAGTGTGCTGGTCACAAATATATAGAATTAGAGAAATGTGCTGGGGTAGAAAAAGACAAAGAAAACAAATGCATGAGCATATTAAAATAAATTTGGTTTTAAGGCTACAATGACAGTGTTCTCAGTTTTCACTGAAATGGTATTTATTTGTTTTTATTAAATGGTAATCCCTTGGATGTGACAATATCTGGAGCTGCAATCTAGTAATGGGAAATTAAAATGTGCAGTTTTAGCTACAGGGGCTTATCTTCAATAATGGAACTACCCAAGCAAAACTTGCCTTTATTGAGTGTTTCACCAGCAGATGGGCTCTGGCCAGAATGGAAACCTACTGAAGTAAGAAACTTTTTGGCTGTTAATCATCACAATTTTTTTTTATTTATGCCCCACCTTCAAGTCTCATTAAATTTGTGGAGGTGCTTTTTCCTCTCTGGTCACTGTGAATGACAATGAATATATAACACATTTTATGCTTGTCAATATTTTATGCAACTTTTTTCATGCTCTTTTCTTGGCTATTAAACAACTACACAGATTATACATAGATTCAAAAAAAAATGTTTAATCTGATTTAAGACAATGTTTTCATGTGCTTAAATAAAGAAGGCCATTAAATAAAACCTTCTGCTTGCAGTGGTGACTTGCTCACAGTCACAGTGTGTTTGGAATAAAGTGTGACTGAGATTTTGGAAAGAATAATGATTTCCTGGTAAATTAGGAGGGAAAATTTCTCCTGTTATGTGTATTAAACAGGAAAAGCTATTAACTCGATGCACTAATGTTTGAAGGGCTGGAGAAACAGAGTAATTGTGAGAAACACTGGAATGAAAATGGCATATTTTCCCCCGATTTTTTTTCTTGAAGAAAGTGTTTTGATAAACAACATTGATGCTGAGTGAAATTCTCAGGGCTGATGAACTCCTGCAGTGTTGCCTTCAGGGTCCCTGTTGTTCGTGGTGGGCACTGGAATCAAACCCAGCTCCCTCTTCCCTCAAATCCATATGAAATGGGAACAGCAGCACAGACACCCCCACGCATGTTAAACCCCAGGTTATGTTCATTTCCAAAGAAGCAGCACCAGGTCAAAGAAAAATCCTCCATGTACCATTTACTGGTGGGTTTTCTTCTCAGAGAAATAGCATTTATTTACATGAACTTAATTTACTGTCAGTGGAAATTTGGTACCAGCACTTGAGGCTAAACAGTGATCTGGAGCTTGCAATAAAACTTGGAGTAAAATTGTGTAATTAAAGCTAAACTGAGAACATGAAATAAATATATGCATGTATCTCCATGCATGTCATTAGGCAGCATGTCTGTTGTTACCATAGACATATGAGCTCCCAAAATGAAACAGAAATGCAATAGAAATGAGATAGAAATTCTGTCTCGCTGAATGAGGGAGAGAATTAAATCTTCATAGCTGGATTTACTCCAGAAGCATTGAAATCAATCTCTTTAAAAGACATTTTAAGGACATAAACAAGTGTTGTATATACCCACAGCAAAATTAAATGTAAAAATGTATTGCCTCTGAGGCAGAACAAAATAGTTCCTTGCAGTGAACAATATTGCAGAGTCGCAGCATGGGCTTGGAATTCTATTTCACTGAAGAAGCTCTGAAAAAGAAAAACACATTAATAATAAGCTTCTGTCTGTGATAATGGAAGTTTTGAAATCCTTGATTTTAGAGTGCCATGTAAGTGAGGAAAATCTTTATGTTTTTTTTTTTCCTTTCTTCTCTTTTATTTTTTTTATTTCACTTTGTAGACAGAAACAACAAAAAAATGATACAGTTTTGCTTATCAAGAAATGTTTCTCTCTTCCTCTATTCTACTTTTCCTCATCCAACCCTTATGTTGCACCAGGAAATATGTAACTTCACTGAATCAAAGAGAGACAGGAGCAGCAAATTCTTTTTAATATGATTCCCATATGGACAATCTGAGTCTGTGTCAGATGAAAGCACAATAAACAATATGACAGCACAGAACTACAGCAGATTTCCATAAAACCTGGTAATCATTTGCCTTTTGGTTTATATTTGGGTACACATGTCTGGTGTAACCCTTTCCCCACCTGTGCCCTCCAGTGAAGGCTCTTCCACAGGAAGAGGGGAGCAGCTTTTCCCCATCAGCACTGGGATGAGCTGAAATCCAGGTGAGTTACTTGGGAACAAACACATCTTTGAGACTTTACAACCCCCCAAAGATGACTAAATAATCTTGCAATACGACCTGGGAAACAGTCAGATGAGAATTATTCCCACAGGACAAGAGGGAACGGCCTCCAGCTGGGCCAGGGGAGGGGCAGGTGGGACATGAGGAGGAATTTCTCCCTGGAAAGGGTGGTCAGGCCCTGGCAGGGGCTGCCCAGGGAGGTCTGGAGTCCCCAGCCCTGGAGGTGCCCAAGGAAGGCCTGGATGTGGCACTCAGTGCTCTGGGCTGGGGACAAGGTGGGGATGGGGCACAGGGGGGATCCATGGGCTGGGAGGGCTTTTCCAACCTTGGTAATTCCCTGATTTTATGCTGTGTTGCTGGGATTCTTTATTTTGCCATCAGGATGGACGGCTTGAGTAAAGTATTTCTTTTACTCATTTCCTAATGGCAGTTTTTCTGGTGTGCAAGAAAATGAAGAAGAGGAATTAGAACTCACAGAAGAAGAGTTAAATGCTCAGAATCATCCTGGAACTTCACCCTGAGACAGATTATCTTTATCTGGGCAGCAGATGTCCTGTATTGACTTTAATATCTTGCAAACAGCATGGATGCAGTGCTGTGCATCCTGGGGTCCCCATAGGAAATCGCTGCCATTTGCCATAATTTCTGCATTTTTAAAAATCTCGAAAGAGTCTCTTTCAAGAATATAAAAAATGGATGTTCTTGAGAATATCCTTTTCTCCACCACCTCACTTTTTCCTTTTTTTTTTGAGTCACTGTAAATCCTTTATGAAGTGTTTTATTCCCTGTTCTTCCATTGATGAAAACTTGACTTTATGGAGCCTTCTAGGATAGATGGATAGATCCAACGAGGAGAGTAATAATTATTGTTTCACTAATCTTGTTTTCTTCCCCCAAAACCACAGATTTTTAAAGTCTTAACTCCCACTGTTTTTTTGTTTTGTTTTTTGGGGGGTTTTTTTGTTCATTTATTTATTCACTTATTTGTTTGTTCATTTATTTGTTTGCTTGGTTTTGTTTTTATTTTTTTTTTTTGCACAAGTTCTCTTTTCCACAGTCTGAGTCTTATTTTTTCCAACTTGGCCAGATGAAAAGCTTTTAATCCACACACACTCCTCCTGCTTGCTGTACACATTTCCCTCAGGAATACTAATATGTGCCAGTGGGAAATAAGTGCTGAACAGCAGCTTCCTTTGTGCTGAGCTAATTTAGGAAGCTATTCACCTTGCCCTCCACTGTGTTAAACCAACTAGTGGTTGGAGGTTTTGACCTTTTCTTTCTAAATATAAAAATAAAAATGTCAATGCAGCTGTAGGGAACCGATTAGAAAATTGCCCTTCCTGGGAGACCAGAGAGAATGACAAAGACCAAGTAAGAAGGTGCATATTAATTGTCCCTTTTCTTCCTCTGTCCATTAGTAGCTGGGTGGCAGAGAATTATCCACTCATTCCATCATCATGCTGGTGTTTATCCCTCACATGGCAGCGTAAAGTCAGAGTCTCACCTAAGATGATCTCAAAGCACTGTGCATCGTGTAAATCATTAAATCCAATCCTGCCCCTGAAGACTCAGCTGCTGAGACCCCTGGGGCACTTTGGCTTGATGCCCTGCTTTAGTTTTGTTTGGTGAGTGGTGGAAAGTGGGGCTGGATTAGAGTTGGAGGTGACAACCCAAGACTGGAAAAGGCTGTTGTGGCAAAGACTAAACAGACAAGGAATGAGCAGGAATTTTGGTTGGAGAATAGTGTGGGAAAACCAACAGGCGTGACTGGGAAGGGATTTGAACTGTGGGTTTGAGGAGAGATTTCAGAGTGCACCGAAACAGCAGAAATCCCAGATTTCTGATTACACCTGATTACTTTGTCCCAGGAGAGGTGAAATCTGGACCACAAAGAACAAGCAGTAGCTGATCATGGGCATGCAAGGAATGATTTTCTGGTCTCAACTTCAGAGATCACAGAAAAGACCCAGAGATTGTCAACATTTGCACTAAGATGAGCATTAATAATCTGTACATTTGCACCTTTTCTGTGTCCCATTTTCATTGCTGGGTTGTACAGGCAGACCCCTCATGTTGGTGAGACTGACTTCAGTCAAATCCCAAACTAGAATGAATTTTACACAATATATTTGAAGCTCATCTTTTCATTACTATTCTTTTTTTTCCCCCCCTAAATACAGCAGATTCAAGCCTTTAGAGTCATATTTTTAATTAGTGAATCCATTTGCTGCTTGGTGAAATCTTGGCTGAAGGCTCTTGGAGTCCAAGATGAACTAATTGCATTCAAGAAGAACAAGATGTGATTTCTGACAGTGTGTGAAGGGTCTGTTTGCCCCATGAAAATCCTGCCTTGCTTCACCCCTGCTCTGTAAGGACCAGGAGGCCCCAGTGTTTTCCACAAGACAAAGAACCTTTCATCAGTTGGGTTCCTCCTTTATTTCTGTGCTTTTCCTTGGACATCTGTAAAACAAGCAGGAGGCAGGAGCCCCATGACATTTAATAACAAACTACTTGTATCCTAGAACATGTTGTGTCAGAAACCACTGTACGAACTTTCTGCTGCCTCTTCGTAAGTATTTTGCTCCAGGAGTTCCTGTGGAAGTTCAGCTGTTTCCAGGGTGTTTTTGAGCTTGCATTCATTGCCACTATTACAAAAACTTCCACAGTTCATTACCCCTGTGTGATAAATTCAGGCAGAGAGTTCATTTGTCTGGGCAGGAATATCTGAGATAGATGAACCAAGGGCCAGTTTGACTGTAGTTCATGAGACAGGGTCTGTACACACCAGCAAACACTCAATATTTTAAAAAAAAGAAATATTTTATATTTACAAATCATTTAAAAAGGCTGCAGATTTGACAGCACATCAATAGATCACACCCATGCATGGCTGAGCTGGACAGGTATAGATTTTCCAGTTCAATACTTTGTCGTCCAACATGAGAAGTATTTTAAACACATTACAAGGTTTCTTCAATAAACCTGAAGCCATTTTCTGCATCAGCTTAAATTGTTTTTTCCTTAAATTTATTAAAATAAAGCCTTGTTCCAAAGTCATTTAGTTCACTTAGACTCTCAATATTCCTTCTGTGTAAAAGCCACGTGTTGTGTCCTGGACTCTCACCATTTGCAAGAACCTCTACCACTGCCAATATGAATAAAACTCCCCCCAAAAGATCATCTTTTCTCATTCTGTGTGGAAAACCCCACTTTTTCACCACTTCTTCAACCAAACCTTTCCCCACCCTTGTTCAAATTCAAGATTCAATAAAACCTTGCTGCTTGCTCTTAGGTTGGGAGTGAGGTTGTAGGATCCCAACAACACACTGGAAAGTCATTATTGTGTGGGCAAGAATGTCCTTCAGGGTTGTTTCTATTTAATCTCATGGTTATTCACAGATTGAGGCCATTCTGGAGACCACCCAAGGGGCTTAATCCACCCAAGAAAGGCAAGAATTGGGCCTTTCAGTCTCTAAATCCTAAAAGACTGAAAGTTCCAGGTAAATCCCTTCTATGGTCTCCAAGAGTAAGGAATATCCTGCTGAGGAGAGGCTGTCTGGGCAAGAAAAAGAAGAGAGATTTATTTCTGCATGTGCTGGGAAAGAAATATAGAAGAGATAAATCCCCAAGTGAATTTGAGATAAGGATACTTCTCCAGACAGGGAATTCTCCCATCTGCTGTGCCTGGCCAGGTAGATGTAAATCAGCATTTTCTGGATTATTAAATGGTTTATTAAAGCATTTCTTAGCAGAGGTATGAGATAAAAAAAGGTTGAATTAGTGTGTAGCTGGTGTTGGTATTTCATGAAAGAGGTGTTATTTTATACATTTATTTTAATTTTCACTTTAGTTGGGGAGGAGGGATAAAAAAAAACCCCACAGATATTATTCCAAACTGTATTTTAAAATATCAACTATGTCCCACTCATATTTGCTGCTGCTACATTTCCTGCTTGCTGCCAGCTCACATCCTGAAGGATAAATTTAGAAGTGGGGTTACTCCAATTATAATATGCTATGGACAGAGGATTAATTAGACTGTTGACAAAAGACCTCTTTGAAACCCACTGAGTTCTTAAAATGATTGCTCTTACAGACCTCAGTGGACTTCAAAAACACTCTGACTTGTTGTCTGGGGGAAAATAAACCCTCCCTGGAATATCTGGTTTCTATGATTAGGGCAGGGAGGAGCAGTTCTTTCTGGGATGAGCTTTTCCTTGGAGAGATAAAACCAGAGAATGGTTTGGGTGGGAAGGGACCTTAAAGCTCATCCAGCCCCAGCCTTGGACACTTCCAGCGATCCAGGGGCAGCCACAGCTTCCCTGGGAATTCCATCCCAGCCCCTCCCCACCCTCACAGGGAACAATTCCTTCCCAATATCCCATCTCTCCCTGCCCTCTGGCAGTGGGAAGCCATTCCCTGTGTCCTGTCCCTCCATCCCTTGTCCTCAGTCCCTCTCCAGCTCTCCTGGAGCCCCTTTAGTCCTGGAAGGGGTTCTCAGGTCCCCCTGGATCCTTCTCTTGTCCAGTGAACCCCCCCAGCTCTCCCAGCCTGGCTCCAGTCCTGGGATCAGTTCAGTGTCCTGCTCTGGACTCACTCCAACAGGTCAACATCTCCAAAAGCTTGGGNGTTCAGGACTCACTCCAACAGGTCAACATCTCCAAAAGCTTGGGCTGGAAAACCTGGCCTCAGATTGAGCTCTCAGCTCCTTGCACCCAGCCATCCCAGCAGGAATTCCAGCAGGAATTGGAGTCTCCTGCAGGGCTCCCCAGTGCCAGGGGTCTGGCAGTGATTTGGAGTGACAAAGCTGCAGGATTTTGCCCATTTGCTCAGCAACAGCTGGGACAACCATCCAAACTAACAGAGTCCTTTTCCCGTCTGGCCAAAGGACTAAGCCAGGGATTTGTTGTAATTTCATTTATTAAGCTGTTCATGTAATAACCAGGGACTCCAACAATAAGGAGAAACTGGATTTCATCCATATGGCTTTTACTCCACACCAGTTACTTCAGGTGGGAGCATTAACAGGAGCTTCACAAACACAAATACCAACCTTCCTTAATCTAAAGCCTTAATAAACATAAATCAAGGAATTGTCAGCCTTTGAAAAATTGTGTCTTCACAGACCCTGTGAACAAAACCATGTCAGTGTACCCTCAAAAATACGGATTAATTTAAATAGCAGGTCTGCAGAGTACACCAATCCCAGAGGTGCAACATAATTTTATTAAAATATTGCTTTTTAGGCAGCAGACTAATATTCCTTAACCTCCAGGTTCATTAAGTTATGATCTTTTGATAGAAGTCCCTATTAAAATTCCAAAGAGGCAGTGAAAAGTGAAGGAAGGTGTGAAGAGCTGTGAGTGGCACTAAAGAGCGTTTTGGAGTCACAGGATTCAAAACAGAGTATTCAGGGAGGATCTTTACAATAAAGCAGAATTTTACAGTGAGAAATAAAATGGAAATTTTATTTTAATTATGTTGCTTTTCCAAATTTTAGGCTGGTGTTTTCTTTTTGGGGGTTGTGAGTATCACAAGCCAAATGGATGAGATGAAGCAACTGCACCAGACACAAGATGAGCTTCTGCTTGTTACCAGGAGACCTCTCAGCAGGATTGTGAGCTGTGCCATCAAAGAGTTGTGGTTCAGGCAGTGCCAACTCCTGCATTATTCAGAGCTGGTGCCCTGCTCTAACTGCTGCCTCTCTCTATTCACTGAAGTCCATCAAAAACTGGGCTACAAAGGGGAGCTAATTCTGGAGACAATTTCCATTCTTTCAGTCTGACACAGCAATTTCAGTGTCATCCCAGCTGGCAGAGAAGGAAGGGTTTGATAAGGAATGGTGGGGAAACAGCTGGAGAGGACCAAAAGTGGTGACTGAATTCAAGCTCACGTTCAGAGTGAGGTTTCTCTGTCTCTGCAGTTCCAGGCAGATTTTCCTCCTACTTGATTTCAGACCATGTTATTTGGAGGATGTGTGAGTATGAACATTGGAGGGGATACACCAACATTCACTACAAGGATGGGTAAGGGAAGAAAAGGAGTGGGATTCTGCCCCTCTGCCCCTCAGGGGAGACCCCCCTGCAGAGCTGCTCCAGCCCTGGGAACAGCACAGCAAGGACATGGAGCTGCTGGAGAGAGTCCAGAGGAGGCACCAAGGTGAGCAGAGGATGGAGCAGCTCTGCTGGGAGCAAAGGGGACACAGTTGGGATGGTTCAGCCTGGAGAGGAGAAGCTTTGGGGTGACCTGACTGTGGCCTTGCAGGGCCTGAAGGGGCTCCAGGAAACATGGAGAGAGACTATGGACAAGGGCTGGAGGGACAGGACACAGGGAATGGCTTCCCACTGCCAGAGGACAGGGAGAGATGGGATATTGGGAAGGAATTCCTGGCTGTGAGGGTGGGGAGGCCCTGGCACAGGGTGCCCAGAGAAGCTGTGGCTGCCCCTGGATCCCTGGAAGTGTCCAAGGCCAGGTTGGACGGGGCTTGGAGCAACCTGGGCTGGTGGAAGGTGTCCCTGCCTTGGCAGGGGGTGGCACTGGATGATCTTCAAAGTCCCTTCCAACCCCAACCATTCCATGATTAATTCCATGATTCATTCTGTGATTCAATGAAATCTTGATCAATTTTGAAATTACTGGGGTTATTGCAGCTCTTTAAGGGGTCAAAAGGGCAGCAGTGAAAGCAAAGCCCTTTCCCTGTGCATTGAGGAATCGGGTGAGTGGGAGCCAGGGATGGCTCTGAAATATATGTGCATTTTTACTGGAATGTGCTGGGTTTATAGCAGGAGTTTGGAAGTCTAATGAGCAAAGCTATGGCTGTCAGATGATCAATAAAAGATGAGAAAGATTTTAGGATTTGCATCAGAAAACTCTTAAAAGGCAGCGGGAGAGAAAGGAAAAATATAACTTTCATATGAATGTAAAATGGACAAATACACAGAGGAGCCATTGCTCAGTTGTTGCTTTGCCTTCACTTCCTCCATGTTTTCTCTCTGCATTGTTTTCCCCCTGCTCTAAACATTCCACATGAAATGAGTTCCCATTTCCTCACCAGTACAATTCCTTGTCCGGCCTTGGTGCAGGTGTTGGGTAATTCCATGTAACTGAGCAATACTTGTCATGAAATAATTGTCAAAAACCCCTAAAACATGGAGGAGAAGGGGAAAAGAGCATTCTAACTGGTAACAAATTCCACCAAATTCCTCTTTGTACCATCCAGAAAATAATCTGATTCTAAGATGGCATTGAAATAAATTAATCCAACTGTATGAATTTATTCTGAGTGTGATCTAGTTGTGGTTGNGTTCTAAGATGGCATTGAAATACACCCAGTGTCAGTGTTTAAGGCTTGAAGGTACCACTTAACTCCACTTAGCACAGAAAACTGTGTTGATCTACTGCAAAAAGGGCTCAGAAATCAGAACAAATTTGCTAAATTAAGCCAACTGTATGAATTTATGCTGAGTGTGATCTAGTTGTGGTTGTCCACAGTGCAATGCAGCAGGTTGAAGACACAGATTTCAACCCACAAGGAATAATAAATGATTAATGCATTCTGATATCAAGCCAGAACTTCTCAAGTTAAATAAATCTTCATTGGCTGATATGATCTTAGAATCCAGCTTGATTTGCATTGATATAAATACTAATTAGCACCACAGAAGTCTGTGTTTGCACTGAATACAATAAATTAAATGGTTTTCATTGAGTTGCTCTGTTTCTGTGAAGAATTGTAGCTACACATAAGATGTATGTTAAAAAAAAAAAGAAGCCATCATCTGGAGAAAAACAATAGTATTTTGTTTCTTTTTAAAAGTGTTTCAAAAGGTTATTTGCCTTTATTTTGTTTTGGTTTTTTAAAAGATGACGCAACTATTGAGGAAGTTGGGTTAGTGCCACGTACCTTTCCAGGATTTTATTTTTCTTTTCTGTTAGTTTTCTTATTTTTCTAGGATTTCTTCAGTTATAATGAGTGTGAGTCCAAAATACCTGTAACCTCCAGCACTTCCCTGAGAGCTGCCCCTCATGGTGAGAAAAAGCCAGGCTCCTGCTGCTGCTGGTCCTGTTCCGTGGAGGACAGTCAGGAATAAATGAATTTAGCAATGGAAGTGAAGGAGATTACATTAAGGACAACATAAATCATTAATAAATGCATTAGAGGGTATTAATTGCTATGCAATCCCCAAAAAAGAGGCAGGAAATGCTGATCATCACTGGATTGTCTGGAGTGTTCAGTTCCCACTTCCTGGGATGGACCTGGCTGAGATCCCCAAGGACTGTTCCCAAGCCTTGCCAGGCACGGAGCAATCAGCACTGGGAGCACTTTTCTCTGGATTTTTAGCTGTTGCCATCTGGTTTTGGAGAGTTAGACACAGATTTAACAGGGACACAACTAATCCTGTGGCAGTTGCTTTAATTCCAGAGATGTATTTAATGTACAAGTCTGAATGTAGCTGTGGTGTGTCAGTGAAACACACTCCTGCTCACTCTGGGTTAACAGCATGAATGGACCTGGATGTCAGGGGAAATGTGCCTTTTCCAATGAAAGGAAAGGATCATCCTGTTAAATATGAAATTAATATCAAAGTGAAGTTGCTCCCTTACGGGGGTGAAAATGGAGTATTGATAATGTGGAGCCCAGACCTCTCCAAAGCTCCAATTCTCTGTGGGCTTCAACTCTTGAACAAGTGACAATGTAAGGGTTAAATATCGCAGGAAAACATTCCAGGTGCCTCAGAACACCCGTGGGAGATGCTGCACTTTGGACAAGTCAAATATGAAAGAAATGAAAGGTAAAACCAAAGAAAACCACAGAAAACAGAGTTAATTGGTCTCCAGGGGTCAACCAGCAAACCTGGGAAGGTGACAATGCAATAAATACAGTCCCAAGAGATCTCTGAAACACTTCTAAAAGTTCTGTGTTTTCTTTTATATTTTGTTTTAATTAAGGCTGAGAATTATATCCAACAGCAAGAAACTGGGAATATTGATTGGTGGGATGTAAAAAATCCTTTGGTGTTTCCTGGTAATGCAGTTCCACTCTGATACTGATAATAAGGGAGGTAAAATAATCCATGGAGAATTTGTAAATTGGTAAGTCTCCTTATAGATGGACATCTTTTTCCTGACATTTTTTTGTTCATAGGAAGGATTTGTCCCTTTTTTTCACTTCCCCAGCCAAGCCCAACATGATTTTGGAATTAATAAGTATTTAAAAACTAATATCCTCAAATAAGTTCTGGTATTTCCATGTCCAACTGTCAGTATATCCTATCATGGATTAAATGGCTTATTGCACAGTGATTAAGAAATTTCTGTTTATTCTGATATACCCATAATATTATTTATTTGGGCAATGAATTTCATTTATACTGCACAGAATAATATTATAAAAAAGCTAAATCTAAGACTAGAGAAATATCCCATTATTAATAATAATCATATCGAGGAATACCATTGTATCTCATCCTTGTCAAAGGTGGGAGTGCTGAGGCTGTTTTCTTTTGCTAAATGTTGTGTGAGGCCCTGGTTTATATTCCTTGAATGGTTGTTCCAAGCAGAAGGAGCCTTTTCCTAAAACCTGTGCTCAGCAAGTTCGGAAATGCATCAGGATGGAAAGAGAGAAACCCCACAGAGCATCCTACACCAGACATTTCCACCTTTGGCCCTCAGGGCTGGGCAGCACCCAGCTCTGTTCACAATGAACCCCACCAAACAAAGCACTGCTTTCAAAGGTCTGGGGACAAAACTGCAGCCTCAGGCCAAGCAGGTTTGGAAAAGCAAAATTTAAGACAAGAAGGTCCCTCAAATCTGATTCAGGTGGAAGATTTTGCAAAATATCCTTCTTACTGTCCTTGCTGAGAGAATGAGGGCAAATAAGGTTAACAGAGACTTTGGGAGGTTATGTGGGCTGAAATTCAGTACTCTGAGGGAGGAAATACAACCAAGGAAATTGTCTTCACATTGTTTTCACCAGTGTCCTTCTCCAAACTGGCTTATCCCTGCAGATTAAGCCCGTTACTCCTGTCTAAGTCATCACAGAAAAGGCCTTTTCCATGTGTTTTGGATCCTTTTACCTGGTTGATGACTTCTTCCACCCCTCTCTTTAGTACTCTGTATCCTGAGCCATCTCAGCTCTTTCCATCTTTCCTCGTAGGTCATGTTTTCTAGATGTCTCATTATTTTATTGTTATATATATTTTATATATTTATTTTATATTTTATATTTTATTAGCTTATATTTTATTATTTTATATATATTATATACATTATATATATTTTATATATTTCATTAAAAACGTGAACACACCTTTCCATTTGAGTTTATTTCCATTCTACTCTCAGCTTTCTTCAGGAAGAAGAGATGGATGAATTCTTCTCCTGTTCTATTCATTTCCCTTACTTATTTCATTATTTTACATTTATTCTAACTGCTCTGCATCCTTTTTCTAAGCTCTGCTTTCTTTCCCTGCCACCTGTGTGTCTTTTAAACTTTCCTTTTCTATTAAAGAGATCTGAGTAAGCAGTTTGGGGAGCCTGATATACAACAACTTGGAATAGAAATTTGAAAATGTCTTTACTATCACTGGGGGTGGAAAGTCAGAGTCTGTCAGAGGACTGAAAGTCCTGAAGGTGTATATTTTATTTCATTTATATCATTTTATTCCTTTGCACACTCAGGATATTGCTCTCTAATTGTATTTCAGGTACCAAATGGAGAGTAAGGCTTAGAGAAAATTGAATGGAAGGCAAATAAAATTCCTGTGTAGACTGAAAAAGCGAGATGAGAAAGGAGAGAGACCTGGGAAAGAAAACATTTCCTTCTCAGCAACATTTTGATGCTTGAAGATCTTTCTCATCCTGAAGCTGAAAACCTTTCAGAAAAACTCTTTCAACACAATCCTTTCTCCCCCTACCCCAGTGAGCTGGGAGCATAATATTCTGTGGTGGGTTGGGTTAGATGTTGTTGAACCTGGAAGGGGGAAGAGGTTCCTTCTCATCCAAGCAGGGTGGGGGATTTTTTGGATCTGGAAAAGAGAAGCAACTCTACAAATATATTAGTCTCTATATATTTCATATATACATACAGAGAGAAAGAGATTGAGAGAGTGAGAATTTCCCCCTCCCCCAAAATTAACGCTGTAGTGGTCTAAAAATGTTTTGTTGGATTATGAATTATTCAAGTTAAATATTCAGCAAATATCTAACCAGATCCCTTGTATTTATGAATTCTGGGAGTGACCTCATGTTACATTGCTAAAACATGGCATAAAGTTGCTCTGCCATTAAATGAACATTTTTATTAATAACCTGCAGTCAGATATGAGACATGAAATAAATATAATGGAAGATATATATTTAAAAATTATCTGGATGAAATATAATATTCTTAGAGTGAAACTGAGGGAGTCCTGTGAAGTCACAGGGTGGAACATGCTGAACTGGGTATTGTTGTAATCATAACCTTGTCATTTAGGAATGGGTTGTCCAAAGCAAGAGTGACACTGAACTCCTTAAGCTGCCGTGCTGACTCTCATTAGTGCCATATGTCTCACAAATACTGAAGTCCTGCTTTGTGCCTGCACTCTGAGGGTGTTATTAAACAATGGCACTGCCAGCACCACTTCATCCTGTCTCTGCTGACCTCTGACCTCCCTCAGCCTGGGTGAGATGCCCTATTTTCCTGGTTTTGCCCCAGGTTTCTAAGCAAAGTCTCTTCATTTTTTCACTTTTAAGTGAGCTCCATAGATCTGGGAGACCTGGTAGTGGTGCAAGGCAGTAAATGTGTTGCTGCAGGTCCTCACAGCCCTGTGCAGTATGTGCAGAGCTGACAGGGCAGGGCCTGAGCTTGGCTGGCATTACCTGGAGGTTTGTTTAGCTTGTTCAGCTGTGACAGCAACGTTCTACCCACCAGCTGACCCCTGGCTGCGTTTTCATTGCCTGGTGGGACATTTCCTGTATTGTTGCAACTCTGGATACTGATAAGAGGAACTTATTTTGCATGGACTGAGTTACCCACCACCTCTAGGTGAATCATTAAGGTTGCAAAAGACCTTGAAGACCGTCAAGTCCAACCATTAACCCATCACTAACCAAGGCCACCACTCAGTTATGTCCCCAGCTGCCACATCTACAAGGTTTTTGAACACCTCCAGGGGTGGGGACTCCACCACTGCCCTGGGCAGCCCCTGCCAGTGCTTCACAACATTCCAGGGAGAAATTATTCCCAATATCCAAACTGAGCCTCCCCTGGCCCAGCTGGAGGCCGTTCCCTCTCCTCCTGTCCCTTGTTCCCTGGGAGCAGAGCCCGACCCCCCCCAGCTCCCCCCTCCTGTCAGGGAGTTGCAGAGCCAGAAGGTCCCCCCTGAGCCTCCTTTTCTCCAGGCTGAGCCCCCCCAGCTCCCTCAGCTGCTGCTCCAGCTCCCTTCCCAGAAAAATATTTATTTTCTTCTTCACTGAGATTTGTTCTTCATTATGAGTTACTTTTGTCAGAATGAAAGTGAAAAGAATGTCTGGAAAAGTGGAATAAATCAAAGTTTTCCAAGTGATAAGCTCTGGATACCAGGTATAAAAATATTCCCTGCTTATATCTAACCAATGATGTCATTAGAATCAGATTTGCCTCGAGGATAAATTCATCAGTAGAATAAATTTGCCCACTTAAAAAATGTGAGGATGAAGGAAATGGAGGGCCCAGCTGGAGAGTTTTCTGGAAGGAGGGAATGTGAGCTGTGAAATCCAGGATCCAGCAGCACTAATGAGGAGGGAAGCATTGCAGGGTGTTCTGAGCTCTGCAACTTGAAAGGCTCTGAGTACACAGCAAGTTTATTTGAGGCTCTATTAAGTGAAGTCTCAGCCAAGACACTGACAGATCACTTGTGGGAAATAGCAGGGATATGCAGCCTTTTCAGGAATACAGACATTTCAAAGAGATTTATTTGGGGAGCTCTCCAGTGCTTGAGAAACTTCTCAGTCAGATGAAAGTTGGTAACAGGAGTAAAAAAAAAAACAAACAGAAGTCTACAGGCATTAGAAGATATTCTTCTGTAACTTATCTTTTTTTTTTCTTTTTCCCTCCCCAGCTATGGTGCTTTCCTTTAGGACAGTATCCTTAGCACAGTCCCTTTGCCTCCAGACTTAAATTCTTGTACTTGTGCTCTCTTTGAGGTGTTGGAAGCATCAGCATCTACTTTTCCTAGTGAGGGACAAGCCAGGTTTAGAAAGACATCAGCATCACCCTTGAAAACTCTGTCCTTGCCCATTGCATGGGGTTGCTCTCTCTGGGGTGAACATCTCAGCAGATCTGAACCAGCCTCTTGCTCCTGTTTGTGGCATTGGATTGACTCTGGAACCAGGACTCTGAGAGCCTGAGAACCAGGTTTTGGGAGGTAAATAAATGTTTGCTGACAGAGGTTTACTTGTTCTAAAAAAAAAAACCCAAGGGGGAATCCTTTTTTTTTTCCTTTCCCCTGTATCTGCAAAAGAAAGATGTTGAACCAGCAGGGTTTGCCTCGGGTGATTGAGCCACACAAGGACTAACCAGCAGATCCACATTCCAAGCTGATGGCCCCCCCAAGACTGGGGTGAGGAGTTTTTTTCTCTCTCCTCACTTTTGCCCTGACTCAGGCAAGGTGTGTTTTGGAGGGGTCCCAGGTTCACTTTGTTCTCAGCCTGATCACCTGGCTGCTTCTGGCCCCGGCTTAGAGGGAGGAGTTTGGTCTTCCCCATAACTCACCCTCCTCAGGAAACACTTCAGTCTCACTGAACTGAGACTTTTGCATCAGCCAGATTTTGGAGAAGCCACTTCAGCTTCATAAGAACATTCTGGGCACCCACAGCAGCCACTGAACTTTGGGGGAGGCAGCTGTGAAAACTGAATATGAAGGTTGTGCCTGGTTATTCCCTGTTCCTATCCATAACCAATCTTTGCAAGGTCACTCCGCAGGTCTTTGGATTCCTGAATCTGGTGCTGGGCTGGGAGAGCTGGGAGGGTTCCCCTGGAGAAGAGAAGCTCCAGGGAGACCTGAGAGCCCCTTCCAGGGCCTAAAGGGGCTCCAGGAGAGCTGGGAGACACTGGGGACAAGGGATGGAGGGGCAGGACACAGGGAATGGCTTCCCACTGCCAGAGGGCAGGGTTAGATGGGATATTGGGAAGGAATTCCTGGCTGGGAGGGTGGGGAGGCCCTGGCACAGGGTGCCCAGAGAAGCTGTGGCTGCCCCTGGATCCCTGGAAGTGTCCAAGGCCAGGTTGGACTGGGCTTGGAGCAACCTGGGCTGGTGGAAGGTGTCCCTGCCCATGGCAGGGGGTGGGGCTGGATGGGCTTTAAGTTCCCTTCCAACCCAAACCATTCTATGATTCTGTGATTCCACAGAATCACATTCTTCATGAGCTAATTTCACGTGAGCTAATTTCAAATACAAACTCTGTAAGACTCTGTTTTCATTCATATGGAGACTGTGCTTCAAGAAAGCTACAAAGGGTCACATTTTTCTGAAAGTTTGATTAAAACAGAAATGTCTGGATTTTTACACTGCTGCCCAGCTCAACCTCATTCAGTGTGGAAGGTGCTCTGGAATGCTAGGAATGAACCAAGGATAAATATCCAACATCCCTGAAACAACAGGGTTCTGGTAGTTACCAACACTCACGGAATTTGCCAAAACTGTGACATAGAATAACTGAATATCCTGAATGGGAAGGGATCCACAAGGACCATTCAGTCCAACCCCTGGCCCTGCACAGACACCCCAACAATCCCACCCTGTCCCTCAGAGCATNTTTCACATGAGCTAATTTCAGATATAAACTCTGTAAGACTCTTTTCATTCATGTGGAGACTGTGCTTCAAGGGTCACATTTTTCTGAAAGTTTGATTAAAACAGAAATGTCTGGATTTTTACACTGCTGCCCAGCTCAACCTCATTCAGTGTGGAAGGTGCTCTGGAATGCTAGGAATGAACTAAGGATAAATATCCAATATCCCTCAAAGAACAGGGTTCTGGTAGTTACCAACACTCACGGAATTTGCCAAAACTCTGACATAGAATAACTGAATATCCTGAATGGGAAGGGATCCACAAGGACCATTCAGTCCAACCCCTGGCCCTGCACAGACACCCCAACAATCCCACCCTGTCCCTCAGAGCATTGTCCAAGTCCTCCTGGAGCTCTGGCAGCCTTGGGGCTGTGCCCACTGCCCTGCTCATCCCAGCAGTTTCAGCCTGGGCACTTTCCTGGTGTGGGCACAGCCTTTAATGAGGGAAAAATCTGGATAATCCCAGCAAAAAGCACTTAATCTCCTTCCTACAGATTCCTGGAGCCTTTCCTCCTGTTTTACATCTACAGCCTTGATTCATGGATCCTTTCTACCTTCTAAATATAATGTTTGCCAGAGTTACCTTAGGTCTGGGATTTTTGAGATAGTTACAGTTCATTTGATGAAGGATTCTCCTGTGTGTGTTCTGGTAGGTAGCACACCATAGATATGATTTCTAAGAAGTGTTTGGGGACATTTTTGTCTCTCCTAAAAACAAAGAGTGACTCAGAGAACAAAGAAGGGGTTCTGAGGGCACAGCTGGCATCAGTAGCACAGAAAACTGCACAGATTTCTCTAAGATCCACATATTTTGTGCTATATTTGTGGGCTATTTCTTGTCCAAAATATTTGAATCCTTCCTCTTTTTATTCTTTATTCATAAAGCTGCTGCTATTTCTTCCTGTCAATCAACATGAGTCTAAGTGGAAAAACAACACAAAATGATTCTTCTCTACTCAAAACCTCCAAACTTTGCAATGAATTGAAGCAGAAGTTGAAATGAAAAACTCCTATCAAGTGAGAGCTGGAGAAGTGAAATACTTATCCCTGGTGAAAGGGAACATTGGTGCTTTTTTTAGGAAGAATGAGGGCTGGCTGGAGAAGGATTGCAATTGGAATGAAACCTATGGTCTTGTCTTCCCTGGGGGATGGATTTCCTAGATGGGGAGATATTGTGGCAAGGAATTGTTCCCCAAACAAATCCATTTATTGCCAAAGGAGCACTGCCACTTATCTCCATATACTCCAAGAAAGATTGATCTGTCCAAAGAAATCCGTGTTTGGGGCTGATGGGGTTTCTCTGTCATTTAAAGAAAGTGGTTAAAAGTAATGAAAGTGGTTAAAGTAAGTGTTGGCAAAATATTAACTCCTAGATTTCACTTCAAGCAAATCTGCTTTGTATCATTTTACACCAAACCTTAAATGCAGCACAATACTCTTTTAGTAAGCAGACCACTGTAATAAACTTCAGAATTTTAAATGAAAAATGAAAAAGAAGGTTAATTCTGTCATTAAAAAGGCACCCATCACAAAACTGCAGTTTTCCTAATTCTTTTCCTCCAGGAGCAGTTGGTGTGGAATGATCCTGAGCTGAAGGAAATATGAGTTTTCTCTCCTGCTCCTAATAACAACCCTTGCCCATATCTTACAAGTCCTTCACTTAATTATCTCTGAGAAAACCTTATTTGAGGCTTCTCTTTATTTTCCTTGATCCTTTGGCTTTGTCAGGGCAGTGCATGCTGGCTAAATAACCCCCAAATGAAGCCTCCTTTATCAGGAACCAATATGATGTGTTCACACTTCACTACATTTTTTAGCCTTGCTCTCTTTTGACTGAGAGATAAACAGTGTAACAAATTGCAGAACAAAAATAAATAAATATAAAACCCCACTTATCTTCACTAGCCAATAATTATACACAAAAACCTTTCAAGTGGAGTGAGAAATGAGCTGAAATGAGATATATTTTGATTTGGATGGAGTTTAAATAAACAGGGGGGAAAAAAAGCAATACATATTGAGAATGTTTCCTCATCTATCACAGCCTAATGACAACATTTAAATGACAGAACTGGGTGAACTCCACTGCTACAGCAAGTTTTAGAAGCTGGAACAGAGCTGAGATTGCAAGATTAGGTTATTTCTGAAGCAGTGTCCTGACAAGGAAACATTTTGAACTCAATTTATTTCTCACCTAGAACAGACTATTAAAACCACACCAATTTAATAAGACTCTCCGGTGTCTACAAGGAGCTGTAGCCTTATTCTCAGGGAGAATAAACTGCCCACAAGCTGAAAAGGCCTGAAAACTTCAATTACACTGACTAAGAGATGAAAAACACCCTGTTAGAACCGTGTGCCTGGCTAAGGACAATAGATCTGAGGGGTTTCATAACCCACACTTCCCAGCAATTAATGTGTGCAGCCAGGTCAGAAGGCTCAGAGGGAAACTCGGAAGGGAAAGACATTTTGGTTTTAAACAGAACTGTTTCACTCCCCAAAACAACCTCATCTTACAGGACCCACAAGCACCAAGGAGCTGTGGGGTGAGGGATTTGGGATAAATGCAGGTGCACAAGGGACAGGTGATGTTATCAATCCATCTCTTCCCTCCTCCTTGAAAAAGTGTGGGGGTTTGGATGTGCCTTTTTGTATGATTCAGGACTTCACAGTGACTCTGATCTGCCCTTTGTTTTAATCTGAGGTTTAATATCTCTCAAGTCTGACACTTCCATACCCAGATGGTCCCATTCATCCCTCATTGCCATGAACCTTAATGTTTGTCACAAATATCTCAGTGTAGCAGCTACACTGGCCATTTACATCCCAAAATAACAGGAAATACAGGACATTATTTAATGGTCTTTAGCAGCAAAGAAGAAACCAGCCTGACAGGTTTTTATGCTGCCTAACAAAAGACATCTGAATTGTTCTATTAGTCCAGCGAGGTTCTTTATACAGGGAAAAGTTGTCTGTAGATATTAAATGTGTCTTTAGACATAAAATTAACTAATTCATGATTTTAAGCATTAAGAGGAGGCCCTGGCACAGGGTGCCCAGAGAAGCTGTGGCTGCCCCTGGATCCCTGGAAGTGTCCAAGGCCAGGTTGGATGGGGCTTGGAGCAACGTGGGCTGGTGGAAGGTGTCCCTGCCCAGGGCAGGGGGTGGGACAGTATCATTTTTAAGGTCCCTTTCCACCCAAACCCTTCTGTTATTCTATGAATAAATGTAATTATATCAATACACATCTATATTAAAAATATAAAAATAAAATTTTATTAATAAATACAGAAATAAATATATATTAATTAATATATCTATATGCACATAAACTCATATATATATATGTAATCAAGATCCAGTGCAATCTTTCTAGGCTTTCTATGAGAAAACCTATTTTGTCATCTTCCATTCAAATTGAACTCTTTTAACATGCATGTGTATGTATATATGCATATATATATATGTGATAGTTAATTTGGAAATGGCAGAGCTGTGCCATTGCAGCCAGAGGACACAGAAGCAGCAATTCTGCCAGCAAATAAAGAAGAACTATTTTATATTGTGTGTTGTATTTTATATTGTGTCTGTGGACTGTGAGACGCTCCAGAGCCAAGGGGCAAAAGCAATCTGAACTAAAATGCCAAAGCAGCATCTTCTTGGATAAACAATGTCGTGGAGGTGACCA
>VYXB01003649.1:303-22271 GCA_013397135.1 Pachyramphus minor
GGTTTATTTTAGAACAATTTGGTTGCAGTGGAAAGCAGGTATGTATCCATTTTGGTTATTATCTACAGAAATTAAACATATCACTGAAATAAATATATCACTGAAATAAATATATAAGGAAAAGAAAGAAAGGATAAGAGTAGATGTTGGATAAGAGTAAATGTTGGAGAAGAAAGATATCATCATATATGATTAAAAGCATTATCCCACCTCCCAGGTCTATTTCTTATCAGTCTTCTCCCTTATCTCGTTCAAAACCCAGCTTGTTCCTAAACAAAGGTTGTTTTGTCATGGTCATCCTTTGGTGGTGGGTGCTCATCTCCTTAGCACCGGGGCTGTTTGTATGCAGATCACCATACATCCAAAAACTTTCTTCCTCCCCTTCAGTTGGAGGGTGCAAACCTAGCCTCATCAGAGCACCTGCTGCTTTTGCAAATGGCCCATTGTTTGCATCATTAGCCCTTTAACATTTCAGTCTCTCATACACAAGACTGGTGCAAATGCCAGGTGGGTAATGTAGGGAACCAGTGTGCTTTGGAATACATCTCTCTCTGGTGATTCACACTGACTTCCTGCACTATTTAGAGTTCAAAGCAAATCTTCCTGATTAAAAAGATATCCCAGCACATCAAAGCTTCACAAGGAGAATTGCAATTCTGGTCTGCATGATCATTTTAACTATGCACCGTGAGACAAGGTAAAACACAACAGACTAAATACTCCAGGAGATTAACGATGTAAAGCACAACAGGTCACAAGATCCCATTTGAATAAAATAAAGCTCAATGCAACATATAGCTACCAGGCAGTATTCTCACCTTTGAGTATCAGTGCTGTGAACAGCAACCCCAGAGAGACGTAAAAGGAGGACAAGGTCTTTCTCTTCATTTCTGGACGTTAAATAAAACTGTTCACCCAAGGGCACAAAAGTGTTTCTCACCATCCAAAACTAACCAAAAAAGTAAATCAAGTTGCATAGCTGCATAAAGATTCTGATGCACTGATGTGCTGCTGGAAGCAACTCAGTCCTCCCTCAGGAGCTTTCAGAGTCCAAGAGCGATCAACTGTCATTGTCCCTGTCACTGCCTGGGGCTCTGATGAACCCTCCCCTCCCTTGGTAACCTGAGCGCTGACTGCTCTCAAGCTAATACTGAGACAGAAAACAAATAAAATCCTTTGACAGTTCTTTGGTGGGCCATGTTTTACTGCACATTTGTCCTGCAATAACCTGCTCAGAACTATTTCTGTGGAACTTGGGGACCCTCACAAAAAAGTGATCTCAGTACTTTAGTTGGTTTAATTACACTGCACATCACACATCCAATATTACACAGAAGGAAAAAAAAAAACCTCACAAACCAAAACCAACCAAAAACCCCACAACGACAGCCTACTTACTGCCATGCTGACAAAATGTTTCCACCTACAGAAGTGAAGCCACATGGATGAGATGCGGCTACACCATAGCCACAGGCAATATTTGCAGTAGCCCAAGATCATTGTGGAAAGAAGAGCTTCAATGCATGTAGACAACATTGAGATCAATACTCAGCACAGTAAATTAGGAGCAAAACTGGACTCTGCAAGTAAAATGCTATTTCCCTATACAGTACAATTTTTACCAGGTGAACTTGACAAGTCATTACAAAAAAAATTACAGAGTAATTACTGGACAGCTCTTACATTTGGCCAAAATAGTTACAGGAAAGAAATATGAATTTGAAACAACAAACCACACCTGTCTTCCCATCTACCCTGATGGTCAGAAGTTCATTAGCTCTGTCTATATTGCTCATGATACCAAGTTAGTTTCCTAGTACCACAGACATTTTCTTTCAAGTTTCTCAGAGAAGAGGAGATTACTTCCTCCTTTTCACAGTCTAATCCATCCTTCCTGTCCATTTTGTCATCCTTTTAGAACAGATAACAGAAAACAGTCACTAAAACAGAAAGCGAAAATATAGAATGAACTTACAGGGAAAAAAACAATTGGTTCAGAATAGTCCTGATCCACAGAAAACATAAAATACTGTTTCTTTACTCTTGCATAGTCCTTTAGCATAGTTTTTTGGCTAGCAGAAAGGTGCATAGTTTCTATATAGTAGCACTCCAGGCAGTCACTGGCTTGTTTGTGCTTTTGTGGAATCTATAAGCCAGTGACATTTATGGTCAGGTTTACTAGGTAAACAATAAATATTTTTGGTCAAAGCACATGCAATGAAATCCATCTACATCACGTCATTGGCTGAATTGTCAGAGGAGAAAAAAGTGGAAAACAGTTTAGAAGCCAAAAAGGTCAGACAGTCCCTGGGTAGTAAGTAATAAACTGCTCTCTCTGTGGGATGAAGGTATATGCTGTTAGAGACAATAAAAATCAGAGACAAAAAGGAAAGATTTTTGCATACAGTCAGATCAGTGCATTCTCAGGGGATTCCCACAGTCCACTGTAGTATATACTGTATATACATTGCCATTCTGTTAGCAAGTAGCTACTGCTTCACGTCTCTTACTGTAATTACAAGGGTGATCAGGGGTACTGCTTTAATTGAGCTGATATAAACACTGCTAGAACCAGGACTAACCTTGCTTTACCACAGGCTTGAGACAATCTTGTGACGTGTTGCACCATCAATACACCCTTGCCAAGCAGTGCAGACCGATGTACTTCAATTTGCATAAGATCCTGTATATTAAAGAAACCTTCACATTTATTGTAACAAAATCTTCAGGCTCTCAAAAGAGACAAAACCAAGAAGCATGTTGTTTACTCAATTTATTCTTATATGCACATATAATTTCATGTTATTAATTATAAACTTGCAAAGGGATAAATCATAATCTCTCAGTTATAATCTATATTTCCATCACATTGGACATACAGACAGGCAAACATGAGCACACATATACAAGAACATGCTTGTTATGTTTGAGATGCTGCATTGATTACACAATGCTTGTAAAAGTAAAATACATTTAAAAGGCTTTTCATTATTAAAGACACTAAGAATTTCACAATTTTAGTATGCCAGACCATTTGGCTTCCTTATGTTCGTTCACAGGAAGTCTGATCTGTATTTTGAATCAAAATGCCCCTAATGTAGACATTTTGTGTGAAAAGCGAGCATTAACATTAATCATTTCTTATTGATCTGAGAGTTTCATCTACAAACCCATGCTTCCTTGCAACATAGTTTTAAATTGTGATGTAATCTATGGCAATACTACTCCCAGATCAGACAACCCATTTAACATTTGAATGGAGCTTAAATTTATAGTTAAACAGTTCTCTATAGTAAGAAGTTCTGCTGCCAAGTTAGGAATTAATATGAAATACGAAGATGCTTACAAAGCTAATCTAAGAAGAGTCACCGGGGTTCGGAAGTTAGAATCAGGCCATTAACCACTCCCAGAACCAGAGTCGTTCCCCGCAGAATTCACAGGGATGTTGTTGGAGTCCCTCTGCCAGCAGATGGCCCTGTCACCCAGCCTACTGATCCACCCAGAGCGTCAAGGCAATTTTTGTTTATCACAAAAAATCGTACTACATTTTAGTCTAGTTCAATTAATTTTGCAGATTATTTGCCTTACATTTGATGTAAGACAAGGTGAGACAGGATGTCCTTTTAAACAGAAAGATAAGCAGAATAAACAAAACCGTTTTGTGGTTGAATCCAAAGCCTTCCCGGATTTCCTTCTTGTGTCTGCCTACCATACATGAGACCAGTCACGAGAGGATTTCAGGGTGAGCTAATATATATCATTGTCAACAATGGCACCATGATACAAAATCATGTTTAGAGTAAAGGCTGCTTCTGCTGATGCAGAGAGTGATTAAGGCCCATGGCACAACATCCAACCCTCCTTCCAGATATCTTGTTCAAGCATTTGACTTTGTGGGAATGAGTATGGGCTATTAACAGAGCAGAATATTGTGTCCATGAGTACACTCAGTGGGACAAGAGTGTACCACTCATTGGTGCACTGAGCTTGTACGCCACTCACATAACACATGTAACTTTTTATGGTTCTAGACACACACATATGCTATTATCAAGACATCATCAAAAAACCTAAATTCAGTGTACTACCATGTAAGGGAAGCTTGACTTTGCATGCACACTAAGGACAAACTGAAGTGGAGATGACAAGGGAGAGATCTCTTTCATATTAAAACTTCCAACTTTAGATCTTTGTCTTTGCCGAACAATAAGCAAAGCAGTAGAGAAATGTAAAATCTGTATTTAAAATTTTCTTCTTCCACTCTTTCTTCTCCTACATAAAATAATAAATTGCTCCTGAGCCTGTGGTTTTTACATTTTCAGATTTTTTTAATGCTTCTTACCCTTTTTTGGATAAAAACTATTAAGAGTTTTTAAGCCTCCAGCTGGAAAAGCTACAGATACTGTACTGTTGCAGGCCTCAAGGCCGTCTGCACAATTTATAATCCATTCCTTCATCAGAGAACAATAAAGAAGAACAGATTGGTTTCTAAGCACAGTTTGTAAGAAGTGTCTCACAGTCTGCTTCTACTTGCCTTCCTGCCAATTTTTCTCCACAGAAGCTGTTGCATTCACGTTCTTCACAGCATTTGCTACAGAATATTATCTTGTGTTAGGTCAAGCAGCACACTAGCTGTTCAGAGTCAGAATTCCCTCCTTAGACTAACTGGTCTTAACAGCACAGATAACAACAGCTCTTCTTGCCAGTAGAACAGACTCACTGTGCCTGCTCTGGAGAATAGAGCACCTCATTTAGAGACAATGTGTTTCTCTCTGCCTCATTTTTTCTCACCCACCTACTGACTGTTCCTTCTCTCTAAAAATCCCCTACCATCAGCAACCAACATACTCATTCTTATTTTCTTCCACCCTGCTGTACACATGGAAAATACAATATATTTTAGGAAGTACCCACAATTCTAGGTCATAACATAATGTAGAACATTAACCACATTTTCCAGGGATGGGAAATCCTCATTTACACATTATAGTTGTGCATTTTTTCTGAATATCATTTTTGTTTGGGTGACCTTACACAGGCAGCTCTGCTGACCACCTCTCAGCACCTGAAAAGAAACCTTTTGCACCTAGAAGTTTGGTATTATTTAATACAGTCTAAAATTCAGCATGTTAATCCTTTTTCATCAGCTTGCTTACAAACTGACTAATATTTTGTCCATCTGGCAGGATTAAGAACAAAACTAGTTTATAATTTTAGCTGTCAGAAAGCTATTTTATATATAGACCTTTCTCTGGGGTAATTTCCAACCTTGTATCTTGCCTTTTATGGAAGGATCTATGCTCTACACAAAGAAAAGCTCTGGGCCTGGACACTGTTCCAGATCAAAAGTTTGCTCTGATAGGCAGCCTGATGCTCCAAAACAAACTGAATCAGAGAAATATTTCTACCTGGTTACAAGTGTGCTGACAGACTCGAGTATCTTCCTCTCGATGATCACTCTTGAGTCACGGAAGACAGCACATTACCTCAGCTTTTGCAAGTAAAGGGAAGCCCCCCAGCTACCACTGCAGGCTGAAGACAGCTCTAGGTTCCCCAGAAAGCAATTTCTTCAGCTTGTATCTCTATCACAAAAAACAAATTAAACCATTATCTGAAGAAGCAAGACTGAAAGGCAACAGTTTAGATACTAACTCAAAACAGAAGTTTCACTCTCTCCAAAATTTAGAAGAGAGTGGGAACATCCCTTTAAAAGCACTACTGAAACATGTCATGTTCACAAGAGTATCTGCATAGAGGGTCATCCCCTGAAAACATATGCTTTCCTGGTAAACTCACATCCACCTTGCAACACAAAATATGGTACATCTAAACATCTGTGTTCTTAGGTGAGTTCTTCAGAGATTAAGAGTTCCCTACAAAGAACTATGACTAATGTCGTGCACTAATACAGCGCAGCTGGCTGAAAAGGCAGGAAGGTCAAAAGATTATGAAGACAAGAAAATAAAATAATAAAAAAAAAGCAGACCATAATGTATCAACCTAAACTTTGTGTTTGCAAGGAATTCACAGAACTCCCATTGCACGATGACTGCTAAAATAGAATTTATATGTGGTACTTCACAAGTGTTGTATATAATTTTACAAATCTCTCTGAAAAAGACATTAAACAGACTGCAAAAATTGGCATTATTTAATTGTTTCTGCTCCATCTAATCACATGCATCAGTCTGCCCAGGTGATTTTTCCGCATTCACAGAATTTAGAGGAAGAAAATAAAAATACTGCTTTCATGAGAGTGCAAAATACCCACCTTGGCAAACCACTGCAAGAGCAAGTTTTTTTCTGAGCCAAATGAACTAGTTTCTAAGTTTACAAATACTGCCTACTTTGAAAATATCAGACCAACTACATGGTGGAGAACACAAGTCTAAATTGCCTCAATGCATTTACACCCAAACAAACCTCCCTGTGGAATAAAGCAAGCAGCAAATACTCATCTCTGAAGGATAAGAATTTTTGATAAATCATGAGTTAAGTTGCTTAAGTATCTTATGGTACATGGGTATTGTCATTCTTTAAAACGTCCTAGCATGAACACACTTACATTATGCTATGGTCTAAGCAAAATTATTTCTTCTTGAGAAAAATATGTTAGTAAACCTGCAGTTTTATTCAAACTCTGCAACTATGCTCATTCTGACACAATAGAATCATTTATATCTTGGGAACAAAGTACCACCATCTCAGCTGAAGACAGCATCCCTTGTCTTGAGCATCCCTGAGCACAGTGGCTCATTTAAGAAAGGCAGTATTCATACTGTTTGTTTTCATCTACAAAATTCTAAGCAATTGTCCAATGCCATTATATTGTTTTCTTCTTTTCAACCCATAACAAATGTATTGAAATGAAGGCTTAGTACTTCCAATGAAGAAAAAAAGAAGTTGAAGTGTTAGTGGGCTGAAAAAACTTATTTTGCCCAGAATGACATAGGATTTGCCATCTAGAAGTGTTAGCCCACCATACTGACCTAAATCTTACAGGCTTAAATAGCTGCTATTTTTCAAGCGCTGTGAAAGGTGATATGAGATATAAAAGCTGTTAAGGTCAGAAAAAACCAAACATGGTGCTTTAATATTAAAATACTACTATAACCACATATCATATCTGATTGGTTTGTGTGCTTTGGAAGACATTTGCTGTTTGCCTGCCAATAATTGGCAGGGGGCTGTGAGGTATCTTTGCCAATTGCTCAGCTGCCTTTAGCTTAAGGAAGGGCATTTTATTCTGAAATAGAACAAGATGATGGACAAAATGCAAGAGGAATTAGTACAGTTTATAGCTATAATAGAGCTATGAGAAGTCAGACTATCCTACCATCATCCTGTGGTTATAGCTTTTGGAAAATGTGTATAAAAGTGCATAAGCCAGTTCCTCAAATTAGTATAAAAGAGCTAGTGTAAGAACATTCCTAGAATGCGGAACGATTTTAGCAACAAATTCCATATTGGTTTTACTCCTGAGTTGTAACAAAAAGAACATATTACCTTGCCATTTGAGACAGCTGCTCCTAATCCAGTAGTATTAATGACTGAGGTACAATCAGGTCTGGACTCTGTTCTTGGTGGGAAGCTATACATAAGGGAAAAAACCACGGGTATTGTGATATACATTGTTCTGTAATCATTTTTCTTCTGCCAGTACTTCAAAGCAATATAAGTAGTTAGTATGGTTAAGCAACACATTTCAGTGAATACACAGCCAAACTCAGAGAACAAGATGGAAACACATCATGCCATCTCGTTGGAAGAGATGATTCAATGAGCAATTGGTGCATTCAGTGCCATGCTAATGCTTCTAGCCAAGCCTGCATCACAACATGTAAAAGAGCCTTCTTCACCTATCCTGACTGAAAAACATTGTTTTCCTTTAGATATCTTAAAATAAATGTACTTTCAATTCTATACAGGTTCCAAGTTTTCAACATTAGTAATTACAAACCTCCTGAGGAGGTATGACTTAAGAATATGAAATGAAACAAATTCAACAGAAAGCAAGAACAGAGTAAGCAGAGCAGTGGCACGTTGTGCCCAGCATGCTGCTGTTACAGCTGCTGCAGATTGTCAGTGTTCTCCTTGCTACAGAGAGGAATGATCAAGTCTCTTTGACGTGCAAGTATCATCACAACTGATGGATATACATATCTGAAAGGAAGTAAAAGGAAGAAGTCAAGGTGACAAAGACTTCTAAGTGTGCAAAAGGCACTTTGGGGGTGTTTCAAGTAGGAAATCAGTGGAAGCCCTCAATCTGTAAGGTTTTCTTTTTCTGTCTACATTTCATCCAGTTGTTGGTTGCAAACAAGAACAGAAGTATGGGAGACACAATTGCTTGCATTTGCAGTTTATCTCAAAAAGTCATCTCAGCACTTTTTATAGCACTCTATATAACCACTGAAAAGAAAACCCTAAGAGGTTTAAAGGCATTTGCCTATTTATACTTTGTTTTCTGAACTTGGGTCTTAGCTATCCAAGGACAATTAATGCTGTATAGACAGACTATCAGGGAATTATTTCATTTTACAAGCAAAAAGTACTCATGAATCCTGGCGTGAAACCTGACAGATATCTGATTTTGTTACCTACTTCATTTTCAGTAGACATGGGAAGAATATCTTGAATTTCTTTAAAATTTCATCCATTTCAGGAATAAGAATTCTGAGATGCAATTTCAAAAATTAGCATTTTGGTTGTGTAAGGACATATGATTTACACTTGATTAATTATTCTGAAGTAATTAGCAGCCAACATTATTTCTGTCATTCTAAAGAATATGTATTTGATATAAGCATCACAATCAGAATGGAATCAAATGCATACCGAGGTGTACAAAGAAAGTTTATGGGTTTTTTTAAATAAATATATAACTAATCACAAATATGTAAACCAGAAAAGGAATGTCAAAGAAGGTCTACCCTCCCCCATAAACAATGTTGGAAAACTGGTAACAATGGATGAGAAGAAGGTTGAGGCACTCAACAAATTTTTTGCTTCGGTCTTCAATATCAACCTCTCTTCCCACACCTTTCAAGTGGGTGGACAGCAGGATGAGGACTGGGGGAGCAGAGTGCTTCCCGCTATAAGAGGTCAAGTTTGTGACCACCTGAAGAACCTGAACGTACATAAGTCTATGGGACCCAATGAGATGCATCCCAGAGTCTGGAGAGAACTGGCTGATGTAGTTCTCAAGCCACATTCTACGGTGTTTGAAAAGTCATGGCAGTCAGGTGAATTCCCAGGTGCCTGAAAAGGGGAAACACTGTACCCACTTTTAAGAAGAAAGGAGGACCCTGGGAACTACCACACTGTCAGCTTTGCCTCTGTGCCTGGGCAGATCGTGGAACAGATCCTCCTAGAAGCTATGCTAAGGCACACAGAAGACAGGAAGGTGATTGGAGACAACCAGCATGGCTTTACCACAGGCAAGTCCTGCCTGACCAACCTAATGGCTTTCTATGATGGATTGTCTACAAGAGTAGACAAAAGAAGGGTTACAGATGTGATTTCTGTGGACTTCTCTAAAGCCTTTGACACAGTGCCCTACAACATCCTTCTCTCTAAATTAAAGAGAGATGGATTTGATGAGTGGACTATTAGATGGATAAGAAATTGGTTGGACAGTCACATCCAGAGGGTAGTGGTCAACAGCTCAGAGTCCTGATGGACATCACTGACAAATGGTGTCCCTCAGAAGTCCCTACTGGGACCAGTGTTATTTAATGTCTTCATTAATGACATAGATGAAGAAATTGAGTGCACCTTCAGCAGATTTGCAGATGACCCCAAGCTGAGTGGTGCTGTTGACACACCTGGAGGATGAGGTGCCATCCAGAGGGACCTGGACAAGTGGGCCCATGGGAATCTCATGAGGTTTAACAAGACCAAGTGCAAGGTGCTGCACCTGAGTCAGGGCAACCCCCAGTCTCAGTACAGGTTGGGGAATGAACAGACTGAGAGCAGCCCTTGCCAAGAAGGACTTGGAAGTGCTGGTGGATGAGAGGCCGGACATGACACAGCAATGTGCACTTGCAGCCCAGAAAGCCAGTTGTATCCTGGGCTGCATCAAAAGCAGTGTAGGCAGCAGGGTGAGGGAGAGGATTTTGCCCCTCTACTCTGCTCTGGTGAGACCCCACCTGGAGTGCTGCATCCAGCTCTGGGTCCCCAGCACAGAAGGGACATTGACTTGTTAGAACGAGTCCAGAGGACCCCACTAAGATGATTAGAAGGATGGAGCACCCCTCCTATGAGGAAAGGCTGAGAGAATTGGATTTATTCAGCCTGGAAGAGAGAAGGCTTAGGGGTAACCTAATTGCAGCCTTCTAGTACCCAGAGGGAGCTTAAAAGACAGCTGGAGAGGGACTTTTTACAAGAGCATGTAGTGACAGGACAAGGGGGAATGGATTCAAACTAAAAGATAATAGGTTTAGATTGGATATTAGGGAAAAAATCTTTACAGTGAGACTAGTGAGGCACTGGAAGAGGTTCTGCAGAGAAGCTGTGGATTCCCCATCCCTGGAGGTGTTCAAAGCCAGTCGGGATGGAGCTCAGAGCAACCTGGTCTAGTGAAAAGGGCCCCCACAGCAGGATATTGAAACTAGATATTCCTTAAGTTTGCTTCCAAAACTAAGTGATTCTATGCTTCTATTACTTCCCCTTTATTCTTAAAGAGTCTAATTACTTAAATTCAACACTTATAAATTCTAGAAATTTTAAGAGTTCCAGCTTCCTCATGAATAATGATTCACCAGCATATGCACACAATACAGTGAATTCCCACAGCAGACAGCCATCAGTAGTAAAAGAATATTTTAACTCTTTCTGGAGTCAATATGCTTAGCCTTTCACCTTTAACATGATAAAAATGTGTGAAACCATTCATTAACATTTTAGGGAAGAATTGTGAGTTGAAATAGTTCCCCCTTTTACATCTTAAAGTAAATACCCTCCTATATCCCCTTCTGCTTCTATTCGGGATCTTGAGAACAGCGAAATGGAAAAACCTTGCAAATATTGTTTTGTTGTAGAGATAATGATTTTAGGATTCTGAGCTGATGAGATGTGAAACTTCCAATGTTCAGGAGAAAATGGGTCTCATTCACTTACCAACTGTCTCAGTTTTAGTTGCTATGTAAAAGAAGACTTATAACTCCAACAAGTAATTATAGATCATGCACTGCATTTATAATCCTGTTATCTGAAAATATGCCAGCCTATCAAACCAGGATCTTTTATAAAGTTAATTACCTCCTTGATGACAATCCCTTAAAATAAATTTCTCTTCTTCCCAATGCCAGGGTCAGAAGTTAGTGAAGTCGGTAACTGTAGTTGATTTTTTCTCATCTCTCCAGCTACTTCCTAGGCTTTACTTCCACTTAGGGGGGGTACAAGACCAAAATCTCTGGCAACAGCTACAGAATGTAGAAATAACAACAAAGGTAATTCTCTCTTTTGCTTCATGTATCACAGATGTAGAAATTACAGCTAAAACAGGTTTCCATTTTCCCAGTATTCCTGAGCAATCATCATGGCATTTATTTGCCAAATACCAGGTTCCCCAGAAGACAGACTTAAATCAAAGCTTCCAAAACAGGACATATATTAAAGGTGCTAGCATTAACACAGCCATTCCTGTCTACTAGGACAATTATTTCCACACCTAAAACACTTGCAAAAAACTTTCTTGTATCCCCATTTTGGAAGCACAATTTATTGCTGAAATCAATTACATGGAAGAGTTCTAGCAGGGAGTAAAATGGTCAGGCACATACACTGTTAAAATATATGGGTACTAGGAAAAAAAATATGAACTGAGCAGCCTCTTTCTACAGAGGCCACCCCTGCAGTCCCCCTCCCACCACTAGCAAACAAGCACAGCCAATACACAAACCTTTCACAGCAAGGCAACAGACAGTACTAGAAGCTGGCATGTACAAGCCAGTGAGCAGACACATCACGTACACAGGGGACAGCAAAAATCCAAAGCTTCCAGAGTACCAAGCACTTCCTTATGCAGGTATGTGTCTGTTATTTGGCTACTAGTGCAGCTTATACTTCCCTTTTGGCCTTAGTGACATGTTTGTGTTAAAAAGTGTACAGCTATGCCAAAACATATTAACTACTTACACCAGTTAACTACTTCCTCTTTACAATTATTACCTCAAAGTCTCAGGAGTTTTCCTTCAAAACTTCAGAGTCTGTTTGTCATTCACTGCTCTCAAAGCCAAGATTACCACTTCTGAGCAAAGAGCAACAATAGTACTAGTAGGCAGAAACTGTTTTTAAAGAGGCAATATTTATTAACTCAACTATACAAGATAAAACTGCAGTTCATGCACAACAGGTCCCTCCACCTTCAACCACAGAAGCACAAGCAAGTTTTGCGTCAAGTTCAGATCACAACATCGTGAGGTAGAAAATTAATTTCATGTGTTAATACTAAATTTCTGTCAAAGACTAGAAACTGTACAGCTAAAAGCTAACTCTACATAAAGAATTCATCAGCTTCCATTTTTCCTGTTTGTCTCCATGGCTAGGGTCTCTCTGGAATCATACAGGGCCATCTTGCCAGGCGAGTGACATCTTCTCTGGGATATCCGCAGCGTGCAGCAGTGACAGCAGTCCCCAGCCAGAAAGAATGCACGCCATACTGGTCCGGACACAGCCCCAACAGACTCAGGGCACATCGGAAAACAGTCAGGAACTCCCTCTTTGTTACAGTCCTATTATCCAAGTGCACAAATAGTGGCCCTTCCAGATGTGAACGAACTGCCACATAGCTCTGGAGGGCCAGAACAGGGCACACCCATGGCTCTCCAGACAGTGCAAGGCTAATGATGTGTCTCTCCTCATCCACAGGAGAGTTATGCAGAAAAAGCATCACTTTCCTCTCCATCAGCTGGAGGTCACTCAGGTACAGAAGCTCAGGCTGCAGTACATTACGGTGGTTTGCAACCATCTCTCCTATTCGAAGTGCCCCGAAAAAAGCTACAGTAAATAACGCACGGAACAGTAAGTACTCATAATGAGTTACGCATACAGACTCCAGAGCTCCTAAGAGAGATCGCAAGGTCTCAATTGTTATAGGCAAGTATTTATCCCTCAGGATACCCGCTCGACGTTTCAACCCCGTCACCATGCAACGGGTCATAGGATCTTCCAAAGGATCAGAGTTTCCAGTCAATTTTGATAAGTAAGACAGTGCTGCCAGGTACAGGAGTGTCTTGGAGGAGGAATAATTAGATTCCACAGCCAAAAACCCTCTAACTTGCTCCACTGGAATCGGCCAGGCTGCAGGCATTTCCATGCTTTTCCTAAAGGCAAGGAATTTCTTCAATCCTTCGAGGTAGGTTTTCCAAAGCCTACTGTCCCCTGAGCACTCCAGCAACGACAAAGTCTTCAGAGGCCAAGGTCCCAAGGAATGCTTCTCATGACAACTAATCTCCCTTCCTGCAAGAGAGGATCCACATTAGCACATGAGGACAAGAGGCACAAACATGCCACTTAAGGAGCAATGAAGACAGTATCCTGAGTGCAACATACCCCTAGACAACGCAGTGAGTGTATCTGATAGAGACAACTCACACACAGCTAATCCCGAACTGCTAAATAGCAGAGATATTTTTCAAACGGGAAAGCAACATTCCAGGCCCATTTCAGGCACCGGATGTGGGAATTTACAAGGTTGCGGAGTAGTAATGGAGGCGACAAGCAAAAAGCACTTTTTAAACCAAGGTATGGCTTGCGTAAGTACAAAGGCAAAGGTCATACAGCAAACTCAAGCAAAACGAAGGAAAACCTGCCGGGTCGGACGTACGGCCGCCAGCGGTGCTGTTGCCCCTCGCCAGAGGTCCGGCCCCGTCTCGAACTTACCGGCCCCCTTCCCGCATTTACCCGCCCCGTCCCGCACTTACCGACCACCGTCCCGTCCCTCATTTACCGGCCTCCGTCCCGTCCCGCACTTACCGACCATCTTCCCGCCCTTACCTGTCCCGTCCCGGACTTACCAACCCTCTTCCCGCACTTACCGGCCGCCGACTCGCCGCGTTCCCCGCGCTGCCAGGATCCGCCCGCCTGTGCCGCCGCCTCGGTGCTGCAGGGGGCTTCTGGGCTGCGACGCGGGGAGCCGACTGCCTGCCCAGCAAGGCCCAGCTCCAGCCACTCCATACCTGGCTCCCGGGCCAGCAGCGCNACTCGCCCCGTCCCGCCCTTACCGACCCCCTTCCTGCACTTACCGACCCCCTTCCCGCACTTACCGGCCGCCGACTCGCCGCGTTCCCCGCGCTGCCAGGATCCGCCCGCCTGTGCCGCCGCCTCGGTGCTGCAGGGTGCTTCTGGGCTGCGACGCGGGGAGCCGACTGCCTGCCCAGCAAGGCCCAGCTCCAGCCACTCCATACCTGGCTCCCGGGCCAGCAGCGCCAGCATGTCCCAGAAGGGCGAGGCGACAGGCGCAGCCGGAGCGGAGGCACTGCAGGCCATGGCAGGAGGACCAACCCAGATGATGCCCCGCAACCCCGCGCCGCACGAAGACTGCCAGAGCTGCGCTCCGCGGGGCCCTTTTATCGCCGCTGATTCACCCACCGCCCTCTCTCCCAAACAGCCCCCGCGGTCCGGAGTGCTGCCCTTGGGAGCGCGAGAAGAGGGTGCGGAGCCGGCCCCCATCTGCGAACTGGAAGTTGTGAAACTTCCAATTGTTTAGCACAACGTCTTCTGACAAAGCCTGGAATGTGACTGAATTTAGTGATAAGGTTAAAAAGGAGAGAAAAGTACTTGTGCTACCTAGCAGTTGTTCTCCTGGGCTCTCCAAAACGGGGCTTCCAGAAAGCTTCCTATAGAGATTAGCTCAGGGCAGCTGGCTGCGTTCTGATTTACTCATCAGTCCTCCTTAGCTGTTCATTACAGGCAATGCACTGAGAAGTTTTTGCGCAGTTTAACGGGACGACTGCCCTTCCACAGCAGCTATCCCTGCAAAATCCCAAGAAAATAATAAAGCAAGCAGTGTATAGAGCCAACAACTTGAGCTTTTGGCTTGGTATTTTCCTTTGGGGTGCTTTCACAGAGCCCACTTGCTCTGGGGACAAGGTAGCTCGGTATCCCAAAGGCTCCTGGCCGTAGGGAACACCAGCTGCCCCTGTTTGCTAGTCCCCTCGATCTCCCTTTGAAGAAAGCTGTGCAGAGATGCAGCCTATCGCCTTCCCTGGGAGACTCCTCTCCCTCAAGATTTAACCATTTACGCCTGGCAGACATCGAGGCCGGTACCGTGTTAGTACCTTCCTCTGCTGCCGACTCTCTCATTTTAGTAACACAGTGGCACAGGTTTGAGGCAGGGGAGAACAGGGCCACGGCCAAGGAGGTCAAGTCACCCGCGGGCCAACCCTCTGCTCCTTCCTTAGCCTCCGGTTGCAGCACAATGAAGGCGATAACGGGCCGCTAACGCAGTTCCCAGGTAGTGAAGTCTCACTTACCGGCTATTCCCACCTAGGCCCGTGGGAGGGGGAGGCAGTATGGGGGGAACTCCGCACGCCCCCTCGGGGCGGGGCGCAGAGGTGCGCGCAGGGGGGCCGTGACAGTGGGATAGAAGTAAGGGCCGGGCTATAAAACGGCAGCGCGACGGTACCGCTGAGGAGGAGTCGCTGGTTCGTGCTTGTCACTGCGAGGTTGCTGTTTTGTTGTTGATGCTGAGAAGTAGGGTTGAGCTGCCGGCTGCCCTTTCACCCTTCTGGGCTATGCTGGCGCTGCTACGGCGGGAGCCCGGTATGGGGTGGCTGCCGTGCGGCCCGGATGGCTGCACCAGCGCACAGCGTACCCGCGGAGTGGAGGCTGGCGATGGGGAAGGAGCTGGTGAGTGTGGCCTTGGGGAGTGTCGGCCGGCTGTGTGGTGGGGGAGGTGGGCTTGGCACGTTTTTTCATGGGGTCTGACCCCAGTGCTGGAAGACTTCTGGGACCTCTGTGCACTGCTGAATGTATTATTAGTTTGTGGTGGTTTTGCCACTCCCAGCCACTTGTGCCTACTGAAGGAGGTCTGAGGTCACAGAAACCTTGCAGTACGGTGTTGCATCTGTCACCAGGCTTGAAATTTTGATTTAAAGAGATAAATAGCTGGGGGTTTATAATTTTTGAGAATCTAATCTTTCTCCTGTGCTCTGACTGTTGGAAGCTGTGCAGATGGGAGCCATAAGAATGCATGGGACAGGTATTTTTCAGAGCAGTTCAAGTAAAAGCTGAAACATGTTGAAATGGAGGGAACTTCTATCTGCTTTACTGTCTGTGAGACCACCTCTTTTGGCATTGCTAATGTGGTTTTCTTTCTGCAGATGAGCTCAACCAGGTTCCTGAGAAACATCCCTTGGGCCCTTGGCCCCTGAAGGCTCTGCTGTTACTGGAGGACTCGGGAGATAGACACTTGTGGGAAATCTACCATGAAGGCCTGAAAAACTTTCTTGCGTTTAGAGAAGGCATGGCTCTGTCTGCAGTCTGGCCAATTCCAGTCGATCAAATAAGAGAGTTTCTGGTTGCCATGGAGTCCCAGCATCTGCCTCCCACAAAAATAATAATGTACATGGAAGGACTGTCCTTCATCTCCATGATGGTAGATTATCCTGATCCTCTTAAAGATCCTGTTATCTGTTCCACGATATCAAGGTTAAAATGTAGGACTCACCCTTCAAATTATGAATACTGTCCTGTAACAATTGAAGTGTTAAGATCTCTCCTGGGGACTCTGGAGTCTGTGTGCAGCTCTCCTTATGAGTGTATATTGTTCCGTGCCATGTTTACTGTAGCTTTTTTTGGTGTACTCCCTATAGAAGAGATGGTGGCAAATCACCAAAATACATTACAGCCAGAGCTCCTGTACTTGAGTGACCTCCAGCTGACAGAACGGAGCGCAAACCTTTGTTTGCATACATTTCATATGGACCAACAGAGGTATTTGATCCAACTGAGATTATCTAAAGAGATGTGGGTATGTCCTGTTGAAGCTCTCCGTATCTATGTGGCAGCACGGCCACAAACAGAGGGCCCTCTCTTTGTGCACTCAAATAGTATGGCTGTGACAAAGAGGGAGTTCCTAACTATCTTCCGCCGTGCTCTTAGGTTTGCTGGACTTCCTCCGAACCAGTATGGTGTGTATTCCTTCTGTACAAGTAGAAGGTGACTTTTCCCACCTATGTTAGTTTTGAGAATGAAGTGTCATGGTTTCAAAACTGCTGGGACTTGTGGGGCAGTGTGCATTCTATTCAGCATGCTATTTGTTCTAATTGTATTTTGACCTTGTGTATTAAACAATGTTTTCTTTCAAGAACTTCTCTAGTCTGTTTTGCTCTGGTCAAAGGCAATTCACTGCAGCGGACAAGCACGCACACTTTTTACTGTCTAATGTGATGAGAAGTAAAGCTGACTGATAGTTGGTGATTGGAAGCTGTGAGTGTGACGCTGCTAGTTGAATGTGACACCAGCAGGGAAGTTGATCCTATTGTCCAAATTGCAGTTCTGTAGGAGCTGCATCCAACCCCAGTTGCCACAGTCTCAGTCTCCTTACATGTAGAGCCTTCCCTTGACAATTCTTAATATCTTTCACTGATCCCTCTCGAAAGGATGTATCAAACCTGTATACTGATCAAAAAGAACTTTTAATTGAAGTGTGGCTAACACTCACAGTTGACTCTGCTCAGTTCAAAAGCAGTGGAGAATTTAAAGAGGTAGGTATCACAAATAATGCTCCCTCTGTAAATTGTGCACATGCTAAAGATGGGCTTTTAATATAGATTAAATAACTATATCTGACAAGGAGGATCATAAGGTTGAGAGTCATGTTTCACACATAAGGGTGTTTGAAGTAATGGCATCCTATGTAGTGCTTTGCATCAGTGTGTTTGGGAGCTACCTTGGTGACAACTAGATACTCAGAAAACAGCCAGCACCATACTGCTCTCCTCAGTCCTCAAGCTAGTTTCCAAGAGGATCCTTAGTTACAGGAAGTTCACACTGCAAAGACAGAGCTGTGATAGTAGATAGCAGTCTGGTAATTCGCTGGCATACATTTGGTGGCTCCCCTTCTACAGCTTTACTACAAGGTGCTGCAGAATTAGCACATTCTGATGCTGAGTCCCAGTCATCTTGCTCATATTCATGATGAGACATGAAATGCTATGTCAGAGTAGCTAGAGCTCTCTCTCTGTGATTGCAAGGTAATTGGTTTGGTTAAAATATCCCCATGAAAAATGTGCCAGAGAAAGCAGAGGTCTCAGGCTGAGTAATGAGAGAGAAGGAAGAGGTTGGCTCACCAGCCTTGGTTATTGAGGGGAGGCAGGAAGAAACCTTGCTTCAGGAATGAGAGGAAGAATGGTTTGAAATCAGAATACAAAGGATTTTCCTGGCTCATAAATGTTTTACTCAAGCAGGAAAAGGAAACTGTCAAGGAAAGACAAGTACTATTTTGCTTTGTGCATGACGGTGGAGATGGAACTGACTGCACAAGCCAAGCGTTTGTGGGCATGACCACCCAGCCTTATGCTGTGTGATCATGTATGGAATCCTGGCCTGCTCTTTCATCCTGAAACTCAGGGGCTGGTGTGTGGCAATGATATGTTGGAGGAAAGTGAGAGGATGACAAAAAGCTGAACTGTCCCAGCTGAAGCCAAGTAAGTAAATCACATAAGTTGGTTCTCCTGCCAATAAGTTTTCAAACTCTGTCCTAAAAACACCTTTGTGAAGTAGTGTTTCTGGGGTGCTATCTTCCTTAAGTGCAGATAGGTGCAGATAGATACTTCACTGATAGGTATTTGTTTGTTCTCTTCAGGCTCAGCCTGTAACAGAGTGGGGCAAAATCATATGTAAAAATTATCATCAAGAAGTCAAGGTAAACTGATGTAAAGACACAAAAGCTCCTTATGGAGATCAAGCCTTAGACACTATATCCTACAAGTTTGGACTTGGAGAGCTCAGTCCTTAAAATTATTAAAGCCTTTTGTGCTATTTCACACATGCATTCTGTATTGAGTATTTATAGAGATCTAATACTCTTTCAATACAAATTCCAACAGCATTATATAGGCTGGACCCCAATATTTAGTACAGGTCACTCGGTTAGATTTAGTCAGCTTTTTATATCCCGGTATGTTGCCCTCATTCCTTTAAAAACTATGATTTACTTTAAGACTAGGTCAGTCTGGAACCAAATCTTCCATCTCAGTTTGGTTTTTATGACAATCCTCTGACATCAGCTGCTTTGTCACTTCATGACACACTCCATCTGCTCACCCCCAGTTGCTGAGCAGTGTGAGCTCTCACATCCTCATACCACAGACTCGTTTTGCAGTTTGTTGCTACTAACCTTGGGAATAAAAGCCTTTAGGGGGTTAAACAGCAACATTTATAGAGGATTTTACTGAAAATGCTCTGTTGTTGGTCATGCATTAGAATAAATCAGCACACGTAATACCAGCATCCCCTGTGCACAATGTCTGAGGGAAATTTAACTATAAAGTGAACTTCCACAAGCACAGAAGAAACAGAGGCAATGCATGTTGTCTGTAGAGCTGCAGAAACTCACTCAGTCATTTTGTTCCTTTTACAGATCTCCTCCTGCTCTGAATATATGGACGTGGGTATATTTCTGCCACTGAAGTCACTTTAGTGTCAGAGCATTTTTTTCTTCTTTTTCTTTTTTCTTTTCCTTTTCCTTTTTCATTTCTTTTTCCTTTTCCTAATAAAGACATTCTTTATTCAATTGATATTTGTTTTAACCAGCTGATACTTGGTCTTTTCATGCCTGGACACCAGATGCTCAGCAAAGGATAGTTCCTCCACAACCATTTTCACGAGCATCCAGATAGCACCCTTTTGGCACACTTTGGCAGCTTCATAAAAGTCCATCTACTACAAACCAAAATGATCAAAGAGGTTTAGGAGATTCATCCACCATGTCCTGAGAGGTGGGAGGTGCTCACAACAAGCATCAGTATGAGATGCTCAGGATACAGTAGTTCCCAATCCAATGCCACCCTCCTGCCTCAAGCATGCTCAGCTCTCAGAGCCACCACTTTCTGCAAGACGTGCAAGCTGCAGGCACCCAGACACCTGAAGGGCACTGGGGGTAAGACCAAGTGGTGGTNGGCTTGCAAGGCTCAAGGGATGGCTTTTGTGGGTCACAGGTATTCACTACATATGGGAAACTTATCAGATTTAGGCAGCTTGCAAAAAAAAAGTTGCCTGTGCTTTTACTGGGCCCATTTTAGCAAAGTTAGCAAAGTAAAACTTTTAGCAAAGTTAAAAGAGGCAGGACAATTATTTTTTTCTCAGATCCTGACATTTAAATGTGCCCCAGCTTAGCAAGCCTCCCTTTTTTTTGAGGGAAAGGAGAAGGAGCTGCCAAAAGGAGGAGGCAAAACGTTTGTCCAGTCAGGCATTACAGGCTGTCTCTCATCTGCAGGTGCAGCTCTGTGAGCTGCCCTGGGCTTTTGTCAGGCAAGCCATATGTCAAAGACTTCAGAATGGACAGAAGCAGCCAGCTGCTCCTCCTCATGAAGCACCACCAAGCAATCCCTTCAGATTACTGAAATGCAAGGTCATTGTTCCAGCTGAGGACATGGTACCTCTTGTGGTGAGACAGCAGGTCCAGGCCACCCCAGGCAGTGCTGCAGCACCCCTCTTTTTGCAGGACCAGGGTGGGTGTGGACCCAGCTGTTAAGATCTGATTAGTGAGAGATGTTTCTGCTCAAATTAAGGTGCAAATGAATCCATATGCCAAAGTCAACAATACAGATTTTATTTAACAGTGACTGTGAGGTAGAGAGATAGAAAGAGGTAGAAGAGAGGAGAGGGAGAGAGAGATCAAGCAGAAGATAGTCACCACCTATGGATCCAGAGGTATCCTGTTGGTCCTTCTTCACCCTGGGTTTCTTGATGGAAAGCGTTATGAGATATTGCAAAACTTTTCGCTATTTATACATTTTAGCAAACACAAATTAATGCTCACTGGCTACACAGTTCTCTCACTCTATTGGTTAAATGATTCCTTCACTTCTAATGCTAATTAGTCCACATACTCAGTCTTTTTCTCCTTTTGAGTTAGTGGGTTTCTTGGGTCTGTGGGCCTTGAGTTGGTGGCCATGATCTCCCCCTGCCAGAATTACTTTTTAACCAGTTGGAGCTGATTTCAGCACAGTTGCTTTCCCTGTGGCCTGTAAATTCTGCTCTTTTTTTGTGTCCATAATCAGTGATACATTCTTCTCCTCCAGCTTTTAACCTCCTCATAGGTCTGAGATAACACCGAAACAATAGTACCACCTTTATCTTAAGTTCCCACTGTGGGGGCTTATCTTACAGTCCAAGTTCCAGGTATCCACAAAGGCATATTCAGGGAAGGACTTCAGTAGTCATTGGTGGTTGCAGATGCCACCTGTCCCATAACTTGAGGTGATCTTTGTTTGACAAGTGATGTGTGTCTGAGCAGTTGCTTCTTTACACAGTTTGCCACAATAGGAATTTTTGTCTGGATCTGCTAACCAGATCTCACCTCTGCTATGCCTGGAGTTATCACCATCCTGTCTCTGCATTCTGTGTTTACCTCATGGCAATGGTATTGGGTCCAGTACTGTTTAACATCTTTATTGATGATTTAGATGAGGGGATTGAGACCATCATCAGCAAATTTGCTGATGACACCAAACTGGGAGGGAGTGTCAACCTGCTGGAAGGCAGGAGGGCTCTGCAGAGGGATCTGGATAGACTGGACATATGGGCTGATTCCAATGGGATGATGTTCAACAAAGCCAAGTGCAGAGTGCTGCACTTTGGCCACAACAACCCCCTGCAGCACTACAGGCTGGGCACAGAGTGGCTGGAGAGCAGCCAGGCAGAAAGGGACCTGGGGGTACTAATTGACAGGAAGCTCAACATGAGCCAACAGGAAGCTGAACATGAGCCAACAGTTTGCCCAGGTGGCCAAGAAGGCC
>VYXB01003649.1:26979-108851 GCA_013397135.1 Pachyramphus minor
AGGAGAGGCTGAGGGAGTTGGGGTTGTTTAGTCCGGAGAAGAGGAGGCTCAGTCATCACTCTCTACAGCTACCTGAAAGGAGCTGTAGCCAGGTGGGTGTCAGTCTCCCAGGCAATCAGCAGTAGGACAAGAGGGCACAGTCTCAAGCTCTGCCAGAGGAATTTTAGGTTGGATATTAGGAAGAAATTCTTTACAGAGAGAGTGATCAGCCATTGGAATGGCCTGCCCAGGGAGGTGGTGGATCCACCATCCTTGGAGATTTTAAAATGAGACTGGATGAGGCACTGAGCACCATGGCGCTGTGGTGCTGGATCAAGGGTTGGATTTGATGATCTCAGAGGTCTTTTCCAACTCCGTTGATTCTATGATTCTATGATTCCATGATATGCTGCATCCCTCTGAACACCTTCCCTGTTCTGCAGGAGACCCCAGAACAGGGAAGGTGTTCGGTGTGCAGAGCCCTGTGACTATTGACAGGGTATTTTTGGTGCAGATGACAAAGATGCCAAAATTAATATTATTTGTAACTGCATGCTAGGCATACTTTATCGTTAAAATCATTCCCAAATCATAGGGAATAATGCTCAGCACAGTGATCTACAGATGCACACAGTAGGGAACGGGAGGTTCATTTGCTATTAAAGGAGGGACTCTGCATTTGAGAGCTTCTGTTTCTTCTCTCATTACAGAGAACGCATTACATGTGCTTCTGATGAAAGCACAGGAATGTGCCCTCGTCTTCCCAGACATTTTATATAGCAACCATTGTCTGGTATACAGACAGCAGAGGCCTCTATTTCACTGCAGTCTCCCTGAGCAGTTTCTTATGTGTGTGGACCTCAGAGGACAAGACCTACTCCTTTCTAAGTTTTGTCTTCTTTCTCTCCTTCATGAAAGTGGGAGACCTCAGCTCCTCCCTGAAGGTACTATGGACTGAATTATTGCTTGAACTCTAAGTATGATGCCCACTGCAGCTGTCTCAGCTCTCCTTCCCCAGAACCTCAAGTAAAATTACTAAGTGCTTAGCCAGGTAGGAGTAGCATTTCATTTTGATAATTCAGCTGGCATGCACTTCTGTAATGAGACCACATCAAAAAGTGAAACTGCAGTCTAATGCGGTTGTTTGCAGAGTAGATGAGTCAGAGCCTCTCTCTTTCCATGCTGCAGCTTGCTAAACCTCTGCCAAGCTTAATAATTTCCATTTCCTTCAGGAGAGAGGGCCACATTCAAGCTGGGTAATTGCCCAAACACTCTGTACCATGTAGTAAAAGATTTTAAGGTCTTAACCTTAACACGTAATTGATGAACAATTCTTCATTTAAATGGTTAGATTTATCACACATCTGCTTTGGCAGAAAAACATCGTAGCTAAAAATCCAAGAGCAGACAAGTTTCACTGCTAATTCAGTGTCAAAGTGAACTCTGGATTCCTCTCTGGATTTAATTCCAGCTGCAAAGTTAACAGGGACTATTTTATGAGGGAGGATAGCTAGAGAGGGAAGGCTACTGGGTCCTTTTACCTCCCACTTAATAGGAGATAACAGGTCTAGTTTATTGGGAGCCTGACTATTTCAAAAGGAGTCAAATCCTATACCACAAAACAGAAATATTACACCTCAAAACTGGGACAGATCATTTGATTAAAGGATATGTGAAAGCTATATTTTTGCCAGGCAGCTAATTACCTGAAAGGAAGAGACACAGTCTCATGAAGGCACAGCCTGATGCTAATGCTGTACATCCCTCACACCCCATCAGTGTCCATCCCTGTCTCAAAAAATCCTGACATCAACTCATCATAGCTGACTTTATACTCCTTCCAATGGGAAGCTTGTGAAGTGGCTGATGTGAGATTAAATGCCTTAAAAGCAGGGTAGGATATGCCTCTCTTGATCTTGATGCAGAAGTTGAACTTCAAGCCTTTAGGTCCATAAACCTATCTTTGTCTCTAATTCCTCTGAGTTTTATTTGATTCTACATGCAATATAGATTATTGTGCCTTTATGCTGCTTTCTTGCACAAAGTCATTCCTGGCAGTTTATAGTTCTGCCTCAGGTGTGAAACTTTTAAAGTGCAATTAACTTCAGAAGGACAAACAATAGCTGTGACAAGTGCCTCCATCCCTCTCAATGGATCATAATATAAAATAAGGTTTAAATGAAAATAAAAATTTGTTTTGTTATATCTCTGCCCACAGTTTCAGTAGCAGCATCTCAGTTGTGTATTATGTTGCTGAATAGGCTGCCTGTTTGGAAGATTTTTCCGTAGGGATCAGAATAAGCACAGGAATAAGGTGATCACTCTACTCACCTCAATTCCTAAGGAAACGAGGATTATGTGATTGCTTTCTGCTTGTTTCCAAGAATTTGTTCACAAATTGGCAAATTTCAATTAAATTCAATGGAGGAGTAAAACCCTCAGGGCTATTCAGGTCTTAAAAACGTCTTGGAAATGTGAAAAAGCTGTGATCTGAGTTGGGCTCATCCACCTTTGAGACACAGATCCCCGTGAAAGACAGTTTCACCTGTTCTGCTGGGATGTACAGGCACCACAGCAGCAATAGCTGCAGCAGGACTCTCCAGACCCCTATCAGAAAGGGGCCCACAGCTGTGCTGTGGTCTGTGCACAGTGTCTGTAGACAAGGGTGGAATGAACCTCCCCATCTTCAGCTGTCACAGTATGGCTGAGCACCTGAACACCTAAGGCTGAGCACATTGTCTAGACTCCTTTCACAGTTGAGAGTGAGCAACATGTTTTCCTGGAGCATGGTTCACCTTATCAGTGTCTGGAACAGAGCAAAGGAATCATATGTCGGAAGTATCTATCTCTGCTATGCTTCTAGGTTTGCTTTTTGGAAGAGTGGGTGGGAGGGAGAAGCAGACTCCTTCCCACACCGCTGTACATCTGCAAACGGCTGGCGCTGATGGAGCCCGTGAGAACGCTTTTGCAAGTAGAGAACACAGCCCACGACCACGTTACCTACAGCTGTTGATTGCTAATCTTTCGTTTGTTCGGTTCTGTAAATGCTTCTTTCCTGACAATTCTTCTGCAGTGCCACACAGATGGGCACATGGATCTGAAACGCTTTGAAATACCAGCTGTTGGGCCAACAGCTCTGCTCTAAGCTATGCTCAGAGTAATGTTGTGCCAAAAGCAAACCCTCCCAAAACCCATCACTATGCAGAGTTTATAGGGAACTATGTGCCATCACGAGCCACTTGGTCACTCTAACATCTGCAGGACTTCACAGGAGAGTGCAGGTCCCACAGCACATGCTCTTCCTTTCTGTGTCACTTCATCTCAGCACAAGGTGATTTTTACCCCAGTCACTCAACTGGCAAATGAGATTATGAAAACCAGCTGCATCCTTGGCAGGCTGCTCCCCTGGAAACCCAGGTAGCAAACCCACAGCTCAAGTACCAGCAGAGTGAAAACCTCCTAAGTTAGATGCAAAGCTTGGCTTGTGTGAGGATGTATCTTGGAAACCTTTTCTTTAGCAACCCAAGGTCACCAAGCCTTGGGTTTCCTTACCAGTTCCATAATGTTTGTATTAAGCATGCAGTCTGCAAAGCACAGAGGGAAATATCAGCAATTTCATTGCCACAATCACAACTGTACCCTGGCTACAACCACTTGGTGTCACTGGGTGTCACAGATTTCCCAGGGAACCACACCACAGGGCATTCCTAGATGCTCTTCTGTCCTCTCTCCACAGCCCTCCCAAACCAGCACTGCTGAAATAGCCACCCCACTTGCTCCTTAGTCCAGACTTTTCCTTGTGGGCACAGGACCAAGCTCCTGGCCCTGGGCAGAGCTGCACAGGTCAAGGGGGAGTTTCGCCATCCCCTATGCCACAGTTCCCTGAGCCAGGGACATACGGCCTGAGTCCTGGACAAGGTTTGGGAGAGGAGCAGGCAATGGGAAGGTGTGCACAGGGCCATGCACGGGTGTCACAGCCTGCTGCAGCACAGGCACAAAGCAAAGTTGTTTTTTTAAGGGAGCATATTATAGTTTGCCTTTAACTGCCTGAGAGTGCTGGGTTGAGGGTGGCCTTAGCTGTCCTTCCACACTTTCCTGTATGGTAGAAACTGACCTCAGATGAGAGCCCTTCAATTTGACCATCAAATGCAGGTCATTCCTCATGTTGCCCTTTGATCAATGAATTCCTAGTTTGGGACATCACATTGCTCTTCTAGCAGAAGAAGCATCGGAATAAATTGTTCAAATACCTTCTTGTGCTGTAAACCACACCACAAACAGCTTTTGAAAACAGGATCACAGAGCCGAGGAAAAGATTCCTTCAGCCACATGGTCTCTTGTCCAATTTCTTCAGTTCTCAGTAACCTTTTTCACTTTTTACAGCTTCAGCTATTTCCTTTAACTACGCTTGAGCTCCTACTGTTCTGCTTACAGCAGCCCACCCCTCTCCCCTCCTTCCCCCTCCTGCCTTCTTTGAAGACCTTTTTGAGAGCAAACCACATCCTTACATTCCTCTCATTGTTAGAGCCTCCACCAATGTTGCTGTTATTGTTCTTCACTACTTTTTGATAAAGCAGTTAAGCACAGCTCTGAACCTAAACTGCTCTTCAGATGTTCCCATGTGCAGGTGTGCAGAACATCCCAGTAAACTATATTTTACATATGTTTGAACTAAATTCCCCTTAACAACACCACATACACTTCAAAACTGTAAATTATTCCTTGCAATAAGTGCACGCTGTCCATGAATTTGAAGCTTAGTGCAGGTTTGTGGTCCTGTGAAAATAGTTTACAAAACAAACGGCTGGGCACCTCAGAGAAAGAAAAAAAAGATTATTCCTGTTTGTGTTAGTTACTGTGGGCTTAATTTTGTGGTCAATAATGCTAAATCTGTGCATTGTTGGATCATTCAGGAATTGACTCAGACTTGAGCTTATCAAAGAACGGGCACACAACTGGATTCTTGTTGCGCCACTGGCAGCATTTGCACGTACCCCCAAAGAGCATCAAAATAGGGCCGGTGTGAGCTTTTGCAGACTGCATCATCTCTATCCTTCTGCCAATATTTTTCATCCTGTGACCCCAACCCTTGCCCTGTAGAATGTTTGGGCATGTATTTGTCTTAGGGGAGTTGTCTTGCTATGATCAAGCAGCACTTCTGTCACATTCAATTGGTTTTGCAGTTTGATGAATGCTACACCAAGACAGAGCTTTCTCATTGAGGTGGGACCCAGTGAAGGCACAAGATGCAGACCTGCTACTTAATGATCTTGCTAGGGTTGTACCACATATGTGGTAAGATCAACAGTGGAGGCCTTTGGACTGAAATAGATGGGAATCTACTGTGCTAAACTGGCCAGATGGGGAGCAACAAGAAAGATGTATTGCTCTTTTGACATCTACCAGCTGACAGCTTCTAATTCATTGTGTTGCTGATAGGTTCAAACCCAAGAAAGTGGTCACCATATTCAGCAGGTGACACTTCAGGTCTTGTCTCAGACAACCTTCAGAATACGGATGCAGAGTAATTCACAAGGGAGTTTTCCTCCCCAGGTATTTGGCATGGCTATGGGAAGCACAGTCCTACATGCTTGGTTAAGCTCCATTCCTCATGAAGAAGCAAAAATATGACTGTATTGTTGAATACAATGGATGCTTTACACCTCCAGTTGGCGTAATGAGGCACACGACAATTTTACTTCCCTTGTCTCCTGCCACTTAGTTGAGTCCAAATAGGTCTGGCATCAGCCCTGTGCCCTGATCCTCAATCCACAGAGAAAAATGGAGCTCCTGCACTACCCTTGATAAGTGACAGTCCTTCCCACCTAGCTGATGTTCTGAAGCAGTTATCAGATCCCTTCAGTTATACAGCCAATGAATAAGAAGTAGTGACAGAAAGCCTATTTTTCCAGACCTGCTGGACTCTGATTCTGTCTCCTGTTTGCCCTCTGTGTCCTGCACAATATTTGTGAGGTCAAGAATGAATGGAATTCAATCCACCACAGTCACTACCTGATCCAGCTCTGGCTCCTTACTCGCATCCCGCTGGGAGCACCAATTCATGAGATGCGTGCAGGGATGTGAAGTCCCTCACAGCTGCTTGCTGTCATGTAAAGCTGTGCACACACTGGAGGCATACAATGAACTTGTCATCATTTTACTCCCTTTTTTTTTTTTTTTGCACCTCTTGCTGTGAATGCTGTATTATCCAGGCAAACTTCTCTTGCAAATTTTGGTGCTCCAACCACACTCAGTATCTTGCAGCCTGATCCTGAAGCCCACTGCACCCTCTTAAACCCAGGCCAAAGTGGCACCTGCTGCTGTGGCAAGCCCATATTCTAGTGTCACATCAACAGAGGCACAAGCTGCCTGCTTCGGGGACTAGTGACTTTAGCTCAGGCACCTCTGCCCATGTGGGCTACAGAAGTCCCTCAGAGGCCTGTGTTCTACACCCCTCATCCTCAGCCAAGCCAAGCCAGGGAATGGTGAGAATTAGACTCAGCCTTGCTGTCAGACATGGTCCTGCCACAGCCCAGGGATTTTTTCAGGAGTTACATAATTACCTTTAGCACCACAGTTACTTATGTACCTCCACACTGTACAGAGATGAATGTAAATTCTATTCACATTCATGCTGACTCTGCCCATCTCCTGCTGCAGCTTTGTTCACTGCTCTTGTGAAGAGCACCTCTGAGCTCCCAGGCTTTTGTCTTCTCCTTTTCCCACCCGGGTGTCTTCTACCAGTTCTTGCAGACTCCAATGATATGATGTGGTTTGCTGCTGCTTCTGCATCTCATTCATTGTGCCTGGCATGCTCAGAACTTCTCACGTTTGTCACAGCACACACAGCTCAGCAGACTCAATTTGTGAAGTTAAAGGCAGGATTTTTTCAAGCCACCCTTCCTCAGGTTTCAGCTTTCCAATTGTTTTGATTCTTCTGTTATATGTACAATATCAGGGCACTACCCTGCAGACATCTAAGCTCTTCTGCTTGGCGAACACTCTGTTAATTCTGGATCATTCAAGAGCATCCCTGAGTGATTTGTCCCAGATCTCAATCAGGACTTAGTCTTTTAATCCAGTTAACCAACCCCTTCTGCCTTGGATCTTTCCAAAATCCATCTCTATTTTCATATGTTATTTGTATGTGCAGCTTCAAGCTGTATCAGTCATGTATGTAATACACAAATCAGTGATATTCCTCCAGTCTCTGCTCTGCAGTTTCACAAAGATTTAACTCCACCAGCATTGGCTGTCACCTGTTGCAAAGATCAACTGCACCAGAAATAGCTATTCTTGATGGGGTGTGGGGTGGAAGCAACTTCCTAACTAATTTTTTTGCTAGGCAAGGCTCATTGTATTTCTTTCATCTGTAAATTAAAAGTTAAATTGTGACATACATGAGAGTCAAAAGCATGTGTCAGCTATGAATGCCAGAGGGAAATACCTTCAGTAAAGATGCCTCTTATTCTTTAAATGTCTCTGGATATTGAGGGAAAAATAACAAAGCTCTAGCCGTACACAATAGAGAGCCAAAAACTTGAAAATGCTCCAGTGCAAGTACAATGCATCAGTTTTCTTGGTAGCCAGGTAGAAAGTTGTGGAAGACATGGAGCAGAGTCAGATGCTCCTCTCCTTGACTTAATCTCCTTAAGTTGTGTCTTGTACTGCATCGTGAGCCTGGGTCTCTATACGAGTAAGCCTGACTTCTCCCACTGCAAAAAAAAAATCTTTACCATCAAGAAGGAATAATATGGGGAACATGGGTAATTTCTCTCCAGTATTTTATCATGGAAGGGAGAATTCTAAGGGTAAAACCCCCATAGTTTCTCACCTCACAGCTACTCTCCCATGTCAGGCTAAGGCTAAATTCTTGCTGAGATTGTGTTCAGCCTCTTTTGTTTACCGGTAGAGGAAACAGTAATATTTTCAAGGTGATGACATTTCAATGAAACCTGTTGACTGGGGACTAAATCCTTACTGTACGAATGTCCGTGTTGCACACATTGAGATCGATCCATCCCAGAGCCCAGGGAATGCAAGAGCATGCTGCAGAAAGAGGAACAGGGATAACTATGGAGAGACTTTCACTCTATTTTAGCCTCCCAGCATTCAGCATAACTCCCTCAGGAAGAATTAGATTTCTAAATCACTGATGAATCAGGTGCTAGCTCAGCCCATACCAAGGTCGTTATATTGATAATAAGCTGCTAAAATAGTAAAGTCGTTAATGCATCGTTATATACTGTCCCTTCTCTTCCTGTCCCCTTTGCTTACCTACTCCATGTGACTTCAGTGAATTGAAATGCTGGAAAGCCCTAATCCCATAAAGCGTGTTACAGATCCATTCAGAGCAAACTCCTCGGGTCAAACCTGTCAGCAGGAACATTTGGCAGACCTGACAAACCCCAAACTAAGAACCAGCACAAAGATCTTTTATGACTGATCTGGAAGTACTTTAAAAAAGGGTCATTGCCATCTCCCCATATCCCGTGGGGGGCCAGCAGAGCCATGGCCCAGTGTCACCCAGCTGCAGAAGTGGGGCCAGGGACAGACAGGGTGTCTGTGCAGTAGCATTTCATGCCTGCAGTTCATCTGCTTGCTATCCACCAGTCAGCCACGGGGAGCAGGCTCAGGCAAAGCGAATTAATTTGGGTCAAGCTGATCCTGAATAGGTCAGTCACACCACCAGTCTCTTTGGAGTTGTGTATCTAAAACTTACTTGTGCAGGCTTACACAGGCCTGGTCCAGAGCCTGGTAAAACTTAAAAGCTTCCCATTAACCTGATCTAGCTTTGCCAAACTCTGCACAATGCAGGAGGGACTGAACAGCACAGACAGAACTGTCAAAGCCACTGCTCTATTCAAAAGCCAAAGTTGCAGCTCTGGCTTAGTTGGTCAATAATTCTATGATGGATCAGATACCAGCACAAATTCGACATACTAAGTAATAATTTAAAATATATGTCTATATTTTAATGCCCAAGATTCATCAAAAATTCTAAACCAATCTCTTAGGAATCCTGCTTCGCAGTGATAGATCAGTGGAAGAGTTCAGGTAATAGCCAGAAAGCCACTTAGCATTTTATATATTAAAACCTCCAGAATTTTCTAAGACAGAGAAAATTCAGCAGTGCTTATGTGTTGCAAGCGGTTTGGCATATAAGACACTTAAGTCTCCCTCCAGTTGCTTCTACATATTTAATTTATATACCAAGTTGAGTAGTATCAGCTTTGGGTCTCTCCCCTCACACCCTGAGACTGGCTGTGTGTTTTTGGCCACCACAGCCCTGCCTTTGGCTAGCAGATACAGCCACATCCTGGCTGATATTTGCAAAGGATCCTGGCTGACATTTGCAAAGGATCCTGGCTTTCAAAGCGAAGACAGCACTTGAAAATCTCACCCTTTTGTGGTGCCTGAACAGCGATGGAGTATTTGGGGAAGGCAACCCAGGAAGTGAGAGCAGACTCGCAGGTGTTGGCATGAGAGCTGCCCCAGGAACTTGCATCCTCCGAGGCAGAGTTGGGAGCTGCTGGGCTGCCTGTGGGAGCCAGCACCTGCTGGAGACTTCTTAGAAACGCTGCCAACGCCGGCGAGCGAGCACTTCACACCGAGCAAAGACATCATAGTTTCCTTCCTCTTTTCCAGAGACAGAAACAACCACCACCAGGCCCATGCCCTGCAGCTCCACCCCTGCATGAATCACACCCAAGGTGAGAGAAGCAATGACAGAAACCTCTTTGCCAGCTTTGTGTGAGGTGGTTGTGAAAGACCTGAGAAAGACATGTCACTCATTCACTTCTTCATAACCAGAAAGGCAACAATAACTATTATTTTGTTAGCTGCTAACTCATTCACAGCTTATGCAAGGCTCGAGGCTAGCTCTCCACCATCCGGAAGGGATGTGCATAGGATTTAGCTTGGTGCTTTGAGATCCCAAAATGCAGCAGCTGGAGTCCTGCAACATGCTACCAGCACAACAGAGCCTAAAAAATGACTCGGTGACTGACACTGATTTCAGAAATGGCACACAAAATAAATCTGTTACTGCAAAGGCACCTTTAAGTGACAGAAATCTGACTGTGGCAGGGCCAGCTCTGTTTGCAGAGTAGGGCAACTGCCTATGATGCAGGTAAGAGGAGCCCTGAGGAGCATCTCTTCTATCCTGCTGAAAAGGTACGGCTGCCTGGTGGTGAGGCTTTTCTGCCTCCTGGGTAACACGGACCCACTGACACACAGCAGCTGTGTTGTTGCACCACAATGGAGCAAGAGGTCCAGGACAGGGAAAAGGTCCCCACAGCAGTAATTAAGCAGCTATACAATATAAACATCTAGATATGCAAAAAGGTTGTTTTGTCCTAAATTTTATTTTCACTAGCCTGCTGCTCAGAGCACAAGGTGAAGGGCACACAGTTCAGCTAGAACATGTACACACTAAACTTTTGCACTGATGACAGTGAAGGAAATCTCTGAGACATAAGATCTGTTTTTTAATATCCAGAGACAAAAAATCATTACTGTCTTTTCACAGCAAGGAAGTTTGGCTAACCTGATTGTGCTCATCTCTGGCTTGTTTCAGAGGCTGAACTAACTTTTAATTAAGTCAAGGTAGCTAACTTGCTCAAAAGGGCAAGAGCAGACAAGCATTCTGATGTTCTGAAATGAAGCTTTTTATTCTTTGTATATTAACCTGAGCCATGTGCAGCAGAAGCATTAGAAAAAGGTGTTAAAAAGACATGAATTGCTCCATTTATTAGAAATTGTTTTAATGGCTGCATTCACTCAAACGCCACAGTAATACAGGAAAGGCTGAGATGTCAGAGTGCTGACATTTTTTTTTCCTTCATGTCTGATCCCTGTGGTGACTTTTTTTATAATGGTGCCATATATAGTGTCCTTTAAACACATTTTCTTTATCAACACAAGCATCAGATTGTATGTGTTCATACACTTCAGGAATCCCACAAAAATTGCAGAGTACCCACAAAAATTGCACAAATATTTGCAAACCGTTGATTGCAAATATCAGGCAAAACAGTATCAGTTATATTTAACAAGCTTGAATAATTTTCCATATGAAAAATTGGAGAGCAAGAAGGAAGATCTGAAACATGTTATTATTATTTAATCTTAGAAAATATTTATATTGTGTGCTGCATATCAATAAGTTTAAAAAGCCTGGGAAATCTGTGTTTAAAATAATGTAACTTGTACTCCCCTCATTTTGCAAATTAGTGAAGGAAAATCCTTTTTTTTTCTGCTATAAAAATATTTTCTAATTTTAATCACAGCAACATATATATTCAACCTTTTATCTGACTTGCAGAATTCATTAAAGTGATCCAAAATTACTTTTTCTGTCAAAATGAGAAGTCAGACAGTGATGAAAATAAATAACCCTGCTATTGCTCCTCTCATTTTAAGTTCCAAGTATTCTCTCCTTTTTTTTTTTAACTTTTAAACTATGCTAATAGCAAGCAAAAATAAGATTAGCAACAGAGTAACAAAATGAAAAGGATTGGCTTGAGAAAAAAGAAAGAGAATATTTGGGCAAGGTCTCTTCCCTCGGCTGAAAGCTTGACCCGACTTAGGCAAGACTGCACATTGTTTCTGTTTTGCTGTTTTTCATAGCAAAAGAAGTTGAAACTTCACATGTGTCATTTTAATGTATTTTGAATTCCAGAGCTGGATTTTAACCCCTAAGCAATACCTAAGGACACTGTTGCCCAAGAAAACATAAGTAAAACTACCCTGGTAGGGTTTCACAGGAGACCTCAGCAGTCCCTCGTTGTTCCACCACAGGCAACATGGATGCAATTGTGCAAGCCCCACACCCCAATAAATGGCCCATATGGCCAAATTTTCATCTGAATTCTGGTGTCCAGATTTCAGCCTCTGTATTGGGGTTGTCATACTTTTTGAGCACATCAGTTGTACAGCTGCATAATTACAGGCGCTAAAATATATGTGCTTTACAGTTGGTTCCCAGTGAAAAGTGCATTTTAGCTTTGAGAGTTTGAAAATAACCAGTATGAAAATTTGAACCATTTTTTTCACAGAGCACCTAACCAAAATCCTGTTACTTTATAATCTTTCCAATTTGATTTTAAAAATCAGCTGGCTTTCAGTGGTTTCACACCTCTAGGATGCACAATCAAGAGAGTATCAAGCCACTCAATTCCCTGTGCATCCTGTATCATCAGCTCAAGCGACTCAATGAAGCCTCTCCACTTTGCTTCACTGACCTGCAGCAAACACTGAATTCATAATTTTGTTACACACTGTAACAAGATTTGTGAAGCTTGTTATGGTGTGATTTTGGAGCACACCTTTATCTGGCTTTTTCTGAGACAACAAGTCTCTGGAGCCTTCTGGTCCCTGAATGTGGCACCCCGTGGCAGATACCACAACACAGAATTCTGGCCTAGCGGTTACTGCTTTTCAGCACATAAAAACACGAACTGTTGTGAACAAACCTTAACCCCATGAGATAAAAAAAAAAAAAAAGACCATTGAATAGAGCATGCTGGCAAAAATATGTCTCAAAAAAAACTGAAACCAGGTATTAAATCCATCAGTGGAGTCGGAAACATAACAAAAATGTCCCCAATAGTAACAGGCTTGAAGAGTCACGACATGACATTTTGCATGCAATCTTTAATGTTCAAACAGTAACAATGGATACTTTCAAATTAGGGTTGTACAACCCAGGACTTTCAGCGAAGAGGCACTGCAAAAGTTGAGATGTAGAAACATATATCTCAAAAAGCCAACAGGTTTTTAACCAAGGTCCACAAATACTCAGCCACTTGCATAACTCCACAAGTTCAACAGCATTGAAATTCTTCTACAAATATGTCAGTTTTAGTGTTTCAGGGGAAAAGGATTTGCAATCCACACCTGAAAAGAAAGAGAAGTAGGAAAAAGAAGAGTTCATGAAAGATGAGTGGTGGTTGGAGTCCCTGTCTTGTATGCACACGTACAGAAGCTTGTAAAGATTTAAAGTTGATATAAAAACCTTATGTGAGACCAGTATATTTTTATGACCAAAAGCTTCCCTTATAATCAGGTTGATGAGTGGTAAATATTCAAGTCTGGGAGCTTGTGGGACAATGACATCAGGTGTCCTGTGCACCACTGGTATTCAAGGTGCTGGCAATGCAAATACTTGCTCACCTACATCACAGGTGAGGTAATCCTACTGTGCTATGTGCCATCTTTTATGGCACCCCTCAAAGGTCAGTCCTATAAGCCTCTCAAAGGTCAGTGAGCTAGCTGAAGGACAGGGAAAGGGACAAAGAAAATCCTGCTATACTAACAAATCCCCCAGAGGATTTCCTCTGTGGGCAGCAGAAACCTTGGGATGAGATAGATCTGCAAGACCTGAGAGGTGGTGCAGGGCCGAGGGGACAGATAATCTGAGAAGGAGGGGACTGCTACAACTCACAAGGAACGTACAGAAATGTGTGTTTGGCCCACTCCATCTTCTAGCAGAGTTCTCTTACATACCTGGAGTTTCCACCTGCTTAGTCTGACTTTCTGTGCAGGAGGGTAGCTTGGCCCAAGTAGGTACGTCAGGATTTGACTCTTAGAATTGACAAGCTCCTCAGGATGCAAAGCCTGTTTCAATCTTACTTTGATATGGCCCAGGCAGTTAAACTCAGTACGTAAACTCAAAAAAAAAAAAAATTGTTTAGCCATTCTAAATACATAAATTCAGCATTGCCGTGTACATAATTTTTTACTAATGTAGGTGACTGGTTTCACTAAACCCATGCTTTGAAAAAAAAGTGTACTAAAAATATGTGAAAGTTTTAGTGCTCATGAAAAAATAGCTTTCATCCCTGGAGACTGAAATCTTTTGTGTCCAGAATTACAGCAGAGACAACAGAAGTGATAGTAGGTAGCACAGATTGATCTCTGCCGCCCCAACCGACCATACGTTTAAACCAGTCCTGACTGTAGGCCCTTCCAGGGTTGTAACCTGGTGAAGTCTAGGAAGAATCAGATTAGTTTCCCATGCTTGACCACATTGGTGAGGAACAAAATTAATATAACAAAATAAATCTCACAAAGCTGCCAGACAGCAGTCAAATGCCACTAAGTTTTGATCATTATGCTGGATGTACTGGATTTGACGACTGTTATGCAATGACTTGGGCATGTCTAAGAAGTGCTAGGCTTCCCTGCAGACCGTTTTTCACATGGGTAGGACAATTTGCTTCTGTGGTTAGCTAAAGGGAAAACCTCCAAAATATTAAAACAAACTTTCAGGATTTTACAACAATGTAGACAAGAGTCCTTTAAATAGAATACAGAGTGGTCAGATTTTATATACCAAGTTCTTAAGGAAAAAAAAAAATCCACGTGGACCGAGGTAGGGGTTGATCCAGGTAGAAGTTTGTCATTAAATAAATGCAGATGCAGACAAACCAACAACTTAGGAACATCAACAGAAACAACAAAATCAGCACAGCTGTTATTTGCAGATCTCCAAGCCAGGCCTGCTCCAGTCCAGGCTAGCAAAGTCCAAACACAGGCCTGTGAATAAGGGCATATACCTGCACCATTTGTTTTTCAAGATAGTGCCCATGTGTGTTTGGGGCAGAGAATCAGATAGAGAGCACATCTGTCTCATTAGGCACCTGCACTGTGGTCCTGCCAGGAACAGTCCTTTGATTCACCTCCCATTCTCACTGCCACAGTATCTTTGTGTGAAAACAGAAAGAACGAACATGAGCAAAACCACCGCTGAGAGTCCTCAAAAGATTTTGCACTCGTTAATGGAGAAGAACTTCCGCCTGTTCCGCCTTTTGTCTTGATTGACTGCTGTCCTCACGGCATACTCAAACACCTGCTGCACGCCTCGGTTGCTGAGGGCAGAGCACTCCAAATAGCCTTTGGCTCGCACATCCTGGGCAAGCCGCTTCCCATCTATTGAGCTGATGCAGGAGGAACGGTAGGGACCCATTTCACGCTGGTCGGTCTGAGTGGCCACCACCAAAACAGGGATGCGGGGCAAATGGCTGCGGATCTCACCGATCCATTTGTTTCTCAGGTTCAGAAAGGAGTTGTGGTTTGCCACGGAGTAGCACATTAATACCACATCTGCCTGTTGGTATGAAAGCGGGCGAATGCCTTTGAAGGCATCACTGCCAGATGTGTCCCAAAGACCTAAGCTAATCTGCATACCATCCATGAAGACATCCACTCCAGTATTTTCATATACAGTGGGTCTGTAGTCATCTGGAAAAGTCTCAGATGTGAAACGTACCAAGAGAGATGTTTTCCCAACCGCAGAGTCTCCCACCAGGACACACTTGACTGAATCCAGCATTTTTTTAATGTCCAAGGCCAAGAGCACCGTCTTTGTGCAGCAGGAGTGGGATGGAGAGATGCAGTGGTCTCAGAGGCTTTCTAGATAACTTCCATTTAGCGAGAAACCATCCAAATCTCTTTACTTCTTATGACTTCATTCTGCCACTTGAGACTAAAATCCCCTTTTGTCCCACATGGCTCTATGGTGCTGTCATTTTTAAATCTTCAGTGACTCAAACGGCGTTTCTGGAACAGTAAAATTAAAATATAACATTTATAACCCACCAAGAACAAACCATTCCTCAGCAAGACAAAGGTGCTTTGACATGTCTTTGGACAGTCACGCGGAGTACCCGACTGAGGATGATGGACCTTGCCATTCCCTCCCAGTCAGCTCTGTGTAAAACAGCCATTCACATAAATAACCTTCTTGCTGCTCCACAGGGGCTACCAGTCTTACCAGCATTGCCATTTTCCACTGATATCAACTATTTTTTTCCCTCCAATTGTTTAAAAAGTAATAAAATGAATTTAACTTTAGTTTACCTATCATGAGACATTTCCTGCCTCTGACTTTCACCAACACTTATAGAGTCCTGAATCCTTATATGATCAATTCAGATTCTCTTGAAAATGTACCCATGCTCTCTAGAGGTAGTCAAGAGAAAAAAACCCCTTCACTAACCAATTTGACTGTTTAAGCAACCCTATATGGAGCAGTAACACAGAACCACTTGTGGCAATGAGGAAGCAAAGACTTCAGGTGTGAATCTCAAGTAACAAGAACCTTAACAATTTTCAAAAGCAATGAAGGATTCACAGCAAAAAATACATTTAAAAAATCATTTTTTTCTTACAAATCACTTTCAACAAGCAAGAAGCACAAGCCACAGGAAGCCCCACTACTTATGCTTTCCCCAGTCAAACCATTTCATTTGAAGGGGATTCAACTGCCCTGACATTTACTTTCTTGTAAAACTGAACTAAGAGTACCTCTTCAGAGTATGTAATTGCTTTTGAGCTCCTGCCAGCATTCAGTCAAATTTTCCTATTTTGAAAGCGTTTGCCTCTTCCCCAGTAGCTGTGTGCAAGACTCACTGCTCACACAGGGTGACACACAAGATGCTCCGAAATCACTAGCAGCAAAACTAAAGGCAAATTAGTTCTGCTCAACAAAAGTAATTTAAAAAAGTATCACTGCATAATTTCAAAATGTCATGTGTAATGTTATATAAATAATATATTTCTGTTTCCTTCATATACGAAGAGAGACATCACAGTAGAAGGTTATTTCCGCAGAAATTAATGATGGCCACTCTATGTTACTGTAACACTCTCCAATTTCAGTACCCTAACGCCGGCGCCCCCACCCCTCACCCACATTCCTAGTACACACAAAGGGGAAAAACAAAACCAAAGGAAAGTGCTAAGTGAGTTTAGAGAGAACATTTTACAGGCACTGATAACTGCTATTGGCAACTCATTTGCTTTCATTTTGTAGTCAGGCAAGCGCCCTACCTCCTCTCGTGTTGCTGGCACACCTGCACCTCTCCCCCGCGATGCACGGGCTGAAAGATGTGTGGCCGGAGCTTGTTGCTTTATAGAGGAGGCACCGAGCCTGCGAGGCCGTCCTTGTGCGTACTTGAGTTACCGACAGCTACGGGAGGCATTGCAACAGACGGCGCTTCCTGGCCTGTAGCGCGACCGCGCTCTCACCATCTCAGCTTGTTTCTAGGAAGTGGAATGCAGGCCGAGGCTGCTTCGTGACATTCCTGGCTGCCGGGAAACAAGCTGCTCCATGACTTTAGGTTTCGGTGGCAGCAGTTGAAAATTTGCTCTTAAAGATTCATTAAGTCTATCTCCACTCTCTCAGCTTCTCCATTCTCCAAACAAGCTCTCAAGGGAATTAAACAAGACCTTTACAAAATACGTTTATGAAAAATTCAAAAAGTATATGTACGATACACAGTCCACATGCTTAAATGGATCATCATCTCTCCTTCAGGGTATTCTACTTAAAAATTTTGTCAGCAGTACAGTTTGAAAACACCACAATTCACTACAAGCCAGTAGCATGCTATTCAGACAAAACTGCATGCTCCCAGGAGGAAGTTTTCATGTACTAAGTCTCCTTTTCAGAACAAACATTTCTTTGGTGGAAGTGGTCCTTGGTACCTTCAGATTCATTATTTTGTGTATATTGGAATGTGGGGGAGAATAAGGATGTCCAAAGAATGACTTTTGTGATTTCTTAAATGCCAGAACAGAGAAAGACAGATAAAAGGATTGTTCTGGTACTCAATTTGTTGATTACCAGGTTTGATTATACTGGCTATTTTGAGAGAAAGTATATAAATGACAAAAAACTGATACAGATATTAAGGAGTAGTGAGTATGGCTAGTTGATAGACAATAAAAAAAGCTGAAATATTCCACTGTGACAGTGTGGAATTACTTCCAAAGCAAATGATATTGTTCTACAATCCATTGATGAATAATAATTAAAAAAACAAACAAACAAACAAAAAAAAAAAAAAAAAAAAAAAAAAAAAAAAAAAAAAAAAAAAAAAACAACACAAAACCCAGAATATAACTAAGTCCATATTCTGGTCCTGTGGACAAATTGCCCTCAGTGGCTCTGATCTTGCATTTGTTCACAACCATTTGGAGTTCGTGTGCTTCTATATATAATTGGGACTACATATTGAAGAATTATTTTTAATTAAGCATATGGCCTGTCCTTGTTGCAGCCTCAGGGTAAGAGCAGTATTAGGGTATTAAAATAAGTACGTAAATTCACCTCAATTGACTCCTGATCAAACATTTTTTAAAAATCATGTCCTTAAAGACAGCCCAATATTAGGTACTTCTACACCTCAGTATTCAACAAGTTGTGTAAATATTTCCAAAAGTTTTGGTCCCTTTCTCTCGTATTCTGTCTTGGTCTGACAGAACAGTGTGCTACACCCATTACAATACTGCACAAAACCTTCTGATCAAAGATCAGAAGTGGAGTCTAAGCTGCTGATGATTTGGGGTTTTTTTTCAACAATTTGTTCTTCCAAATTTTACCAACTTTATTAAGTTCATTTTGTATCTGGAATTTTAGATATAAAGCTGTATATCCTTTTATGCTTTTTTTGGTTTATGCTTTCATCACTTGTAACAATTGAAGATACTTGAATAATAAGATAAGACCACTTATAATATCTTTAAGTATAAGAATGCATGTCTTATTCTTATGTAGTCATTCTGAGTAGTGACTTTTAGTAAACCTCAGATTTTGTTCCCTCTGTCTTTGGAATACATAACCCTGGCACTACTGCGTGGTTGCAGAGCCCTCGGACTTCACTGACAATGTGAGCACAAGCAACCGTACAACAGTCGCGCTCCAGGCACTGTCTGACCTGCACCTCAGCAATCTCATGCAAGTAAAATGCTTCACATTTGATTGTGGCTGAATATGATACAGAGAAGGTGAGTGGTGTTACCAACCCTCAATGTGATGGGATGGGAAGAGGAGCACAGCAGCACCAAGCTCTTTCCAGGTAGAGGCTTCATGTGAATATACATCCCATGAAAAACTAATGTAGTATTTGTTGAAACCATTCTACCAACAAAGGAAAGATGGACTGTTGTATCAAAAGGGGTAAGTTAATCAGCTGAAACAAACAGGATTTTCATTTATGCCAAAAATGCCTTTGGCATCTACTATAAGATCATTGTGAGCATGGCTCGCTATGGCTGAACATCTCCAGGGACAGCATCTTATAATTGGAAAATAAAAAGAGCCAGGAACTTCTAATTTCAAGACCTATCTTGGATATTGATAGTGCAGGTAGACCGGTATTTGAAGAGAATTAGGTCATACGTAAATAAACCACGCAGGAGAGACGATAGGCTTTTTAGGTCAGGCAGTCACAAAATGCTTAAGAGAGTTGAAGCAATTAACATGCTAACTATTATTGCCATTATCCAGTCCCTACCACAATTACATCTCAGTGTAGCTCATGTTAATATCAGGATAAAAGCAGGTGAATTTTTCAGTTTGAGCACCATATATACTAGTTCTTGAAGAGATCTGACGTTGCAAGGAAATATTTATACTAATAGAAAAGGTGGAAAACCACTGGAGAGACTTCCACTTGGTGTGCAATGCTTGAATGTACATATTGTCTTTCCCTGTTTACACTACTCCTGTAAATCTCACCTCACACAGAGGTTGGGTCTGCAAAACAGTGCCTGTAGTTCTCCAATGTGTTGATTGTAACCACTTCTCCTTCTAACTGCACCACAGATATTTCAGAACTCTCCTTGCATCTCTTAGTAAGAGGCTCTCAAGGAGAGGAAGGACGCATCAAGACTACCCTTACTGACCAGAACAGGGTGCAGCTTTACACCTTCACCTCCACGGGTGCAGTGGGCATTGCAGGGCAGAGATAGGGCCCGAGAACAACTCCCGCAAGCAGAAGGAGAGGAGGGACGAGGAAGGCTGGTAGGAATCAAGACAGGCAGGACAGAGATGCTGTTGCCTGGTTAGTGATGCAGCCCCTGTGACAGAGAAACCATGGCTGTTGTGGATCCAGTCTGGATGCTCAGCTAGATTACCGGGTTGTCAAGGTCATGCTACCTTGTTTTCAACTCTGTGGATGAGGTATACTTGCTCCATTCACATACAAACCTCTAGACTGCTGCCACAGTACAGGGCTCCTGAAAATTAATACATCAGCTGCAGTCTGTCTGGAGGCTGCAGCTGGTCTGCAAGCAGAGGGCCCATTGCTGTGAAGTTTCCCATCATGCATTCAATAAACTGATGCTCTGACATTTGCATTAGCTGCCTCCTGGTTTTTTAATTCCTTTTAAGACTATTTTGATCTACAGCACTAAGAGGCTCTGTCTTGCCAATCAGCCTCCCACCACCTCAGTGTCAGCATTTCAGTCAACACTGGCATTCAGTTGTGGTACCACTATTGTGAAAGCACAGCCTGTACCTTTGCAAGGTGCTGCACCTTTTCCACAAACTACTTCACCGAAAAATCTGCATTCAACTCATTCATTTTCCAAGCAGGCTACTACAGGGGCCATCTCTACTCTCTGACCCAAGAGCAATGGCAGAATGCTTCAGCTGTCTAATATATTTATAATACTGATGGATTAATTGCCAGACTATCTTCCAATATGGTTTTGCATTTCAAAGAATTGAAAGAATGTTTAGAAGGTTGTGTGAGAGCTTTTATACGGATATTTTATCCTTAAGTACAATCATCTCTGCAATGGCTTCCTGAAGTTAAAAGAGTAAGCAACATGCAGTGGACCTCTATTTTCAAAGCCAAGATGTCTTTTCATCTCAAACACAATCTCTTCCAGCATTAAAAAAAAAAAAAATCAGACACAAAAACTTAAAAATTTTTTTCACTCCCTTATTCACAAAACTGAAATGCTGTTCCTGTTCTCAAATTTCAATGCTTTGTTTTGAAAAAAAACAAAACTAAATTTTGCTTTTAATTTCTAATTTATGAAATTTAGAGAAAATAGACAATCACTTTCTTAGCAGCCTTTGCAAAAATCACTTGTGGATCAAGACAACACCTGAAAACACCTCAGTTTCTTTCTTTGGCAGTTTTAACAACTGAAACTGAAGAAAAGTATTTATGATCAAATATTCAGTAATCTTGTCAACTTCATTACTAGCATGGAAATTCAGTTTGTCAGACTTAGAGGAAATTTCCTCATATTGAGAATGTGAAGTCTTGCTATAAAATAACAGCAAACACAGATCAATGTTATTTACAAGATGAAATGAGACATGAAGTCCTAGTAAAGGGATGAAAGCTTTCCCTATAACAAACATATTTGGATACATGCTTACACACTGCCCATATAAAACTGCTTAATGACATGTCTTAAATAAAAAATTTCTATTTCATTACTTTAGTAATAGTACTGTAATAATATACATATAACAATGGATAAAGATGTGTCTAAAGATCTATTCAATTTACTACAGACACTGAGAAAAATTATTTAAATCTCATTTTAATTATCCAATTAGACAAAAGAAATATTTTTTTTTATCTTCAAGAACCCTCTTGCTGTGACTAATCACATCTTGATTCAGCTGCTTACAAATTACACACGAACACAAATCATTAGAACCACTCAAAAAATTAACAAAAGCCTGTAAGGCTCTCAGGTACTGATCTAAGATCCTAAATTTAGTAGAACTCAATGAAATCTGGCAGTGCTAAGTACCTGCTTAAAGATTCAAGCCATGAGTCTGAAGTAATTTTTCTCCTCGTGTTTACGGCATGACACGGCAAATTAAGGTCTATGTGGTATTCATGGCACTATAAGGTGTTTTCAAAAATTATCCATTTTCAGTATAAATGTTGCATCCTCTCCAAATTAAAATTTCAGTAAGACAAGTGCAGGAAAGTAATCCTTTCACAGAGGACCAGCTCATAAGCCATTCTCAGTCTGTTCCAATATCTTCCAAAGTCATCAGAAATGGAGCGGCATGTCATGCCTGAAGTGTGCCACCCGCCCTTGCATTTACCTAGTGTTTTCCTTCTGCAAGATACTGGATATGTCACTTTTCTTTTCCACCCTTCTCTGTGATAATTTTTCTTCTCTGTTCTTATGGAGAGAAGAAATTCTCGAGTCTCACCACAGATACATGGAGCAGCTGGTGTGCAAATGTCACACACATGTCTGTTCGAGCACAGAAGTTCATCAACCATCTGTCCATCTGCCTTCCAGCATAGTCTCTTTCTTTGCACACACACACATGCCTATATATATGTACACATATATTCACCACTGACATAGAACCACTTTTGGGTCCAGATGGGGATACAGATACGCTTGCAGATGAACGTGGATGAAGTGCTACACACTGACTATAGCGCTATCAGAAGTACCTATGAAAAGTCATGCTACCAGAATGGACTTACAGGTCAAAAGCAAATTTCCAGCAAGTCTAACTGCTCTGTAGCCAAACTGAAGGACCAATATTATAAAATACATTAGATTTAATTAACTGATTTCAATCAGACAACTGTGTGTGTAGAATTATTCTCATGTGGAAATGTTTGCAGCTTTAGGCCACAAACCACTTCAAATTTTTCATGCCACATCCTCTTTTAACACAGTTCACTTTTCTTAAAGTTTGAGAAGACTTACAACATATTTTTGTAGGGTTTTTTTTTACAGATTTAAGTCATCAAAATCTCCTCAGATCCTTTTGGTTGACAAAATGTGAAGTACTCATTTATTTACAACCTTCAACAATAATTGCATTTTCTTTCCAGAAAGCCTAACCTTTTCAATATTTCTGTTGATTTTTTTTTTTTTTTTGTAACCATCTGCAGACACAGGCATAATCATAATGAGGTATCCATTTCCTTTTCCTACACAACTGATATTTCTTAGTTTTAAAAAAGCATTTGTAATTTCTTGCAGAATGATGCATTATGTGCTAGACTGGATTCATGGAAGTGTATATGCACACAGACACACATATATATACATATATACACAAAAATATTGAAAATAAATCAGTGTGTATTTAAAACATAACTCTTTCAATAATGAATCAATACATCCATGTACAAAAAAAAGTACATCCATATGTACATGCATATCTGTATGTCTATATACATGTATATTTATATAGAGACACATTGATATGAATTAGTGGCAAAAGACATGCTACAGATTGCTGTACAAAACAGATATATATTGTCAGCAAGATATCTGACCATCATTTGAAAGTCTGAATACATATTTTTCATGAAATGGATGCACTACTGAAATGACAATGGTCTTTAAATTTCTTTATTTCCACATATATGTACCTGTGTGTACTTACATAAACATAAGCAGAGATTACTGCTGTGCTTAAAGTGGATTTGCAATAACCTAGGTATATAATTGATAGAGTTTTAGAATTAAATTTACATAGTCACACATTGTAAACAATTACATTTCTACTGTGGATGCAGCCATTAAATGTTTTAGACACATTTTAACAGCATGTTACAATGATTTGTTGTTAAGGAGGCACATGGATTGATATTGAATCCCGCAGATGTGTAGCATGGTAAAAGGTTAAAACAAATTGACAACTCCACATACACACTTGCATTTGCATGCAGAAGGGCTTCCTCTCTTTCAGAGCCTGTGCCAAGCCCAGTGCAGAGGGCTAACTTTTGTGTGTTTTGGCTCTAACCTGGGGTAGGCCTGCACTCCTCTTCCTTGTGGTATACTCCCTGATCTTCTTAACTGGGTCCCTTAAACACTACAAAGTAATCAATATTAACAGTATAGCTAAAAGCTAATATATGAATTATACAGGTCAAACAACCCCCTCCTCAGCGTTAAAAGGTCTTAAAAAATTGTCCTCCCATTTCTCCACTGTCCTCCATGGGTTACTTGCAAGATCTCCAATGTTACTTTCAGAGGTCTCTTCAGGTTTAACTTCATTCTGTTTTTATGAAATGCCTACCACAAAAAAAAAAAAAAAAAAAAAAAAAAAAAAAAAGAGAGTCTCTAAAGTCCAGATCTTCTCCCCCCATTCTCAGGGGGAGGGAAAGGCAGTTTTCCATGTTCATTAAATTATGTATTTGCATAGGTTTGATTTCAGTGGGAGGTAAAAGTGGAGGAGGAAAATATTAGTTAGAACAGAATTAGACAATGTTTAATGGAAGATTATTTGTGCATATTTTTTGATAAGGAAAATATGTGTTGAATATACAGATGTTCTGAACAGCAAATAATGATGTTTCAGTTGACCAAACAATTTACAATAATGCCTTCTTGCTAATAAAACTGATTTTTTTTTTTAATTTAGGAAGACCTTCATGTCACTGTTCTGTTTTGCTGTGATGAATGTTAAACTTCTGAAGTTAACGAGCAAAGCTAGTAAAGGAAGCAACAATAATTTGGTTGGTTATTTACAGAAATATACAGAAAGGCTGACCAGGGGACATTTAGATTGGATATTAGGAAGAAATTCTTTACAGAGAGAATAATCAGATATTGAAATGGCCTGCCCAGGGAGGTTGTGGATTGACCATCCTCGGAGGTTTTTAAGATGAGACTGGATGACGCACTTAGTGCCATGGTCTAGTAACCACGGCAGTGTTGGATCAAGGATTGGACTTGATGATCTCGGAGGTCTTTTCCAACTCCATTGATTCTATGATTATTTTAGCTTTTTCCCTTAGTTTTGCTAGCAACAAAAAACTTTTTCTTGTCTCTGTATATATCAGAGTGTTTAAAAGCATAGTCTACATTTCAGCCACAGGGAAATGACCATCTTTAAGTTCATTTTTGAATTTTGTGCGTGCACACAGGTACATTAAAATGTTAAAAATTTGGAGGGTTTACTCGCAAATAATTTCAATTATTTTTCAAGTAGAAGGTGCAATACGAACCATACAATTGTAGATTTAAAGTCTTTATCCTTCTGATTTGTTTTATAAATTAAAAATGGAGTTGTTTTCCACAATCTATCCCACAAATAGTATTCATGCACTGTGCCCAGCACAAGGATAAAATAAGAGATAACATGTATCTACAGAACAAGTAGGATTTTTTTTCTTGCTATGTAGCCTCTCCAGAATTCCTGAATTGTAGCAAATTAAATTAGACAAAATAAACAGGCATGCATAGTTGCCTACATCAAACTGCCTACATCCTACGCACAGTTAGGATTGAAGCCCAATTTCAAAGGAATGTGCTGTCAAGATTTCTTGTTTTTTCTTCTGGAATTAGTACAAATTATACCTGGTAGCTCACGTTTTACATTGATTTATATCTTACACCAACCATATGCCAGAGCAGAATATATATTTTAGCGCCTGTTTTCCTTTACTTTTTTTTGATTGCAGTACAACTCTAATTTCTTGCTGCTTTTACATAAAACATATAATGCTGCAGACAGCAGTGGGTCATATGGAATAGGTTAAAGGGAGAAAAGACTCTATTCTTACCACCCAAAGTAATACATAAATCCTTCTCACTCATTCTTCAGCTGAGTATTTAGAGAAGCCATTTCATATACTTATAGTTGACATCTACTTGGCTTTCAGTTGGTTTAATGATCACGCAAATCCCCACGCTATGGTAAATCTTAATGCAGAGTTCTTCAGTGGGAAGCATAGAAAGTTTTTCTTGATTTTCTCGATTTTTACATATTTTCAATGAAAATGATGACACATATGAAAAGAGAGATATTTTTGGAGAGCTATGTTTGAACATTATGAGGACATTTCCCATGCTTTATTTTTTGAATCCTGGTGGACTTGATTCAAACTCAGAGGTATTTTACCCAACGGCTTTTCGTTCAGAATAAAAATTCCACTGAAAGATACATGAATTTAAAAACTTTCATTTAAACTGATGGAAATGAAAGAAATGACATGAAGAATTTTTATGACAGATGTTTTATAGTGTAGTTTTATAATGAAAAAAATACAAGCTCATAGATGATAAGAGGAAGTTAATAGATAATTGAGTATGTTAGTAATTCATTACCTTTGAACTCCAAAGACTTTTCAATAACTTTGTACTTAATAACTTCGAACTGTCCAAAGACAGTTTTTAAGCACAGTCATTTGATTAAAAAAAAGAAAAAGAAAAGGCAAGCTGAAGAGTGTGTGTCCAGTGGCATGCCTATCAATTAAAAAAAAAAGTTTTCTTGCAAGAGTGAGAGGTTTCATATTCTCTCAGTGACCATGGCATAGGAGACGACCAGAAGAGACTCCTTGCTACCTAGCGGTCTTGGTCTCAACTTTTATGTTAGGAGACCCAGTTACACCTGTAGTTTGACATAAACCAGGATAATCTTCAAAAGCAACTCACTGTCACTCATGAGAAGAAGAGATATCACCAGATGATACAGAAACCTCCAACTGAGCAAGTGTCAGTTACTGAGACTGGCACTCCACACTTGTATGCGAGAAGCGACATTGTGCACAGTACGTAACCGCAGCCCTCCGTGCCAGCTTCTGCCAGTAGAGGTTCCTTTTCCAGCATATGCTGGGTCTTTTCTATGTGATAAGTCACCATGGCCCCCGCAGAGAAACCCCCAAACCATAGCAGAATTCTCCTGTGGTTTCCAGAAGGTTCATACATTTCATCAGCTAAAGACAAGCATGCCGAGTTCAGCCCTATCCTCATCCCTTAAGAATTTACACTTCTCTGTGGCTTCTGTAACTGAAGATCAAATGTGATTCCTTGTGCAAAAGAAATACGATGCAGACACAGCGGCAGGCAATTGTACAGTGTGGGAAAGAGAAAGGATCTGCCATAAACTCGGGACACAACCCCAGGTGGGCTAGGCACAAGTGAATACTCCTGTACCTGCTCCGTGAGGACTACATACATGGAATAAACGTTCAGACTGTGTTCCCACCTGTCGTCCAGCTGCCATGCCAGCAGTGACAGCAATCTTCCAGCACAGCTTCTAGCAGAATGTGACTGCTAGGACTATTGCTCCATTTCACTTTGGCAGATGCTTGTTTTAGACTAGATACACTGAAGTTGTACCCATGACATCCAATGCTCACACTCACTGCTGCATTACAGAGGTTTCGCTGGCTCCAAATATCTCCCCTCTCACTGTAGACTGACACGTCTGGTGGATTAGGAAGGTTTTCCAGTTCTTCACTGACATAAGAATTGAAGGACAACTAAATTCTGCTGAGCACATAGGCAACTCTATCTGGTTTTGTGAAGAAGAGCTAGTGATAGGCTGCAGCCCACAAATTTTGTTGTTACATTGCTTTGTTGTATTTGTGTGATCCTGTTCAGTATTTTAAGGCCAAAATGCTTTCATAGTGAGCTTGAGACAGCTGCAGCCAACTTTCTGTCTTAATTACTAGGCTGGGGTTATCCCAAGACATTTTTCAGCTGTAAGCTGTGTCATAGCATGAAAACATTTGAAAACTGCTGATTTAATAAAACTACACACTGCTTGGCCAAAAAAGCGAGAACCTAATTTGGAAATTATGTTAAGCTGTATGGCACGGTGTCTGAAGTTTCACATTAAGACTTTGAAAAATTAAAGTTTTACAGTTACTTCTTTTATCTCTTTTCAAACAATAATTAAAAGTATAACAACAAATCTGCAAATTTTCACTTTATGATCAATATCAATCAATCACTTGAATGGCGCATTCAGTAAAATTCTACTGTTTCTTAATGAAAACCACATATCAATCACAGCACCAACATTTTACAAAGAAAACAGGGTAGATGTTTGCTTTAGGGAGAAGAGGTCTTTTTCATTGAAAATCTTTTTCATTTAAAGTACCTAACCCAGCTGCTGTTATGCACCTAGAACTGCACAGCAAAAGCAAGAGAAGAAACAGCAGAATTTCGTCTCCCTGCCTGGATGTCCTTCTGGCTGATTATCAGAAAGCAACATGGAGAAAAGCTCCTCAGAAGCTTCCGCTGGTGCAGACCCACTGCTCAACAGGATGGGCCAGAGGCTCAGCCTGTGAGTCTGCTACCACAGTTGCTGCTCATTTCCTGCGTGCTCTGGGTATACTGCAAATCACCATCAAGTCTTTGAGGATTTATATGGCTTGCCCGTCACTGTACTAGAGATTATCTCCCTAATACTACTGGCACTAGTGGCTGTTAACAGCGATGCGACTTCAGCAGCAGCCTCTCAGTATATGCTGCTGGGTATATGCAGCAGGGAGAGTGCTTCCATTTTCTCTCCAAATTCACATTCTCATTGCAGCAGCTGAGCCAGAATCTGTTAAACCAGTCACCAGCCTGGAAGTATTTTTAGTATATAATATTTGTAGTAACTTTGTGGAAGTATAGCTACAATATCATGGTTTTACTGCGCTGTGTGTAGATATAGGGATTGTCCTCTGATACATGCAGTCATGTGAGGCCTGATGATCTTCTGCCACAAGCTGATTTCACACTTCTTTGGCACACTAAAATTACCTTAATATGGAATTAAATTACAGTAATTTACAGCCATGTTGCCCTGCTGATGGACTATGAATTTGCCATACATGAAAATCACACCCATTTTTAAATTTAATTCTTTGCTCTGGAACTTAGTAAGTACAGATTAGTTATAAAAACACAGATTCTCTATAAATACAAAACTAACAGTTTTCCTGGTTTGCAGCACCTAACCTAGGGAATATAAAATTTGGCATTATGCCTCATCAAGGGCTACTCTCTAAACTTCTCAGGAAGCAAGTGCATGTGTGGTTTTTTGACCCTGTAGTTACTGACAAGTCTCAAACATGGTATTCACATCACATACCACTTTTTCTGGTATATTGAACTTCAATTGTATGATACATCTTTAGACCTGTCTCTGAAAAACAAGATTAAATCCTATTCTAAAATCAGGTAAGTATACACATATGGTCCTTCCTACTGGAACATCTGTAATCACACACTGATCTAAATGGTGTGGGGTGGAAATGTGTAATACGAAACAGTACGACAAAAAGCACAATCCCACCTTGTTCCAACAGCAGCAGACAGCAAAATTTGCTGATAGATGTGCCTACTAACAACAAACTAATCTCATTTACCCTACCTTTTTCTTTTGCAAGTATTTTCTTCAGGATAAATCCCATGCTAAAGCTGCCCTCCACAAGATGCCACAGCTCTGCTTCTGCCCCATCCACAGGTGGAAACAGCTGAAAGGAGAAGTTAGAAAATCTTAAATCCACATTCAGATTTTTTGTGGAGATCTGTGTCAAAGGCATGGTTCTGGCTTCAGTGTGGTCCATCCTCATTCATCTTTTAGATTAACTACATCTCATTGGCAATGTGACAAGACCATCCCATTGCCTCTAGAGCATAAGACGAAGATTTGTAAGCACAAGAAACACATCCATGCACACACAGACTGCTCTCTAAAGGGACCCCACACCATAAGCATGACACAGTTGATTCAGAAAGCAGAAAAGAAACTGTGGGAATGAGTTGAAAGCAAAGACATGGCCATTGAGACAGCAATCTTCCACCTCAGAAGGTGGCACGCACACTTGTTAGACCCAGCAGGACCAGGGAGCCACTGAAGCCAGAGGCAGAGCTAGATATCTTGGTAAATTAAAAATACTTTGAATCTCACTCCAGTCCTAAGAGCACCTTTCTCAAATTCTCACAATAAATTTTTCACCTAAATTTGCTTGGGAACTTTAAGATGAAGCAGAACAGTTTTCTCATAAGCATAATATACTTCACAAATGGGGAAGAAAACCATCCTTTGAGGTGTTGCAGGTTTACACATGCCTATTAGTCCTGGGTTCATAATTCATACAACAGTAAAGAACATCAGAATCAGATCCACCATCTTTAGAGTAACTCCCATTTTCTCTTTTTTCTTCCGCCAGTTAACATGTTAAAAATTGGCATGGCACAGCCCATCACACTCCTCTTCCTACTTTATACAAGGCCTCTTTATGCTGAAGTGGAAATAAACTCTGGAACAAATGAAAATCCAAAAAATACACAACCTGGACCAGTGTTCAATTCAGTATCACAATACTGAGTAGTTACCAGATGGTATTAAAAGTCAGGCTGAAGACATGAACTAATTTCACAAACTTATTAATAAAAGTAATTAACAAAAGTAAAACAAAAGATACTGAATTCAATTCAGAATATCAATTCACATTAAGACTTTTGGGGAAAAAAAAGCAAATGCAATGAACTCACCAGAGACAGGAAGCTGAAAGTGGCTGTTGAAAATAAACATTACGGAAGTCAAGTATTCTAGACGAGACAGGGGAAGAAAAAAAGAAGAGTGGCGTTCTGTGTTCTTGGCTTTTTCAGATAGACTTTTTTTTAACAGATTAGAACAAGCATATTCTTGAAAGGACAAAAAAATCCAAACCTCAAGAGGTAACGAGAGACCACTGCCCATACAGGCTAAATTAGTCCTGACAACTGGGTCTAGCTCATCTGGAGGCAGCACTGACAGCAGACCCAGATGCAGTGTGACGAGAAAGAGTGGAGAGGTTTAGCGTAAGTCAACTTCCTGGTGAGGGCTTCTCAGCTCTGCCTGTGTGGGCTTGTTGTGGGTTGGTATATGAGTGTATATATCTTTCTGTCTTTGGTGACTATGGGAGCAGATGTAAAAACCTTGATGATGGGGGAGGGTGGCAAAACCTCCAGCCTGCAGAAAGCTTTCTCTTTGTACTCTGCTGCTCTTACAGCTGCCTCCTCTCTGCTACAGGGCTAATGGCATAGGACAGCCCAGCAGCTCCAATACAATGTGAGTAGAAACAGAGCAGATTGACAACTGTCTGGTAGTGTTATGTGCAATTCACACTCCAGTAGCATGAATGAGACTTGGGATACTTTTCTGCAAGCTGGAATATGGCCCTGCCTTTAAAAGGAGAGTAATACATATTTAGTTAACTTTGTGCAAAACCCAAGGCAGGCACTTTTGGGCTAATTCAACATTGGTGTATATGGCTTTGTCGTAATTCCCTCTGAAGCATTGGTTAGGATTGATCAGCAGTATCATTTTATCAGTGTGTATGTCCTCTCTTTACCAGCATAAGGAGGCTGAGGAGATGGAGGGACCACAGTCATTGAGACGCCCACCTTTCCCAGCATAGACAAATTGAGTTGGCCAGATGCTCATCATTTCCAGATTTCCTACCACAACTCTGAAAGCAAAGCTGTGATGACAATTTCAGCATTTCAAGTGTCTATGGTCTACACTACAGGGGCTGTCAGCGCAGTATGTTGTCCATTCTGTGTGATCAGGCAATCAGACTGCAGGGAGGGCATTCCTGTCCCATACTTCTTAAGCAGCCCAAACACACCAGCACAGCAGAAGAGCTGCCCCAAAGCTGAACATGAGGGGCTGGGATGACCAGCACAGTGGACTGTCTGGTCCTCAGGCAGAGTCATGAGCAGAGGGTTCCCATAAGCTTTGAAACACAAAGGTACAGAAATGGAACCCAAGTTCTTTTCAGCAAATATTTTGGGTCAGTAAATGGTCACTTCAGACCATCTCCAGCCATGAAACAGTAGGATCAGGCTGCTTGATCCAGATTGAAATCCATGAAGTTTATGTTCCTTGCAGGATGGGAACTCTCTGAAGACAGCTAATGAATTTGTCCACTTTAACATTATGACAGTTCAATGCATTCCAAGATCCTTACTTACAAGAAAGATTAAAAACCAACAGAATAATTTATAAGATAAAGCAAAAAGGAAACAAAACGATAATTTATGTGTAGATGAAAGGCAGTTGTGTCAAAAATATAAATAGCTGCTGAAAGAACACAACCTATGTAAACACGCTGTAAACCCCTGCTGATACAAAGCTTGCAGAACAGTGCTGCACAGTTAGGATGGGGAATCAATTTATTTCTTTCCCTATGAAAGGAAATTGATTCAGTTAATTACCAACAGGCATGAAGGTAAGGAAGGATGGCCCAGAGAAGGGATTTTTGGAACTCTATCTTATTAAAATCTTCAAATTTCTTTTAGTTTGAGACAAGATTTTGGGTAAGGGGCTTCAGCGCACTATCAGCTTCCGTGAGACCTTGTGTTACTTAATTTTCACATTAAATATCTATTCATCTGTTTTTAACTGGGTTTGGGTTTTCCAATACCAGTGTATGCAATCAGGCAGTAAGTTTCCAATGCAGTTGTGATAAAGAAAATCAGACACCCAAACACTTTGAAATGTTTCCATCAGAAACATTCAGAACTTTCAGAAGCAAAGAAATAAATACTATTCACAAATTATACTGATATAAATGTCTTCGGTGATTATTACCGATTATAGGTCTGACACAGAGAGCAGATACTTAAAAATGCAACTATGTCTTTCTGTTTCATGTTGAGACTAATCCAGATGTGAGGCCATCTGGCTAAGTAATTTGCATTTTTGGAAAAAGAGTGCATCCATCTGTAAAATACTCCATAAACAACTTTTGAACCTAATGAACTCAGCAAATAAACAAGACTGTAGAATAAGAAATGTGATCTAACATGTCTTGATTTCCACCCGTTTCCCTCCACTGTGCTTCCTGGAGGATCTTGACCAAACAACTTCACCAAAATAGTTGAATTTGATTAATTTGAGACCTTTCGTAGGGATATACATGCTTCATACACTTGCACCATGATTTCATTTCCAAGTGACCTGGAACTCCAAGAAAAGGCCCTCAGCTCCATGATCTCTGCACAACATGTAGGCCATGCCAAAGTTAGGTATAATATTGCACCCTGACCTGTTTCACTTGATCCTTGGTTGGTTTGGGCTTTTTTGTGTGTGTGTGTGTCTTTCTTACAGCAGTTTTTCTGCTCCCTTTCACCTCTTCATGCTGTGCAATGAAGGGGAACACCTGGCTGTGAGAGAATAGTTAATACATTAAAAAATAAATCACTTCTCCTTTTTGTAAAATTCATTATGAGTCATTATCTGGGATTTTCAGAAATTAACACTTTGTTGTGGAAAATATTTACAGGGCAGGGTGGAGGATTGCAATTTATTTTTGCATTGAAAAGTAAGCTGAGAGCAAAATAAAAAAAGTGTTAAACTGCAAGTAACTAAGGGTTTGTAACAAATTATCTAAAATGACATGACCCAGGGTTTTGACACGGTTCAGTTTACAATGAAAGGTCACATTTGTTCTTCATCCACTGACTTCTGTCCCTCTTGGAGAAACCAGCAAGCTGTTGATGGTGTTTGGAAGGTGTTTGAGATTAAGGAAGGAAGCTGCTCCTGTCCCCCCTGCCTGATTTCCTTTTTGTTCTCAGATTCACTCAGCTCTGATTTTGGTCTGCCTCAAATAGTATGGTATGTGCAATGCTCAGGAAGTAAACCATGACACTCTTGATATTCACTGTATTTAGCCCTACAAGCCTTTCTCCTGTCTTAGAGGATCATTACATTATAGAAAATAAAGCTAACTGTTGCTTGTATCTAGCCACTGCACTAGAGCTATAAACAACACACAAGAAGAAGTGTGCTTATTTTGTTTAAAAAAGAGCCTAATTCTTTTCTTTTTGGTATCCTTTCCAAAGAGAAGCATGAAAAATATATGTGATCAAGATGCCAGCTGTGCGTTGGGAAAACTGGGATGTGGTTATTTGCTTTCCTTCAAGTTTCTGGGTAGCACAGGGGAAATCGGGTAGGTTGCCCAGATCCATTTCAACCTGGGGGTGAAAGTACTCCCTTCCCAGGAACAGATACCTCAGCAAAAGGGAGGCGTTCTCACAGTATGGCAGAGAGCATTGCTGAGAGAGTCTTTAAAGCAGACCAGGCACAACAACTTCTGCAGTATTACTCAATGTAAGAGCACTAAATCTGAAAGGGGAAATGAAAACACAGTTTCATAAGAACTTCATACATGGATTTTGGTGGAACTCTCACACTACTATTTACTATGCCTTGATGAATTTAGGCTCTGGTTCCTCAGCAAGCCAATGTTGTGTGTTAGAGACCCTCGGGTTTGGTATTGCAGTGGCACAAACTGAAGCATGTGGTGATAAAAGAGAATCCAAAATCTAGCATGAGGCAGGTTTCTGACACATTGTGTGGGCAGGACTAGAAGCCTTCAGAGGTAGTCAAAGCCCTCCAGCATACTGAGGCTGGAGCATGCCTGACAGAGAAGCCTAAGTGAGGGAACCTGCCTGAAATGCCACCCCCTCGCTGGACCCTCCTGCCTCCCTCCTGAATTACAAAGTTCAACCTTCAACTCAATCCAGGTGGAGCCCTTGCCCATGCCACTGCCTCTTCCCCTTCAGTGACAGGCTTGCCCTATACTTCAGGTGGCCACACAGCAGCCCTTCAGCTACCCCTGCTCTGGGGTATTTGGCCCTTGGCCACACAGTTTCTGGATGCAGTGCTGAGATGGGTCCAAGGTACTGAGCAACTCAGACCTGGGCATGCCCAAGCAGCACAGATCTCTCAGGTCCAAAACAGATAACCTTGAGTTGTGCAGCTGATGATCACACTTGGGTTTGGTGCCAGCACTTGCATGCGGGTGCCTACGTTCATCCAGCCTCTTTTCAAGACTGATGCAGCTCCATACATTAAATCCATACATTTGTGCAGGTAAGGAAACCAGAGATTTCCCCATTTTCTGAGATGAGAGCTTTCTGCTATCTGAACTACAGAACTACTCTTTTGGATTTTTATGTGTTTTCCCACTGTGTACAGATTACTAATTAGCTATTTCTCTGGGACATTTCTGTTGAGATCATATTGTCAGCAACGTGTGCTGTGAGAAAACTAATGTTTACACACTTTTTTTTTTCTTGGAATCTGATATGCAGAAGCTAGTGCCCTAACTTCCTAGCACAATTCCTCCTGTGACGCCAGCACAAAACTGGTGGTCAGCACAATGTACAGGAAGTGATTTCCTCCAGAGCAACACAAAAACCTACATCCTCTTTCTTGAAAGTGAAGTGTGCTTAGGAACTGTGCTGAGGATTACTTAATTGCCCCATCTCTCATTCTGGGACAGCCTATGAAAGCGGTCCCATCATAGAATAATAGAATGCTAAGGAGTTGGATGGACCTTAAAGATCATCTAGTCCCAAGTCCCCCTGCCACGGGCAGAGACACCTCCCTCTAGACCAGGTTGCTCAAAATCCTATTATCCAACCTGGCTTTGAACACTGCCAGGGTTGAGACATCCACAGTCTTCCTGGACAATCTATTCCAGTGTCTAAGAACAAATTCAATCTTCTTCCCCCAAATCAGGTACTATTCCCTAAATATCCATCCACTCTATTGAGGGAAGGAGATTCTTTCCGTGGTTGTCCACTTGTTATTTTTTTTTTGCTAGAGCTCTTGGGAGATTTGCCCCACACTGGGCAGCCTGTAGCTGAGGGCAGCTCTCTCTAGCGGGCAAACGCTTCCACAGAACGTGCAGAACGTGCAAGCCCACATCTGTTTCTCCGAACTGTCTGACTTCTGCAGTTTTCTCTCTCCCGCGCGACATTCACACTTCCTTCCCCCATCTGGATTTAATGCAAAAATAATCCCAGTGGCTTTGCCGAAACCGTGGAGGAGGTTCCAGTGGTTTCCTATGTGAAATCACACCCAACCCGAGGCTGCTACGTGGCTTCAGGGCCAGCCCCCGGCCCTGGCCGAAGGCTCCGAGCCGCTGAGGTGCTCCCAGCGCGGCTGCCCGGGGCAGCAAACGCTGGTGCAGGGGGGCAGCGCTGGGAAACGCTGGTTCCTGCTTTGGTTCTTTCTGCCCGCGAGCCGTCCGGCTGCGCTGTGTCGCAGCGGGGAAGTGCCGGAGGGAACCGCTTTCCTCAGCAGCCCCGCTGCAGCCGCCCCGGGGCTCCCCCTTCCCTGCCCCGGGCAGCGGCGGCTTCGGCAGCTCGGCCCCGGGCCCGCGGAAGCGCCGAGCGCACGGAGCGCCCCGGCACCACGGCGGGAGCGGGGCCCTGTGCCCGCTCCCTTCTCCCCAGCGCCTGCTCCTGCCCCAGCCCCGCTCCCGCAGCCTTGCCCTGCCCTGTTGTTGCTGCTGTGTGTGCTGTAGCCTTGTCAGGAAAGGAAACGCCAGCACAAACCGGTCCTCCTGCCAGCTGTGTCAGAAGCCGCTGGGATTCCTCTTGGGAAACTCAGCAATCTGATGGCATCAGCTGGTTTTGTTTTAAATGTACTTTTCCCACTTGCTCCTGTTTCAAATAAGTGAGATAGGGATAGTTACACTGTGCAGCCTAAGGCTCTCTGCTGCACCAGCCTGTTTCTCCTTTCTAATTCATGAACATGGAGATGTTTCCCCAGAACAAGGCTCAGAACAGGAGCCTGACATAGGTGCCTCGAACTGCTCCCAAAGCATTCTCTTGTGAAAGCCTCCCTGCCAGCCAGGGTGCATCATCCCTCCAGGGATGTTCTGCTCTCCCTACAGCGTATCACGATAGCTACTTTCCATGGTTATCTTGATAAATACGGAGAAGCTCCCAGTCACCTGTGACTTGTCTAGACAGTGAAAGGAGATAATTCGGAAAGGTAAGAAGGGTAAACAGGTGAGGAAGACTACTTCTGCCCTGATGCTGAGGTAGGAATCCAAGGTAACGCCTTGAGAGTTAGCTGACATGGAGCAAACACTGTCATGCATAAATCCCACAGGCCAACTTGACAGGACTACCATTCCTCCATTTACAGACCAAACTGATTAAATCTGTGGCACAGGCAGAGGACTTCCACTGTGTGCTCTGCTGGCCAGTGTGTATGACTAGCCATAGATGTGTACACAGGAGAGCCCTGTTTCTCAAGACAACATAAAAATAATACTGATCCATACAGTTCCTTACTAAACTTGTAGAAAGTACAACTGAAAGCACAGTCACACTCAAATGTTCTACTGCCCAAAGAAAGTTGTAGATATCAGATCCTGATCACACAGAGAAAATGCATCAGCATTTAATATTTACCTATTCTTTTAGCACTCCCCAAGTCATGTAAGATTTCCCTGGGTCATGTTCACTACTCACAAGGACTACACAAATCTAGTTTTGTACCCAACACCATGACAGAGGACACAAAACAGCGTGGGACAATAGGGAGGAAAGATAGCAAGATGGTGGCTTTTATCCTGTGGTCCCCCTCAGTCCTTTCTGTTTCCACAGCTTTAGTTAAAGGTCAGACAGCATGAGGGTCTCAGGCCTCTAGGGCCACTGGGGATACATGAATGTCTTTTTCAACCCTTGAAGTGGCAGAGATTGCCAAAATGTCCATTGTGGATTGGATGCCAAAGCCCCATTTGTTCATCAAAAGCTATCAAAACTGCAAGCCTTCCCCACCACACCCCCAAGGTCTGTAACATAGTTTTTTTTTCTCAGTCAAGACAAAGATCTGTGTAGTATTCTTAAAATATAAGTGTTACATAAATAAAGTTAAAGGGGACCCCATACCTGAACACAGTACAAAACAAGGATGTTGAGCCCTATCTACTACATATAATTCAGCAAGGCCTCTGAATGGTGTGTGGCAGTGACAGCCTGCTCTGAGAGGCTGGTTTGGATATACCACCACTGCTCTGCTGGAGCTGAGGGAAATGGGCTGTCCCAGCAGTGCCCCATCTATGCATGGTACCCTAGTTCATGATCCTGCAGCCCCTTAGGGTCTCTGGACACCTCTGCACTGCCGACTCATAACTCGACACCTTTCCCTATCAGGTTTTGCAGATCCCTTCTGCAAAAGTGTTTGCCATTCTCTCAATTCACTGCTATGTCCTTACTGGTGCCACTATCCATTCTCCAGCATAAAGTCCCTCATGTTGTAATAGGCCTTTCTTCTTCATCTCAGCAGTCTCTTGATATTGGTCTGGATCCAGTAGCCAGCCTTCTCCACAGCTCTTTCAGGGCCTGTGCCTACACCTGGCAATGTGGCCCCTCAGACATGGCCCATCTGCATGCTTCCATAGATCTTCCCCAGAAAATTCTTACAGCTTACAAGGCACCTCTGTACTCTGTAGGCTCCCTCAACATCTCCCTGATGAGTTTTCAACTGATATGTGGGGGAGAAAGGCTGCAGACCAAATTCAGCATCCCAAAGGCTCTCCAGCAGTCAGGGACACAGGGTAGACTGGCCCAGAGAGTGGATTGTCTGAAGGTCCTAACCATTATTTGGGACAAACACAGCCCCCATTCATAGGAAGGGTTGTCTGAGCTTATCCTCAGAAGACAGTGCCTTCCAGCTCAATGCCATGTAGAAGCCACTCAGGCTATAGGAAAAAGGAAACCTTTAATGATGCCAATTAGTGAGAAGCCACTGCTAGCCCAGCCAGAGGCCCGTGATGCAGAACATCAACCAATATCAAGGGTCCACCCCCAAGAGGGCTTTCAAGATGACTGTGCCATCAACAACATCCGCAGTGGCACAGGACTTCACCAAATAGTGCCTTTATATCCACCTCCAAACATCTGTCCAAGCAGACAACCAACCTACAAAAACCAACACAGGGCAGCTAACGGAGAAACTCCAATATCTTCAAACCTGAGTGCTAAAATGAACTTGACTTGCCGATCTTTAGCACAGAGCAGCACGTATATTTTAAAAACAAACTACCCCACCCATCTGTAAAGAAGAAAAAAATGTCACCAAAATAATACTCTGAATGCAGGATTCTCCTCCTGAGGAAGAAACGAACAGCATGTGATATGTAATAACATCCTTTAATGCCTGTCATACAGAGAAACAACAGCTCTGGTAAAGGCACAGTAAAAACTGCGGCCACCATCACTCTGTGCCATTGGCAAGGGCACCACCTATTGTTGAGCTACCTGGTATGTTCCACCAGCAGACAAAACATGTAGTTATGCTTTAATAATTTGGGCTGAAAATTTCTGTTTGCCTCAAACAATATTTTTATATTACCACACTTCAATTTTCAGTTTTAAAGTTCAAATTATTTCACAAAGTAAGAACAGAGAAAAATATTCCATTTCTCATATTTGAATAGGGAGAAAGACTCTCAGAAATCCCCAGAGTGCTCTTGAGGAACAACTCCCAGCTGGAAGCAGAAAGGAGCTCAGGGGTATTCCAGGACACAGAGTAAATAAGGGCATGAGACAGAGGCTAGTGAATCAGGATGGACTGTTTTAGCAAGGGTAGGAGTTAAGCTGGGTCTCCATGTTGAACTGAGGTCCTGTCTCCAGAAAGAAGGCAAGTCCACTAGCAGTACCTCCACTTTGAAACCTCACCACTTAAGAAACTAATCCCTAAGCTGGTCCTTGAACCACACCACCAGAGGAAAGTCCTGTAAGGAAGGAGCACACAACCAATAAGGCATTCACCAGTGTAGTCTAGTAACCCTGGCTCAGGATCATCCATGTCAGATCTAAAACAAGATCTGCTAAGCTTTCCTATGTTCCCAAAACCTGCTTTCCCTGCTCTCTTGAACAGCTTGTGAGTTACGGCTTTGCAGTGAAAATGCACAAGCCTGACTTGTTTCTGCAGCAATCCAAGCTACAAGGCAATTAAGTCATAGAGACAATTCTGCAGGAGTCAACTTGGGTCAAACCAGTTGTCCTTAAACTCAGCTAATAAAATAGGCTGCACTCTAGCCAGCACTTTGGTCTCAGGTGTCTTTCTGCACTTCCAGGACAACACAAAGGAATATCTGCATTTGACCAGAATAGAGGAGGCTTGGGAAAAGCCAGCCAGACTTACTTTGCTCTCAATCCACAACAGTAGAGTGCTTCCTCAGGATCCAGCCTGTCACTTGCCCTGACCTAAAGGGTCTTGCTAAATCAGGTGTATCCAGAACACTTCCCTCCCCCAAATTGCCATGATTCCAGTGGTCATACTGGCCTCTCTCCTTGACATACACCAGTGCCCTCACTCTCCCTTACGTAAGCTAGGCTGGAATAGCACGTCTTCAGCTACTTCAGGCCAAAAAAAGAAATCTGACACCATGACCCTCATTTTCAGTAATGTGAGCATTCAGCTCCCACTTGCAACACTGAAATTCAGGCCACAAATCTGTTCCTTTTTATGCCTGCAGATGGTTGCTTCATCTCCCTACAGATGGTATCCTGAAGCCAAGGCAAGTGGCTTTCACGAAGAACTCCAAGGCTACTATTTGACAAAATTTGATACAATCTGAAGCGTGGTTTTCCAAGGAATGACAAAAGGCTGTAATTGTGGCAAAAAAACTTTATTAAACTAGATTTTGTAAATTCCTTTTCACATGAGAAATTCTAAAGGCAGATTACAAAACTATTTCAGTAAAAAATGAAAGTTATAGTTAACAGCAAAATTACAACTTTATACAAATAAAAAAATCATTTTTCATTTTAATTTAAAAATAGAAATTTATATCTTCCAATATACTTAATGGTCCTAACAGCTTTTACAAGTGGTAGCTGCAATACTAGGTCTTTTCACACGCATATTCACATATAGTCATTTAATCCTCTGCCCAATTTATTTAGCTGAAATAGCATGAACAGTTGGGCTCTGGTTGGGTTTGGGGGGGATGTACCACACGATATTAAAAGCAAAAGCCAAAGTATCTTGAAATATTTTTTAAAATAACATTTTTTTCCCGAGTACTTTCACAATCAACCAAAATGTTTTTCAACAGACACGTTACTTACAGAAAACTTTCTGCATTGCATCTCTGAGCCTTTTTTTTTTTACTGTAAGATCACCCATCAATGGTAGCACAAGAATTGGTTGTGCACATTAAAAAAAAAGGATAGTATACCTAAATTAAAATTTGGGAAAACAATCAAAATGTTTTGTAAAAAAGACACCAAAAATCATATATTAAAGTCATCACAATCACATGCTGTTGAAGAACAGAATAAAAAGTGGTACACAAAAGAGGTATATTAACAGTCACGTATTATTTTACAGTGCTGGTGGCAATACTGCTGTTTTAATTAAAAGTGTAAGATGGCACAGAATTTACATGATATTTCAGGCTTCTCACTGATGTAACTGTAAAAGACATCAGAAAGGCTGGAACTTCTAAAATGTAACCTACTTTAAAATACCATTTTGAAACAATTATATTTCATAGAATTCATCACAGAATACATTATAAAGCCAGAGAAATACAACAACTCCAGTGTTGTTTTTCTGGAATACTGGCAAGCAGCTGAAGGCATGAAGATCCTTACTGATAAAACTCTGTTTACTTACTCACTGTGCACTGAATTCCTGCTCCATTCTGCATCAGGCTCAGCACAGTTTTTAAGCACATACTTGAGATCCTACAGTAGAAAAACCTTGAGCTCACCATATTTTCTCTGATTTGGAACTGCAATGCCTCATCTTGAGTTGCTGAAGCTGACAGTGGCTCTGTCACTATTTTCAATAGAGGTAAGATTGGTTCTGCCCATGTTACAATTTTAAACCATCATCTCCCATCAAAGTTCAGGTTGTAGCCAAACAACTTATACTAGGTGAATGATCAGCCTGTAACCAGACAGGGTTACACAGACAGGGACACAGTACTTTAGTGAACCTCAACCTGTACCCAAAAGGACAGTTAAAAGAGGAAGAGAGAAAAGTACCCCAAACTGTGTATTTCTCTGCTGACTTTGACAGACTGAAAAAAAATTCTCTGAACAATGGGTGGAGCAATCAAGGTTTTGCCCTGAAGATTTTAAACATATTTATCCAAATAGGACTAAGAGATGGAAAAATAATATGGAAGGACAGTGAAGCTCTGCAGGGACAGCTGCTTTTCTGAGGAGTCCTAGCCCACTTCCAGAGACTGTTTATGAACTTTAAATTCTTCAATCTCATTTGTCCCCTTGATCTCAACTTTTAGCTTGCAGTGGCAATTTGGAAGTGGCAACTTCAAAAATAGTCCCAAGCACATTGGTCAGAGCATTTTCTGGGGAAGTGAGAGTCAAGTGCCATCATTATCATTCACTTGTGAAGCCAGAAGGCAAAAAGCTGAGTGTTTCTTATCTCCAGGGTAAAGTTGTCAACTAGATTACGATGAACAGATGGGCAAGACAACAACTTTTTCTGCTCATCTTTTGAAATAAAATATAAGCTGTCTTTGTTCTTGTCGGGAATGGTATGAATATGCTTGAATGAATCAGGCTCCCTCCCAAAACAACCAGAAGTGTTGGTACTTTCCTGTTTACAAGCACATCGCTGTAGGGCTTGGGCACCCAGAGGCTCAACACGCAACAGCCACTCAGGCCATTTAACAGGGTTGGTGCTTCAAAGAGCTGTCCCAGAGAGCTGCACCTCCATTTGTTATAAACAGTAGCACTAAGGAAAACCTGTTCAGGAGCACAAGGAAATTCCTTGGTCCAAAATAAAGATCCTACCTCTGCTGGGACAAGACAGCTGATAGTCTGAACTGTTGTCTTGAGGCCAACTGCCCAAAAGGTACCTCAGTCCATTTTAGGCACTGTCACAGAGGATGAAGCGTGGGTTTCATCCCACAGGACACCATGCAGTGGTAGAAACACCTCTGCTTGTACTGTTTGGGAACGCAGGTCTTTTGAATTTCACCACTGGTTATCAGAGCAGCCCCGAGAGAAAGAAACAGAGAAAGGACACAATTCATATGAACTAAGTACCCACAAAAAATATAAAACTTATTATGGCAGTCTATTATTTTAGAAAGAGTCGCTTTGAGTAAATATTATTCAAGCTACTCTTCCACTTGAAATCACCATGAAAATATTATTATATCTGTTGAAGCATGATAAACTCATTTTTAAGTCTACTGGGCATTACATTCACTGTGTATGTATCACAGTAAACATGGGTATTCAGGAAATACCATGTCTTTCAGCTTGTCAGCAACTTATACAGCCACATTTTCAAGTGAAATCTATTTCTGTGGACAGCTTTTCTCACAAAAGTTCCTTGCTATTAGTATGGATGCACACAAATGGCAGAACTTGCACACACATATGGATTCATACACAAACTCTTGTGTGTGTGTGTGTGTAGGTCCTTCCTGCAAAAGTAAAAAAACTTTAAAAAAACTTTAAAAACGCTCCCATTAATCTTTAATCTATTAATATTATTCCTAATACATAACTCAGAGCTGCTCTGGAAAAGCCTTACAACAAAATTAATATTTTAAGAATATGAATATTTCAAGAGACAAAAATGTAAATAAAAGTAGCAATGCATTATAGAAGATATTTCTATTTTAAAAAGTGTTCTGATTGTCTACTGGAAACACTTGCCAAAGTACAGATGTTTATATTTCATTGTGGAGGGGTTTTGTTTGCTGTTTTTCTATGTTGTTTGGTCGTTGTTTTTTTTTTTAAACAGGTATTTCCAGATGTTGATGCAACACCACCAAAACCAGAACTTTTGTACTCCCAGACTTTCCAGTTAGGTAATTACCAATGCAGTATTTGCATTCACTTTGATGTTAAAAATACATTTAAAATGTCTCACAATCATATTTTCTACAAGGAAATCATGAAACTTAATACACAGAGAATAAAGACATCACTATTAGACACTTATTAAGTGGCACAGTACTCAATTCGGTTCACTTAAAAAGCCATAAAATAAGAAACACTTTTAATCCAGTAGATGATAACGGCAAAAATGTAGGGGCATTTCCTGCAAAATGACAGTATTGGCCACGTGTAAGAAGAGATTGAACTACAGCATTGTGGGTTTCCCTTTAACAGATCACACTAAGTTTGCAAAATTATAAACACACAGCTGGTCTTAATGCACAGGCCATTATATACAACTCCCATACTTGGGAGAAGTTTAGAATGGAATAAAAACAACAGAACCAGTCAATCCATCACAACGTAACCACTAAACCAGACTTTTGAAGAAACCTGGAAATATTTAACACTCAGCTGTAACTGTATTTGAAATATTAGTAATTGCCCAGTTCCACCATCTCCTTTTGTTCTTCTGAAGGGTTTAGCACAAAGTTCTGAATCACAAAATAACTTTGCACAAGGTACTATGTTTTAAAAGCACAGAATCCATGGCAATCCAAATGTGTGAGGGTCAAAAGAAATAGATTAGGTATGCTGAGAAGACAGTTATATTTAAAAATCGTATCTTAACTTCCCTTTAAAACATCACATATTTCTCAGCAAAATTCTTGATCTGCATTTCTGAGACTTCAGATCCTTTAAGTATCTTCTTTTTGCAGGTTCAAAAAAGGATCACTTTCACACAAAAATTTTATTGGAAACATTTTGATAAAACCATTTACTGTAAATTGAAATAATTTCTAATAAAATATCATCCTTTGAAACAGATTACAAAATACTAGTACGGTTGTTCCAAACATCAGTCTTTTTTCTTTAATCCAACACCTCAGTTCTACATTCCTCCTCTCCACAACTCCTCAAATGAGCATGACTTTTAGGCAGCCTGGTTTTATTTCTGTGAACCTATAAAACAAGAAAAAAATGAAGCTTCAACATGAAAGCGATGTACAATGCCATCTCCTTCAATCTTCAAACATATGGAAAGTGGTAAGGTTCTCAGTCAAGTATATTTGCATGTGAGTCAGGAAATCAGCACTATGTCATCATATGTGAGAGTAAAGGAGGATTTTACAGGATCTGGAGATGCAAAGAGCTGGAAACAGCAGAAACTAACATGAAGATTTAAGAAAAACTGCCCAATATTCCTGGTTATATTAATTCTGCTCCTCTATTCCTGCTCCCCATTCACTCCCTCTTCTTTCAAAATGGATTTTCACCCTTGTGTTCTGTAGGAAGTAAGAAGGAAATCGGGATGGAAGTCTATGTTACTTTTGAGTCTCACCTTCACTCTCACCTTCACACAGTCCTCTAGAGAAAAAGCAGCAAACACACTGGTGCTAGCCCAGACTTGCTGAATTGCTATGCCCTGTAAGATAAGCACTAAGCCAGGTATTGAGAACCAATAAAAAGCAGGATTAACAACTTTTCACAATAAAGACAGAACATTGAATGGAAATATGTATGTCGTGGTTTTACCAGCACCCCTGGGCTGAAATGGTCAGGCCCAGGTATATTTCCGGAGAAAAAGCCAATCAAAAGTTTTAGTAACGCCTCTGCTAATGACATATTTAAGAAAATAGAAGAGAAGGTAGTTGGCGCAGAAGAAATTAAGAAGTCATGTAGGGAGGAGGCAGCAGGCCCCTGAGTGAGGGGGCCAAGGCCTTTTTCCCCCAGCCTTGGGCCGGGGGCAGGCATGGCATTGAAGTCTCTCCAGTCGGGACACGTAACAGTGGAGAAACAAACTCCAGACAGAAGCTGCCCAGCTGCAACTTGGCTGCAGAAAGAATTCCAGCCTGGCAGAGAGCAAAGAGGACTTGAGATAACCAGCTTCCTCCAAGGTCAGTTCTAGCAGGAGAAAAGCTGAGGCCAGGGGGAAGTTTTCCCTGCCCCTCTCTCTCCAGCAGCGGAAAGACTGAAAGTTGCAAACCCCTGCTACCTTTAGAAGATAACTGGAGTGCAGAGACCCCCAGCAGTTAATGAGAGAATTTGTCCCGGAACAGACGAGAGCATATGGAGGCTGTGACCCCTCGTGAGAGATCTGAGATGAAGCAGGGTCCTGCTAGAGACCTGTGGCCTATGGAGAGAGGAACCTATGCTGGATCAAGTTGTCTCAAGTAGGACTTTGTAGTCCCAGTGAGGGATCCATGCTGGTGCAGCTCACTTGTGACCCAAAAAGGACAGCAGAGAACAAAAGAGCTGTTGTCCTGGGTGGACCCACAAGGAGAGGTCTATTTAGGACTACCTTTGGTGGGAACAGGACCTCCATGCAGCAGAGGAAGGACTCAAAGCCATTCTCTGTAGTCGTGGTTGAAGACTGTGGTGAAGTAAGCATCCTTTTGCGAAGGACCCCACAGGAACAGGGGAAAGGACTCAAAGCCATTATCCCCTATAACTGTGGTACAGACCATAATGGAGTAAGTGTCCCCTACAAGCCATAGAAGACCTCAGGAGCCCAGCTGTATCTTCCTAGTCTCTGGTCCTGTCCCGAAAGGAGAAGGGACAGACCCAACCCTGAAGTCATCATGCAGCACAGCCAGCCAAGAGAGAGAGAGAGAAAGAGAGAGAGAATGAAAGGAATCTCCAGCAACGACACACTGAACCTGTCGTCCTCAAGACAACAGAAAAGACACTTTACAAGAGCTACAGTAATTGTTTCAAAAGGAAGAACCTTTCTTTCCTCTGGACTGATACAAAGGGGGAAGAAATGCTTTTGTAAATACTTATGATGATTTTACCAAAAGAAGGAATCTTTCTCCTGAACTGAAAAATGCAAGGAGAAATGCTTTGTTAGAACTGGCACCCAGTCGAATGTCCAAGCTCACAGAAAAAAAAGGACCTTCCTCCCTCCCTTGCCTTCCCAAGGCAGGGGAAAATAAAGACTGAAAACCTGAGAGAAGCCGAACTTATAAATAACAACCTAACATTCTTTTTCATAAGATAAGCTAGTTTAATTAGAACTGTTGTAGTATATGTTATTCCTTAGTTTTTATCTTACTAGTAATAAATCTTAGTATTATTCCCCTTATGTCAAGCCTCTGTTTTGTCTGTATAAAACCTCTCTCAACTTACAGTAACTGTGTGGATGGGGGAGTTCGAGGAAAAAACTGATCCCTGGTAAAACCCATGACAATGTAATTGAACTATCTCAGAGGAAAGGACCTAACATTTAATAGGTGCCCTGTATAAAGTGCTACTGTGTCACACAATTGCACTGGATTTGTGAAACAGCAAAATTACTTTAATCTGAAGAAGTAGACCTGCCTTAATCTCTGTAGTCGCTTAATGGTATTCTAAAACTAACTTCAATTTTCAGTTAGTTAAATGCGGGTTGAGAAAAAAAATGTATCAGTAACAAAAATCTAAACTCACCTGAAGTTGTGGGTTGTGAGGTATCGGATAGCTGCTGGTCTGATGCGAGCAACTCCTCCCTGACTATGGCTTCCTCTTCCCGTGATAACAGTGAGATATGGTTTACCACCAGTCTGCTGGTGCTCTGTAACAGCAGGAATTGTAACAGTTAAAATTTTCCCTCAGCAGAGAGCTGGCATTCAGTATATACCTTCCATGCATTCTTCTGAAAACTCACTACTGATTTAGAACTTTGCTTTCCCATGCTGGCTATGCATGTTTTATGTAAAAATAACCATTTTCCCCCTGTTCTGATAAAGATACTCTGAAAAAACAAACACAGTCAAGCCTTTTAAATATAGATTGCTTGCAATATGCATGTTGTGATCATCACAAAATCCTTCTAATTTCATAGCAGCTTTACTGTTTGTCTCATCTAATATTTAATTGGAATTTACATCCTGTGATATAAATTCAAATTGCAAAATTAGAAGAGGTGAGTGTAATTTACTCAATTTTAAAGTGACACTGTATTGCTTCACATTGTATCTTAAATTAATGTGAATAAAGAAATAACATTTTATTGAATTAAGAAATTAAGAAGAAAGAAAATGTAAATCCCGCATTTTTGACATTTAAATCACACTTATTTGGATTACCTTCTGTTATGCTGGAGCATGAGAATCAACAGATCAAAACATTCCATGAGCTGTATCTAGCCCTGATAACAAAAGAAATTGCTCTCTTCCCACAGATAACATCAACCTCAACTGATGAAGTGTTTGAAAAAGAGGGGGGAAAAAAATTAAACTGGATTCTCAAAACAAGACAAGATTTGCCAGTTTGGAATTATCAGTTCACATGACATCGTTCCTCAACTACTCCCCCTCTCTCACATAACTTTATTTAGGTTTTATATCAGTTTACTGCCAGCAAAAAGTTTCTAGTCTTGATCCCTTTCCCATGTTCATACACTGAAATTAATATTTATTTTTTCTTTTTAGATTTAGGTGAATGGACTACACAGAGAGCCACTACTATCAATTCCAGGACTTTTGATGTGAATGCAGTTCTGGAAATTTAACTCTAAAAAGCATTAGGCTACAGCTTAAACTACACAAATATCATTGCAGGAATAGCACAAGACAATGCAATTTATTGCATATTGAAATCAAAGGATTATCTAAGGCCCCACTGAATACTTTTGTTTATACTCTGTGGAGTAGCAGATTCAAAAAATCAGGTTTGTGCACTAGTATCTTGCATATGAAGTATTTCTTATAAAAGCATTCCCAGTGTCCTTAAATTTATAGAGTAAACTAGCAATGCAGAACATGTATCTTTTTACAGCAAGTACATTCATGAAGTCCTTGAAAACTCTACTGGAAGAAAAAAAATGAGCCCTCAAGCAAAACTGCACAAAATGACACGTCTGGAAGCAGCAGTATTCTGATTTCAAGAGATCCTGCCGACAACCTGATAGAGAAGTTTCTGAAAGATGGCTCAAAGAATACATTTTCATGTAAAAGTTAAAGACAATATAATCTTTGTGGTTAGAATTCCAACACAATAATTGTTCTTTAAAGATTAAGAAAGCAACATAGTCCTGACAAAGTAACGCAAAGATGACACAAATGTTTGCATTATCACCTCAGTTAGAAATGTCAGGAAGGATGGACCAAATATTCAATTAAAAAAAAAAAAAGGTAGGATAACACAGGAGGAAGACTTACAAAGAAGTATGGGGGTTGGGAGTAGTGTCCAAGACAAAAAAACAAGAATCATTGTCATGTCGAAGAAAAACAAACCATGGGGTACTTTGAAAATAAGGCAACACAAAGGCTAGTTGTTTTTAACACACATAAATAAATTAAATTAAATCCATTCCCTCTAATATTGCCATGTATCATGATTTCTTAGTAGAAAATGAGGAGAATAATTCTTAGGGAGCAAGAATTATTACCGAAACCCTACCTTCACTTTTTTCCTGTAGCACTCTGGACAACTGATTCACAGCTTCATCCACATGGAGACCATGCAAATCCAACACATTCATAGGCAGCAAGGAAGCATTTACTCTCTCAAAGATTTGCACAGCAGCCGCATGGTTGGCTTCCTTCATCTTCTCCTCATGAAGGCGACTCTTTATTCATAAACACAGTGACTATTACACACCAAGACATAATCTAAGCTCCACACTGGTCATTGGTTTCAAAATTACAGAACTGGCAGAGTGCTTTTAGCTCACAGTTTGAAGCAGTAAAATTTATAATCACAACAGAACTTCTACAAGAGGCTCAGTGAGACCTACTCACAAGGAGATTTCATGAGACCTGTTCATAAGAAACTACTCAAAGCTGGCACAAAGAAGGAATTATAACAAAAGCCTTACAAGTTAAAAAAAAAAAACCTCAGAAAAAGCCATAACCGTAAGCTAAAAGTTAAATAACATAAGCTAAAAAGTTATACTCCATGCTGTTCCAGATTTTTATAACAATAGATTTTTATTTTCTGCAAGTATTTTGCTAAAATTGTAATGAAACAATGTCACAGAAACTGCCCGATAGCTAAGGAAAAACCTGTTGACTCTTATATTTGAGGTTAAGTCTTCTGAACGCATTCCCTAAATTTCAGACAAGCCAGGAGTAAACACTTTTTTTTTTTTTTAAATAGTTGCCCATTATCCCTCCTAATACTTTTGACAGATCTTTTATGACTGACAAGGTCAACACTGCCCCTTCTAGAACGAGGGGCAAGAAGCAGTACAAAGCTAGTCATCTTAAAGAGTAAACAACTACCAACTACTTCCCATGAACCTTGCAGTGATAAAGTCTGAGAGATCAAAGCAACAAATTATGTCCTTGAAGATCTGTAGGCACAGTCTGAGAAAGAATGGAAGACTGAACTCCAGGTATTAGACTGACATGGAGTCAAGAGAACAAAAGTGACAGTCTGTCTTACATTTTATTAAAATGGATCATCTGAAATGTATTAGTGTCAGAACCAAGACACCAGCCCTGTAACTCTCACTTGCAGGGGATTCCCAAGACAAAGGCCACCAAACAAAGTATTTTTCATGAATAAAGGTAGCTTAGTTTGCCTTTTTATTACCTAAATGAAAGTATATAATAAATAAATTTCCAGATTGTATTTGTTGATATGGTTAAGAACAGAACAAAAGAAATTACTTGAAATTAGATTTCTATTTAAAATCATGAAGAAGTTCTCAAAGCTTCAAGAATGTATGAATAAGGAACATACAAATTTCATTATAAAGACTTATACATAGTATTTTCTACATGCACAGTAACAATCTAAACATTTAGAGTTATACCACTTACGTGAAAACTTTATAAATAATCAAATTCAAGTGATTCATTATTACATTTTTGCTCTGTTATAATGCAATTCATAGGTTAGAATTAAATGCCTCTATAATGTCATTTCTTACCAAATTTGTATATGCTATTAGATTAGGGAAAAACTGTTGCCTTTGAAGACATTTGTAACAAAATTTTTAAGAGTGAATGGAAGGGTCTCCTGTGAAGGCACTAAGAAACCAGTGTACAGGAATGTTGGTTACAAAAGCAGTTGATACTTAAAATCAAGAATATGATCAACTGCAATGATCAGCAGTAATCAAATTGGTACATACAGAGAAATGGGGCTGAACAAGACCAGAGAGCTCCAAGGCCAGAGCACACAAGACTGATCAGCAGCAGATCTGCACACCAACACCAGATGGATCGTGAAAAGCCCGACATACCACATCTCCTTTATCTCAACCTAAGACAGACTGTAGCCATAGACAAAATGAAGAAGCAAAGACAGAAGGCAGCAATCTTGCCCAAGATTTATGGAGGATGAAGCAAGCAAGATTCTGTGGCAAAAGATCACATCTTAATACCTGTCTGACTCCTAAGAAGTACAAAAGACTAAAAATAGTTCAGCACCAATTAAGAGGAACCCAAGGGACATACAGAGGATTTAAAAACTGATGTTTGTTGCAGCACATGTCACACTCCAGTGAACCTGGCCAGACCACATGGACACAAATTTTGGTGCTTACAAGTTTGTCAATGTGAGAGAGATCTAGGACAACAGAACATATGTGACTAAGCACTAAGTATCACCTTTTGTGAGGTCTCACACTGAATTTTGCTACGTAGCTTCCTGTAGCCAGTATCAAGTCTATGTAAGGGAGTTTTCTTGTGATTGTCAATATAACAATTACACAGGGAACAGTAACTGAGCAAATGTGTCAACTCTAGTAGGCACAATTTTCCTTATCGCTGCCAATTCAGTATTTAAGTACCTCCCTAAATTCAGACAAAAAGCACAATATTTAAGTTTACCTGATGTGCATAAAATGCTGCCACAGGCTTCATACCCATCCGATAGGCCTCCTCAGCCTTTTTCAAACATTCTTTTCTCTTTTGCTGGTGACAAAAAGCTTCTGCTCTTAAATCATCATACTGTGGATACTCAAAGTCTTGAAATATTTCACTCAAAGGATCATCCTCTTCCTTACTTTTTTTTGCCTGTAGGAATTTGCAACGTTGAAGGTAAGTATGCACTGTAGAGTGTTTTCATTAACATATCCAAAGCTATCCTTATAAGTACTATTTAAAAAAAAAATAAAAATACCTTCTTCTCCCGGTTCTTTGCACTGTAGGAAGTAACAAATTCACTTTGCTGAACACTTTCTTGAGCTATAACTGTTTTTACAGGATCTGCCTCCAGGACACAATTCAGAAATTGTTCCGTTTGTTCTAAAGAGTAGCTGTAAAGGATAAGTAAAATCTGTCAGAGACTGAAACAGTTAATGATTTACACATTCTAAGACCACCAAAAGACTTTTGCAAACTGAAAAGAAGCAGCTGCTCACCCAGCAAAGCCCACCCCTCCCTGAATATTCCCAAAGGACCTTCAGATCAGGTAAGTGGGTGCCGGTGTCCGCTATCCTGGGTGCAGATGCCTGTCTGATGAAGGGAAGAGGCTAAGAAGAGGCAATTCCGGCAAGGCAGGAATATCCCTTTTCTCATGCCAATGTCCTCATCTAGCCTGGGCTATGCATCTCAAATGCTGGACCATGATTGATGCTGGTGCAATAGGCAGCTGCAGCTGTCTTTGAAGATGTCAGAGGCTTGTAGTATGGCCCCGTGACACTATCCATTCTAAAACTCCCCGCCCCAGGGAGGTACAAGGTATTCCCACCTGANCACCCAGTGGGCTGTGACTATATACTTCTTTCCACCCGTACCCTTTCTTTCCCTTTCTCTCCCTTATGATTTTCTTATGTGTTACCTTTATGCTTTATTGCTATAGATGTTATGCTTTAACAATGCTTTATTGATGTAGATGCTTTAATAGTGCTATATTGCTATGCTTTAATCTAGACGCTTTAGTATTAACAATGCTATATTTCATAGATGCTCTAATATTGCCATGCTTTAACAGTGCTATATTGCTATGCTCTAATATTGCTTTATTGCTATAGATGCTTTAATATTGCCATGCTTTAATGGTGCTATATTGCTTAAATACTGCTATAGTTGTGTATAAATGATTACATACATACACATGTTGTATTGTAATGATAACACCCAACATGGCAACATACCTGTTTACCTTCAAAACAAAACTGTTCTAAAATAAACTCTACATATATATGTTTACAAACCCCGATTCTTCAGTGTCATTTCACTCTCATGCATCTCAAGGGATTTATTAATAAGAACCTGGGTTACCCTCCCCTTTCTGGGGCAGGTCACAACACAAATATACAACAGGTGCTACATTTAACAAAATGTGTATTACAAACCTTGATATTTTTACAGAAATAGATTACATTGGAAATAAAGCACTGGACTGGAATATTCCACTGGAACAGAATATTCCACCTCACTGCAAAAAGGACATTTCTCTCAAAGGTATTACTGGCATCAACACACATGCAATCTTGGTTGACTGAATTGTAATTGAGGGGCACTTGAATATTAAAAGGGAAATGACACACTAAAGTAAATTGCATCCTACCTTGATCAAAGAGACAGAAGTAAATGCTGCTTTTTGGGTTGGATAAGATATATCTTAAATCTTCTCTGGTCAGGGTTAGATAATATATACCAATTTAAAACTAGCTCAGTTTTCTGAAACCCTTATGAAGGAAAATCCTTGTATTTTTAGTCAAGCTTTGTTATTAAATTTAATTAAATACTACATCAGTTGCCATCAGCTTTCTAATAAGCCCTCTTCCTTCTTTATTCTTCTTGCTGTTCAGTAAGCTAACAACAAAAAGACTCATCAAAAGTAAAGACTGATTTTAGGAAATGCAACGCTGTGACGAGAATGTAGAACGTGAAAAACAAGAGATGGTGAAATATTTGAGCTATAGAGATGGATGAAGAACATATTTTAAACAGGAAAGATTTTTATAACAACCTGGACAAGCAGAATGACTGAGAGGTAGGTATGCAAATCCATGTGTAGAGACAGACATTGAAATGGCTGAGGATAAAAAAAGACATTTCTCTCAAAAAAAGTTCAGTTCTCAGAAACTTGGATTTAAGAAGGTGGACATCTAACTCCAAAATATATTGCAAAAGAGAGATAATGTCAGCAGCAAGAGATGGAGAGATGGCTCATTCCTTCAGAGCTGCTCTAGTAGTCAGGAAAGTACTCACAGCTAACATCAGGTGATAGCACAGGTTATCAGGTGATTCCTCTTGGGCACATGCTATTTTCTGTGAACTTATTATTACCACACCCACTAATTTCTCCCACTTGATTTAAATCTCAGCTCTATAGTAAATAAGCAGTTACACTGACAATCAGCCAGTGGTCAACAGCCAGAGACATTCTTCTCCCAATGTAAGAAACTGTCTATTCTCCCCCCCGGCCCCGGCAAAAAAGAAACAAGTCTACACAGAGAGTTTTTAGGCCCTTTTTGCCTTTAAGGCCACCTAATTTTACCTTTATTTCAGTTACCAAAAAGTGTGCTAGTTTGGAAAAAACCATTTTTTAGCAGTATCTTAACTCTTAATATTTAGGACAGTAAATGTGCACTATAGAATGTTACTGAGTACCATTTTCACAAAAACCTGTAAAGATGTCTTACTTGTTGTCCCTGAAGATATCCATTAAGAAACTTTGATTAATAGTTGGAAACATCTCAAAAAGTTGCTTCTCCTTTAGTTTAGCAGCACAGTCTTTTCTCGCTGTAGAAGGAACACGATTCTACCCAGAAGACAAAAGAAAAATATTACAAGTTCTTGATTAGAACAAAATATTGTAACAGGGGAGCCAATCAACTTTACTGTTATTTGCTAAGATTTAAAAAAATATTTACTCAATTGGTATGCACCCACAGCAATAACAACATGCCAGTATCAGCCTGCCACACTGATCAGCATAAGTAAGGACAGGTGAGTTCTATTATACATCACTGCAGTACTCTGCAATCATTTGAAGTTATGCAGCTGGAGCTCCACCATAACTTGGACAAAGTAAAAGGAGGATTGTTCAGGAGGAATTTAAGTTCTGGAATTTATTCCCTGCTAGTCTTATCTAGTACACTGCTAAGCTTGTGCAAAGTCCACCTCTCTTCTCTATACTGAAGGTCTGGGGTTGAAACAACATTTTATTATTAAGCAGCTTAAACAATTTTGGTTTGCTGTATCTGAAGGTGTACTGTAATAAATATTCTTATTTGTGAATTCATCTGAGAAGATGACATAGTTATAACCCAAAATAAATCAGACTCATCATTCCAATGTTGATTAAAAAAAAAAAAAAAGGTCAAAATAAAGCCAAGCTCCATGAATTCAAACTGAAAATAAAACTGCGGATATGACACTTGTTTTTATCAGGAGGCTACATACATGCAGTTCAAAGAAAGAATCCACAAGCCATTTTTCAAAGTACAGGCTAATCCATCCAACTTTCTATACCAGTTCAAAGCTCCTCTTTTTTAGGACAGCTGATAACAGAGACAATTACAAATTAAAACGCCTGTTCTGAACACCAGCAGGGCAGTAGAGGGCAGTATTAGGCACAGGCCAACGGGCAAGGTATAGCAACTGTGTAGAAAATAAAGAACCAGTAAAGATCTATTAAAAATTTACTGTTTTCTGACAAGGGGGTACAGAAACTTGTTTGAGATTAACCTCAAGTACTTATTTTAGTGTCTTATCTGCTATAAATGTTGTGGGTTCTCCTTACAAAACATTAAAATCAATTCAACACACTTTTAAACAAATAAGGCACAGAGCCAATTAAGAACTTCTTTTGATATTGCTTTCACAGTAACCTGTACAGTGAACTGTTCGTGAAACAATCAAAATATTACATTCTAAATGAGACTGTATTTTTCAAACACAACCATCTACCAAAAGCAAACTCCTGATTACAGTCATCAACAATCCTAATTGGCATGCATTTGTCTCACAAATTTATGCTGTAATCAGCAGCACAAATATGAGTCACCAAAAAATCATATTCTATTTTATTACCAGTAGTAAATCGAAACTGCATAAAAAACAGGCACTGTCCATACCATGTCCTGTCTCTCCTGCATAGCTAGTTCTTCAGAAATTATTTGCCTGAGAGAAACTTTCTGAATCCGAGCATTCCAGTGATCCATAAAAGGAAAAACGTCTGATGTTGCTGTATTTTTCATCTGTATGTCATTAGATGTGCCTGAAGCCCAGCTCATTTTTTTCTTCTGTATTTTACTGTCTGCATTCTGAGATAGCAGCATTTCTGAGTCATCTGTATCTATTTGCTGAATCACAGTAGGGCCTTCAAAAGCAATAAAAATGAGGTGACAAAAAAAATACTTATTAGCTTATATATACAAGCAATGCCAAAATAATTAGGACAGTTTTGTAACCTAGACCTTTTAACAAAACACATTGTTAAAAGAAGATTATTAAATGCTAAAACAGAAACCAACACATTGTTTTCACCTTCCTCACTTCCATTTTACAAAGACTGTCTGATCATCTTTATCTACTTTGTGAAACAAAAGCAAAACCTCATACTTCCTCACCAAATTTTCAAGTGATAAGACGTATCTTACAGCTGTGAAGTACCTTGTAGATACCTTAAGTGTGTGTGTGGAGTTGTTTGCTTTTATTAGAGAATCTGGTTTTACACTTTTTTGTTAATGGCAACAGCTGAATGAAAACTGGGTTGCCAAAGATGTTAACACTTTTTGAACAAGGCATCCACCTTTCTGCTACAATCATCTTTGACAAAAACAACATGTGAATGTTGCATTTCTGACCTCCCTCCCTCATCTGCAGAAATCTCTCTGCTAGTAATTCTCTGACAACATCTTTTCTTGTCACAGATATTACAGAAGTCAACAAACAGCTGTCTGGTTCAGCCAGATTCTTTTGAAGTTGTCTGAATTACACAAAATGATAGGCTTTTTGCTTGCATCTACCTAGTACTAGTGATGCTGCTTATAATTAACCTCTCTCCCCTCCCCCACACCTCCATAATGGAAATGTAAATGGATCCAAGGGCAATAAAGTTTAGCTTAATAAATGAATCCATCATTTTTCAGACAGAATATTTTCTTAAGTTTCAAAGAATTAAATATTTTTATAATGAGACTTAAGTATTTTTAAAATTAAGAGAAATACACAACATACCTTCTGCAGACAACTTATATGATTCATCTCTCCTCTGACGCTTCTAAATAAAAATAGTAAAATCATTAGAGTCGTAAGTCATAAATTTCACAGCAAAACTTAAGTAAACTTTTAAGTTCTAAGTAAGCCAGCTACAAAATAAGATCTAACAGTATTTCTCAAAGATTCCATATTTTAAAAGAAGTATATTTAAGAAAAATAATTATGAAGTGGAATTCATAAGTCAGAACTATCTTTCTGAAAACACAGACTAGAGGACTATGCTCCACTGCTAAGACTTCATAACCTTAATTAAATAAACCAAACAAAAATTTTGCCCCAAAACACTCCAAGTTTCATATAATTATGGAGAACTCATCTCAATTAATACACATAGAGATGTTTTGTATACAAAGTAATTAATAAAAGGATTCTTTTTACATGTCAAAAAAAAAAGGTAATAATTTTTTGCCAGTAGAATTTTTGATCAATTTGGAATGAAATTGTGCACTATCATCCTTCTTTTTTAAGAATCTTGGTTTCACGATGAGGCACTCATGACATACCTTAAACTTTCAACAGCTCTGATGGTTATGACATACAGCTATACCCCACATATTTTAAATTGCCATTACATTTTACCATTGTTCTTGTAAAGATCTTACACATTTAAACCAAGAAATATGGACATGGATGGTCTGACAAAGCACAAGTGTGCCATACCACATCACAAGCAAGAAATCTACTAACCAGAATAGATTCTTTCCATTTTTCATGAATCACTTTTGCCAAATTTAGATCAATGTGAACCACACAATCCTCAACAGTCAGTGATCCTTGTGGAACAAAGAAAATATATTCATTAAAGCGTTCTATAAAAACTTATCTAAGCAATTAAAGCACAATACCCAGGACTTATAAATTCTAGCTCTGGAGATTCTGCGTAAACTGTCATGCTTGAATAGAACCAGCAACTGCCAAGTTCAACAACAACAACAAAAAAGTATTCCACAGAAATTGTTATCTGGTGTTCAAAAACTCAGAAAGAGGAGGAAAAAAGCAGGTTAACTTTCATTGTATATTATTGAAATGTAACTACCTGAACAACGGAGTTTTTTCCTTTTTTCCATTTTTTCTAGCAAAATCTTATTTTACAAAGCCATTGTTAATTTACAATAACAGTTTCATTCGTGAAACTGTGACTCCCCCTATTCCACTGCAATCCACATGGCAACTGCTTTTCTGTACCACAACATATCTGCCACAGCCCAACATCAATCACATCCCTTCTTTCAAACACACAAATTCAGAGAGGCAAATTCCAAATATCAGCTTTAACTCTAAAGGAAATGGCAGGAATCATCCTGGTATCATAATGATACATCTTTTCCCTAAAAGATCTTTCTGATACTGTTTCTCATCCTTTCAAAAATAAAAAAGCAAGAAGTACATATGTATCAAATAAAAATGCAGGGCACATTTCAGACACATTAGAACACTTTTCTGCTATAGGAAACAAACTTTTTCTTGTGATGAGGTAGGCATGGAAGGCAAAGAGGCTGGCAGTCAAACCCACCAATAAATCAGGCATCCAGTAATATCAGTAATAAATCAGACATCAAGTAATCTTCAGGATAAAAGAGGGAAAAAAAAAAAAAAAGAAGGGTGGGGGGGGGGGGAGGAGAAAACCACCAAGCTGTATATTCCTTCTATTTTCTTCTCTTCCTTTTTCTATCAGTCTGTAACTTTTGAGATGCAGGTTCAAGCTGCTTGTGGCTTCCTTAATCATAATCTCCCAGCAGCAGACTACTCTGTTTTCATCTTTTAAGTACAGCCACACTTCATCTTCTCTCTAAACCATTTATCTTCTCCTTCCCCAACTTTACTGATGTCTAAAGCTTTCTTTCTTCTTTTTTTTCCTAATCAGCCACAATTTGCATATTCCTCATCATCTTAATATCTCTTCAGTTTGAATATAGGCGCAAAGGCCTGTTGCTCAAAATGCAAATAAGTCCATGTATTTTCTTATTATTTTAAAGTATGTACATGTACAAAAAGACAAGGGCAAAAGGTAGCATTACTGCTTTTATATTTTATGCCACGCTTAATTCAGTTCCATTTTTGGATTAACAACAGCAAACAGTATCATGAGGAATTACGCAAATCTATTCCCTAAAACTGAAGCATGAAGGAAAAGAAGCACAGGCAAATAAATAAAGGTTTTCTTACCCAACCTAAGGTTTTCTCATAAAATGTGGATATAATTATACCCATACCTGCATCAATGCCAACAGGCCCAAATATCTCTTTCAGCTGGAGTGCCAGTTCAGGAGGTAATGTTAGTTCTAGGCAATCTATATTGAAAGCTGCATGTGATGCTGGTATAGTGCTTTGTCTCTTGGCTTTAGCTGCAGAACAACTTGGACTTCCAATTTCTTCTTTATCACAGATCTCCTCAGTACCTTCCTGGGTTTCTTCATCCACCTCCATTTCTTTATCACTTCTAGGACAGACCAGAAGTGCATGATCCATTTCCAGTAACGAAGCAGTCACTCTGGAATTCTCTGCATTGCTTTCTGAAGGATTAATGTCACTTTCATTATTTAATTCAGATTTCAAATTGGTAGAAGTTGTGTTAGGACCATGAGGCAAAGTCATGGGTGTACAGAAGCCTGCATCAAGTTTTAAAAGTGATGGCTTATTTACAGTTTCTTCAACAAGACTCTCAGGCTCTACAGTCTGCTTTCCTGAAATGGACAGCTCAGTGACACCTGCTGCTGAGCTGCTTGTGTCAGTTACAGGGGCTGCATCCATGGAATTTTTCAGTTTCTCTGAATCATTCAGTGAGGTAGCAGTGAATGAGTCAGAGACATCAGCATCTGTCACAGCTGCCTTGGCAGCCCTACTGTCTGCAATGCTGAGTGATGAGTCCTTATCTTCCGAAGCCTCAGAGATACTACCAGCCCCAATCTCTTGTGCCATTTGTTTGTCATCTTTGAGATTCTCATCACAGTTTGTACTTGCCTTGAAATCAAGGTCTGAGACAACTGGCTCAGCTCCTCTCACCTGAAAGCAGTCCATATCAACAGCTTTGCATAACTTTTCTTCAGAGTCTAACAGCAAACCTGTGGCCCAGTCTATGTCTTTGTTACATCTTTCATAGAGATCTTTCAGAGCTTCAAATGAAACAGATTCAAAGAGCTTACACAGCGTATCCAGCTTTTCTGAGTCATCAATATTGGTAAGTTCACTTTCTTCTACAAATGTACTTTTATCATATGTAACTCGATATGGTATTTTTTCCTGAGAATCTGAGGCATTATCTATGTGTTTGGGTTTGAAGCCATCTAGTCTGCCATGCAATACTTTGGTAGTCTCAGGAAAAAGCATTTTCTTTTCTAATCTCCACAGGAGAGCAAAGTCCTGTGATTCAGTTTGTGAATGGCTACTTTTCTGTCTACATAAACATGTGTCCTGTTTCTCTTCTGTTGCATTAAGGTTAGACAAGAAGTCCTCTTCTTTGGGATGGGGCAAACTGTTGTTTGTAAAAGTGAGGGCTAATCTGTGATGTTTCCTTGTTCTCTTATTTTGCTGGCTTTTTTCCTCACCTACTGTTTCACTGGCTACTATTTCATCTTGGTGCAGAGGAAAACTCTTTATATCTGGTTGCTCTGCAGTGCTCACAGGTGTCCCACGAAGCACATCTACAGTCTCAAGAGCATTTATGTCAATGTCACCTTCAGTATTTCTACCTTCATCAGACTGATTTGTTGTTCTCGTTCTCCTTGACCTTTGTTGCCTCTGTTCTAATGAGGCTGAGATAGGCCAATGTCCTACCATTTGCAATTCCAGTGTAACTTTATCTGAACTAATAGAGGAGCAGCTAGAGGCTAGATTTTCTTCCTCATGTCCTTTCTCAACAATACATGTCTCAGGCAGGCCCATTTGCTCTTTACCTATCTCAGGATGCTGCTGACTTGGAGTTTCACCTTCCTTACCACTCTTCAGAGAAGATTTTTCTAGTCTTCTAGATCTTTTGACTCTCTGTTCCATTGTTTGTTCTACAGGCCAGTCACCCAGGAAGTTTAGTAGTTCGGGTTTTCCTGACGTGTCAAAAGCTGAACTGCTCGGTTCCATTGTGTTACTAGTTTGTGTTGATTCCGATTCCATACATACGGAATCTGATTGTTCAACTGCAGTTTGAACACTGACAGTGTTGTTATCACTGTGTTCCTCAGCTCCTCCTGTACGCAAATTCACAGTCTCTTCAGCTGTGATCACATCAACCTCATCTATTTCTGTTTCAGTCTTTTTTTCTACTTTTTCTCTCTTTTCTTCTTTCTTCTCCAAGGGCAGCTCTTTTTCAATGCACTCTGATAAACAGACATCTAAGTCATCTTGAGCAGTGCTGTTCTCAGAATTGCGTTCCACTGAGTTATTTTCCATTTCTTTTTCCTCTTGCTGAAAATGTTCAGGATCACAGCTACTTTCTAATATTAGAGAAGTACTGGGAGAAGTTTTATCAACTTCAGCTAATTCAAGAGGCTCCACATCAGAAGCAAAAGCTGGTTCTTCCTTTGCATCAGAACATGCCTCTCTCTTTCTGAAGTACAAACTGGAACAAAAAATAAACCCATTTCAAACCTTCTTAAAGCATTTGTCCACTTTAACTCCAGCTAGAACTAGAGTGAGAGTTTAACTCTAGTTAGAACTCTAGTAAGAGGAAAACAAATTTACAACAACTTAGCCCTAACCTCAACAATCCTCTAGAAAAAAAAAAAGGAGCTAAGGAAAGACTAACTTACCTTGGTAAGTATCCCCTTCTTACTACAGCACAGGACTAAGAACACTTTCTCAGGAGTCAATTCCCCCCCATTCAGTTGTGTACTGAAGCACTCTGCTGCCAGACATTTCCTCATTCAGATAGCAAATCTGGTAAATATACTTAATGACTGTTGTTCCCTCCTGATGGCTTAATGCTAAATAAAATCTAGAACTAGGAGAGCATGTGCCATTTCTTGTCAAACCATTCTTCAGAATCAACTACATTCCATTAATTATTGGTGCCAATGTCATTTCAGATACATTAAGCATGCAAAACCCAAATGAAATAATAACTACAATAAAATTTGGGTTCCTCTCCATTATGATACACAGCATCATTCAGATTAGCCACTACAAAACACTCATGTATACCACCAACATAAGTCCGGGCATGTTTAAATTAAGTATATTGAAGAGCAAATAGGTAACTCTGCATGAAGAATCCACCTTCTACCACAAAGATAACATCTAATACCAACATATGGATTCAGAAATAGTAACTTGCTACTATTTAGGACTACAGTCTTCTAAAAAACATTTTATAGATTTTAAGTGCTTCATACCTACAACATACATCCAACAGCATATTTCTATGATTAGAGAAAGTCAGTCAAAATTGGCTTCTTGAAAAGTAACACACAGCGATAACGGGAGGTTTTCAAAAAGCATTGGAAACTGATTAGATCCCTTGACCGCTCATTTCTAGAAATCCTGAAATTCTTAAAAATTAGGAAACTATGTAGTGGGGGTTTTTTTATTATTTACTGTCTTTTCAATGTATTCATTTTTCAACAGTATTATTCAGGTTCTGTTGATAAGAAGTCTGAATTTTTAGCCTTTTATTTGAGGCGACAAAGCCAGTGAAAGAACCTAACCTATGGCTTTCCTCCTGAAAAGGATCTTCACTCCAACCAGCAGCTTCTGATTTGTCTGGAACCGAAGAATCCAATATTGATCTAACAGTAAGGCAGCGTTCATATCGTTCCAACATCCTTTTGATCTTTTCTTTAGATACACCATGAATGTTTCGTCTATGAAGGAAAAAAAAAGGAAAAGAAACATTTCAGGTTTGTGTATTACAATGACAGAAGATAAAAAGTAAATAATAATTTCATAAATTTACAGCAAGACTAATCAAAGAATTCATGGGGCCAGAGGAAAAGCTGTGAACCAGCAATTCTTTCTGAATCAGTACTAAGGCATTCCAAACAGGCTATCTCAGACAAATTGCTGCTCTTCTTGACTTCTCCACCCTACTTGGTAGCCCTGTACTGCAATGGGATATTTTGCATATTACTAAAATCTAGAACTTTGTCAGTAATGCATCATCTTCAAGTAAGTTTCAGAAACACACCATATCAGATTCTGATAGTAACGCAGGATACCAAACTACATATGGAAGATTTCCAAATTCAGTCTTCTTTTTCTGGTTTTGCTAAACTAAGAACTCCTTAAGCCTTGAGAAAAACCTATTCACCTATTATTTTGAACACCAGTTGGCTTGAAATTTTCACTAACTTTGTTAAACAACAACTGTGTTTAACAAATGTGTAGCATTTCCACCTAGAACAAGTAAATCCTGCCAAGGATGGCCAAACGGAAACTGAAGGAGAAAAGGTTTAAGATCTGTTTTAAGAAAGAAACTAATCTTCCTTACCTCACTTAAAAAGTGGCCAATCTTGAGCTAAGTATGCAAATTCAGATGACAACAGATATTATGAAATCACAAAATGACTTATGTTGAAAGGGATCTCTGGAGGTCACATACTTAATCTCCGACTCAGAGGAGGTACAGCTAGATCAGCTTGCCCAGAGCTTTGTAACATCAAATTTTGAATATCCCAAATGACAAAGGCCATAAACTCCCTGGGCAAACTCTTGCAGTACTTCAAAGCAAGTTTTGGGTTATTTTTCTTTCATGTAATCAAAATTTCTGAAGTTTCAACTTGCTGATGTTTGTTTGCCATATCCCTGCAGAGTTCTTTTTCATCTTCTCTATAATCTCTCAAAAGGTAGCTACAAACAATGTAATCCTTCCTTAATGTTCTCTTCTTAAAGCTGAATAAACTACCCTTGCTCAGTTCAGTATCATCATCAAATTTTCTATGAGTACACTCTGTCTCAAAATCCAAGTCATTAAAAGGATATCAAATAGTTGCAGTCCTAGTATTCATCCTAGAGGGACACCAACCTTCACTTTGGACTTTGGACACTGATCATACCATTTAAACCTGGCATCCAGCCGATTTTATACTTATTATTCACTTACAGAGGGATTATGTCTTGCTTATTTCGGCTCTAGGTAACAGAAGGTCCTGCTAAAGAAGAGGTAAGCAACAATGGTGATGCACAGGGGTTTGTCCCTCTCAGGCCATGAGATTGCCCTGATCAGGCCATGAGTGCCGATTGCCCTGAACTCAGTGACAGCAGAAACATTTCAATTAAGGCAACAGACCAGCAACAGATCAGATGAATGCAAAAACAGCCCCATCCAATTTTTCCAACCTCAGGAACCCAAAGGAGCAGTCACTGTACTTTAAACCTAAAGAACTTGGAATAATTAAAACACCACATAATAGCTATTGCTAGCAGTATCTTTTCTATGTAATTAAACTAAGGTGACAAAAAAAATCTTATAATACATACAAAATCCAATAAAAGTTAGGATTGTGGAAAAAAATGTTTAAAAGCTACTTATTATCACAAAAATCTGGACTGGTATCTTGCTACTTCACTAACCACTGTGCTAAGCGATACCTTTTTAAAAATCATAGTTTATAGACTGTGAAAGATATACTGTCTAATATGGTATTTTCCCTTAAAGTCTTACCTTTCAAGTTCTTTTGGTTTAAACTTCCACCAAGTGTCTGGTTCTCGGAACACTACTTTGTATTTGAACTGCTGAGCCTGAATAAAACAGATATAAAACAGAACAAGCCACATCACCCATTTCTTACTTCTACGACAAAGCACACAATACGCAGAGCTTGCTTTTTCAAAGCCATTTTTTGTATTTTTTGATACCTGTTAAATATTTGGAATAACACTTCCGTTCAGTGTTTCACTTATGTTTATATAAATGGAGCTTTTTAAAAACATGTATATGCATCTCTTACTGTAAAATTAAATGTGTGCCATGAATTGCCTCCTCCGAGACAAGACTGCAAGACATCTCCTTTTTCCAGACACAGCATGCACATGTCTATGCAGCCTTTCCAAGACAGAGAAAAGCTCTCTGCTTACATTCAGAGCTGACCAGATCCGAACCAGCTCCAAAACGAGCAATTCAGTTACATTAACACAGCTATTGTGGATGACCTTCCTGCCATATGGGAAAACTTGAGTGAGCTGCAAGTAAATGGCTCCTATATGGTCTATTCTCACCATAGCAGGGAAGGAGCCTAAGTCTAATCAGGAGAAACACTGTGAGCACTACTATGCTGTCTCTCCCCATTCCTGTTTTCAGAGAAGATTCTTGTTATCTTACCAAAGAACTTCTGTTGCATCTTTATTTCAATATACAGCAAAATCAAGGACATAATTTATGAAAGAACTGTTAATCTGACAATCGTTAATAAATGCAAGAAACATTTTATTAATAAAAATGATCTGTGTGAAGTCCCACTTTTCATTAATCCATTACCACACCCAGCATACGTAGGGTATCTGCTAAAAAGTTGTCAATTCTCTAATGCCTTTCTATACCATGTAAGGGGAAATCCCAGATCTAATTCCTAATATTTCTTCCAAGATATTATTTCTGTTAATCACAACCAATTTCATAAAATAATGCAGTTCCATAAATATCAACCAAAACAGCGAATGCCCAATAGTGAAATAAGAGCTACAGTCTGAAAGTGCTGATGCCCATTTAGAAACTATTAAATGAAAAGGTGAGAAGGTCCAGAAAAGTGGAATAATAGAAGTTCACTGAATTATTTAGATAATTAAATGTAACTTTGGAAGTTAAACGTAGATTGCATTAACTTAATAAACTAAAGCAGGTCACTTTCAGTCACTAAATAAAAGCACCACATTACTACCATAAAATAGTGCAGGTGCATTATTTTGATTATATCACTTCAGTAAAAAATATTAAGTAAATCTGCATAGCTTCAAGCAAGCTAGAAACATCTGATAACCAGACTTCCAACTGGCCAGCTGGTATTTGTCTCTATGTCATATTTAGGGTGAAAACAGAGACTGAGTTTTCAAGTTCCAGAGAGCAACAAATATCATTCTTACTTATTAATGTTGATTATATTTTTAAAGTAGAAAATATCATTCTTACTTATTAATATTGATTATGTTTTTAAAGTAGATTCTTCTTTTACTGAACATATGAAAGAGGAACAAAATTCAGTTTCTTCAAAAATACATATTTTTGGTCCCAAGTAAAAAGCACTTGGCTTTGCCTCTTGGAAACCAGGTCAGGTCAATACTCAGAATATGACACAGGATAATACAATTCCATGTAACACTTTTTTTACTCCAGACGTCATTGTTGAATAGCAGCTAGACTGAGAAAGACAACCCCTATTAAAACAATGTTGTTGCTGTCCCAGTCAAAAATCCCTTTCCACACTGGTCAAATTGTAATACTAACCAAAGTAACATAAGGCTTCATCTCCCACGCTTGTATGTTTGTGTTGTCTATTATGATAGGAGAGATTCCCACTTCAAATGCTTCTTTGGCTGAAAAACACATGTGCAAAAGAATGTTACAGTTACATTCAATGTATACAGTTAATTTCTTTATAATAGGGTGAACACATACCATTTATACTAATTCTCTAAATTTGTTTTATTTTTAAGTAGATAATCCATAATGATTAACCACTGTCTGAAAAACTGTTGCTGCAGCTTGGTTTGTTCCAAGACCCTCTATTGCAGAAATCCCCCCTCACACATAAAGCTACCGAGAGATGGCATTATTCTTTTGAATTAACATGTCTATGATAATCAAGGAATGAAAATGCAGATGTAAAATGCACCAAGATGACTAATCACTCAGTAAATTAAACTAAAAAAAAAAACCCTACATGATCCCCTTAAAGTGGACTTCATTGTTGCATACAAAATTCTTGGCTTTATAACAGTCTTAAGATTAGCCCACTCTGTAAACTGTATAAAATATGAAAAATCAAAAGAATTATTGTAATTTAAATGCACAGTAATGAAAGGTTTAGAATGATTAGCTTTGAGACACAGCACCATGTTTCTGTAGCTATGTGAGTCTGAACAATCACGCTACTTGTTGAATCATATATTTCTATCAACCCATTTCTCCACTGGTAGAAATTTGAGAGTAGAAAAGTGATCATGGTTCAAATTTAGCAAATAAAAGCTTCAAAAGAGTTGTTCTGCAGGAAGTTTAGCATAAGGTACTGTCAAAAAATAAACTGATCATGGAAAGGGAAAAAAAATATTCTGTCTTGCTCTGGTAATTTAGTTTTAAATTTCCCAAAAATTTAGCACTCAAGAGAAAAAAGGTAATGAAGAGCAGGAAAATATGTGTTATTTGTATCAACATCCTCATTGCTTATTGCATATGCATATTATAATGGATTTTCTCAGAAGCAGTATTTCTGGGAGGCAGTATAGGTAACCACCCCAGCAAGGGGACTTCTGAGTTTGTGCTCATACTATTTTTTCACACATATTAAAAAATACTTCTATGACGGGATAAATGCTTGTCCTGTGATGCAGGCATTACAAGACAGGCAGGTTTTTTTAAACAGCACACAAGCACTGAACTGTAAATGAGCAAGCTAATCCCTTATTTATTCCTCACCTCGTTTCCTGTTCCAGTCATGTGCTTCCCCTAAGCAACTGGGATCATAATGGTATTGTCCATGTTTATTAAAGTAATCATCAGTACTAAGAATGATTCCACCTGGGTTATCCTCAAGCAAATTCCTGTGAAAGATCAAGAAGTAAATAGCTTTTCCGCCTTCTCTTGCCAAGCCCTGATACCTGCTACCATACATACATTTTTTTTAGTCTCTTGCTCAAAACCAAGTTCATTTGGAATAAAAGCAGCAAATTTAGGTGAGGGGGAAAAAAAAAAAAAAATCACCCTCCAAGCAAATATGGTCTATAATACTTTCTCTTCTTTTTCCAAAAGCTGAGGATTATCTAGTGGAGAGAGTTCACAAAGGTTTGCTGCAAGTCTCATTTCAAAAAAAGAAGAGAGGTATTTTCTCATCTACATGAAATGACATACTTTCACACTGACAAATACACAGCCTTAATTGCACCAAATATTTCAAGTGCCAGCCAAAGGAGTCTAAGCTCAATCTAGGTTTTTGGAGAGTAAGAAAATAAATCAAAAATTCACCCCAAGAAGCTTCACACATACTATTTATACAAAAGAATCCAGTGGAAGGGGAATTTCTGCCTGTAAAGAGCTGGCATATTTTCTCCATAGATGTTATTCAAAGGAAACACCTGAAATAAACAGGGACTGGAAGAACACAGTATACACAACACTATGGCAATGGTACTCTGCTGACAAACTCCTTCATCCTGTGACAAGTTAAAGCTCACCCTTCCTATTTCAATTTCCACTAGAGGTCAAGGAGCTGCAAGTAACTCGTCTCTCAGCAATTATTAGTCATCACACTGCATGTACTGTGTAGCTGGCAATTAAGGTATAAGCATAACCATTTACAAATATCAGAAGGTTGTCTCTGCTTGTGCTAAATCCTGTACACAATTAAGCAATTTTTTTTAGAAGCTCACAATATAAATGTTCTACCTTGCCAAATATGATTTTCCTGATCCTGGAACACCTCTGAGAAGAACAAGTACTTGACCTATAAGATGCATCTTTCTTCTCATCATGTGACAAACACGTGGTTGCTGTACTTGCGAGAGGTTCAATTTTGAGTTTCGATCTTGATTTTCCCATACTTTCAGAGAAGGGTTGCTATCCCAGGCATTTGAAACCACTGGGGAGGAAACAAATCGTCCTTTTTCCAAAGTCCTATAGTCTGAACCAGTTCTCCACTGCCCTGGACTGACAGCCACAGGAACTACAAAGCTGTGACTTGTACTGGATGGATAAAACACAGGAGCCATGAGATTCCAGTGTTGTTGTGATTGACCTGATGGTGTAGAAAAATTTAAGCTATAACCCTGCTGAGTTTGCTGAACATCGGCAGGGTTTTGTGTTTTCAAACTGGATGTTTCAAGAGAGACATATGCCTCTGGAAGAGAAGGGTTCTGGTAGTTGTTAAAGGCAGTCACTATGTCTTTGTGCTGTTCCAGGCACCTTGAACTAGGATCTCCAGTGACAGCTACTCCAAGTTCCAGAGGGCTTTGGGAGGACTCACGAGAAACAGGAGTGACACTACTTTGATCCAAAACAGTATCTTGTATCTGATCAGAATTTTCACATGATATTTCTCCATTTGATTGTTTATACACTTCTGAAGCTACCTCATGTTGAACATGTATTTCCGACAAATCAGAATCTTCCATTATCTGTGTAAAAGCGCCTGACGCAGCCAGTGAGTTTGTCTGGATGCTTAGCTGACTCACTGGTGGCTGAGAACAGAAGTTTTCTAAAACCTCATTATTTGTCTCTGCTTGCTGTGGAAAAAGTAGGACATTGCAAACTGAATCAGATTTTTCCCACTCGGGAAATTCAATTAAGCCATCGTGTTCCACAGGGTGCTTATGTACTATTTGGTCATTTGCAGAATTAGGTAATTCATCACTCAAGCTGTAACTCTGAAAGGCATTTTCTATTAAGGAATCCAGTTCTTCAGTCAGCTGCACATCAGATGACAGGACCTTTTCTATGGCTTCTTCAGGTTTACTTCGTTCTGCAGCACTTTCCCCCATTCTTCCATTTGCAACAGATCTTTGCTGATTAACAAGAGCTAGTGATGCTGCTACTGAATCAAAACTCATGGTTTTTGAAGATGCTACTCCTTTGGCGTGGGTGGACAGCTCTAGAAGATGATCCATAGCATTTTCTACTGTTGAAAAAGGTAAAGAGAATAAAACATGGTCAACTGAAAAAACCCAACATGAGGTGCATGCAATTTTTTACTTAAAGAAGCATTTATCATCACTAAAGAAACAACCAAAAGACAGTTTACCAATTCACCTTTAAACACACCTTCTGCAAATCCCTTGATCTCATTAGAGATAAATGATAAATAAGAATGATAAATTATGATAAATGATAAATTAAGAGTTCTGTAAAGGCAGAACTCAATATAGACATACTGAAAAATAATAACCTAATAAGCATAAAAATTACAAAGTTTAACTAGAAAAAATAGCAGCACTGGATGTTTAACTGGATACTTACTTCTAATCTATCTCATATAGGAGAAACAGTATAAAAATAACTGAAAAACACTACTGAGGACAAAAGAGATAAAAGTCCATGAAATAAGTTCATTATGGCCCAATTTAAAACGTCCTGAAAAATCCAGTATCTACATTAATCTTTGTAAAGGCACTAAATGGAGCGCAGGTTGCCAGTGATCAACAATATGAAAACCTGGCACAAGTATCATCTGAGCCCTAAGGCTAAGTTTCTGTTTTCCTAAAAGACAGTGTAGCAAGAAGACTAAGTCCAATAAAGTCTGACTCTTTCTGCATACGTGTTAAACAAAATCTCCATCGTCCTTCCATCTTCTCTACTATATCAGAGCAACTTCTTACTCATATGAAAACATGCTAATCTTTCCGTTTTTAAACTACTGTTAATAGTACAACACTATGAATTCCACATGTTTACTAATTCTCCAATAAGCTTTAGATAAATCTGTTATTTTGATAAAGGTAAATCTTATTAAATAAGAGTTCAAAGTATGACTTGGTAATTCCATCAAATTCAATTTTAAAAGGAACAACAATCATAATAGCGCTCTCACGTTTGTTATTAAGTTATAAACTGTACAATTTAGGCAATAAAAACAGTCCTTTTAATGGCTACCTAGTTTTCATATATATAAAAATAATTGCCAAACTCTGCCTTCTCCCAAATATTCTTAGAAAAATCTCAGCTAATCACATCTGATCACATGAATTGATTAAAATGCTCCATATCTGACATTCTCCTGGCAAACAACTCTTCAGACGTTGCTATCCAGCATCTCATCCAGTACTTTCATTAAAAGCAAATGAACTTGCATATAGAAGAATTTTAAAACCACAAATTAATGGAAAGGACTGGGCATAAACATGATAACACTCTGCCAGAAGAGGTGGGTATGTAGCTTGACAGACTACAGGGAAAGAAACACAGTTCAAGCAAGGCTGCAGAGAATTAAACATGACAAACAGAATTTAACCTGCAAAAATTAATCCTCGGTGGAGATGACAAGATGACAATGCAAAATAAAAGTAAAACAAAAGCTCAGTTCAAGTATTAAAGGAAAAGCAGCTGCCAAGATCACACATGGCACACCATTAAAAAATTGTCATCTAGAACATAAAATATCCCTCCTGCAGAAACAGTTTACGCATCTTGTCTAAAGATATGCACAGAAACTAACTGAAAACACAGATTCTTCTCACAACACCACTACTGCCTGCTCTGTGTCACAGAACAATCCACTCTCAACTGTACCTCCATTTATGGAGCACACTGTTCCATTTACCAGCCTCGCAGAAATGTCGTCAAACTTGGAGACTCTTGTCTGGTTGTAAAATTTCAAAATATTATGACTCACCTACTCATTAAAAGCTAAACTCACAAATATGCTTGCAACACCCCCACCAACTTTTCTGGAGTCACCCTAGTTTAGAGCTGTCTGCATACAAAACAAAACTGTAATGCAAACTGTACATTATTTACCTTTGAAATCACATTCAGACAGAACCATATAAACCACGCTAGGATCTAGCATAGAAAACATCTCTGACATGCTGTTGAAAAGCTCTTCCTTATTGACATAATGCACTGCTTGAGACATTAAGTGACTTGGGTCCCCTTGGGATACAGCAAGAGCACATCTGTCAGAGCTGCCATTCTTCTGAGAAGGACTCCCACCAGTTTTCCTTCTCCGTGGCATTTTGTTTTCTAAAAAACAGCGTGCTTTTTGTTTTGGTTTGTTCACATGAGGCTGACAGCATCAGGCTCAAAAGTCACAAAAAAAGCTCTCATAACTGGGATGGACGTAACAGAAACAGCAGACCTGGAATAAAAAGAAAACAGAGAAATTTCAATAAAAGACAGTCACATTTCCTTGTCTCTTATTTAGATAGCTAAAAGATCAGAAAATACATAAGCATACAGGTAAGCATTTTGTAAAAGTCTGCCTTTCTTCTTTTCTAATGGCTGAAAGCTAAAGAGTAGCCTTTTTTCCAATTAACTAGATATTGAATCTGCAACTGGAAGAGAGAACAAACAAAATGCAGCTTAAAAGAAATCCACAAGAGTGAAGTTTGCAGCGCAACGCAGTCAGTTCACAAATATTCTTCTGCTCCTGATGACCAGTTAACATTATGGAAAACCTCTATTATGTTAGCGTTCAGAAATTTTACTCCTATTACAAAAGTACTGGAAAACCAAAGACACATCTCCAAATCTTCTAGAAGTCTTCATGACTTCCCTCCACCCATGATCTTTTAAGAGTAAACAGCTGGGGTTCTTCAATATTCAAACACTGGCATAGGTTGCCCAGAGAGGTTTTGGAGTCTCCAACCAAGCGGATTCTCAAAACCTGACCAAACATAGCCCTGCTCGGGCAACCTGCCACAAGCGCCCCGGCTCGAGCTGCTGGGATGAACCAGATGACACCCAGAAGTGCCTCGGCCTGTGTGAAGTTTATTTCATTGTTAACATTTCATTATTTATAAACCATAAAGCAAGAAGAGGCTTCTTTCCACCCTCCAGACTTCTGCCATGAAGCCTTTGAATAGGTCTAGTTAAAACATTATGGTATCTATAACTGCAATTACTGCCTTAATCTTGTATAGAAAAAGAAACCAACTATTAATTGAAATACAAGCACAGAGAATGCCATGGTCTCCCTTTTTTTCTTTATATCAACATCAGTGCTCTCTTGTGCTCTAGTGATGGTCATAATAAACTATATTTTTTACAAATAATTAGACAGAAGACTAGCAAACTTTAGTAAGGCTCAGAATCTGAAGTTAATTACAGCAAAGAGTCACTATTTATTGATAACACTTACTGATTAGACCACAAAATACCTGTTTGCAAAGACTATTTTGCCAGTGATGATCAATTCAACATGTGCAGATAAATCAATGGCAGCACTTCCACGTTCACTTAGTCCTTCCCACCCTGGATCTCTGGCACAAATGACAATGCCAGATTAGTGGCAGATTCAGACAGCACATCTCCATTATTCTCTAACAATGTCTTCCAGCAACAAAGAGAAATAACATTTAGCAGAAGGTTACATTCCCAGGCCACAGAAATTTATGAAAGTAAACCAGACAACTCCAGAACTGCAGAAGTTTTTACCACATGTATATGGACCTTACACAAATGAGACGGATGTCTGAAACAATGAAGAGGTCAAGAAGTCTGAAATGCACAACAAGGAAAACAATACACAGGAAAAGGAAGAAGCAGACTTCCAAAAACAAAGGAGAAACCACAGTGAAAAATGTTAGTTATCCAGACTCAGCTGGGACAATTGCAGCTGGTTTTTTCAGACTTTTTTTGGTTCACTCTCTGATTAGTCATCCTTACACCATTCTTTACAATCATGAAAAAGTATTCAACAATCAAAACAATTTACAGCAAATCCTGTCTTTCAAACTTCTATTTCTAATTGACTCATCCTCTAGCCAGTAAAAAAGGTTGACCTAACTTCACACATTGTCAATGTGATTGTTCCTACTAAAACAGGTTCAGTGACAAAGAAAAGATCCTGCAAGGGAGAAAGTTAATCATGTGCCTTGACATTACTGTGCAGCAACCCTTTAAGCAGAACATTTCAAGTGTTGTCAATGTCAATCCAGCTCTCATATAATGATCAATCCTGTAAGGACCTGCTGCTGAAAAACATGTTCTATAGCTAGGACTTTATATAATTGATTGCCTTATCTCACTGCAGCATGTTCCTGCATGTATTTCCTGCATTGGGCTGTGTATCCCCCTATATATTAGGACGCTTTATTCAAAAAAGCCACATACTTCCATCTGGATTAATCTAAATCAACAAATTTGCAGTGCATTGCTTCAGGATTATTAAGGCCTAAACTGTCAATCACACTAATCACAGAAGGGAAAAGATGGCAGAAGGGAAAATGACATCAGTCACCTCAGAAATTACATGCAGGTCAAAACCTTGGTGACTCCCAGCATGTCCCAGTATGCTAAGGCAATGCACAGATCCACACTTCTTTCTATCTCTCCATCTTCAACGTATCAAAAAGACAGATCCTCGTTTGCCAGTATTTCACTTAAATAGGGTATTTATCATGGCCAATATCTCAGATATTTTCACAGAATCTCCTTTGTTTATTACAACATACAGATTCCTGCGAGATATCTTCTGTTGATACTACCAAGCACAATGAAAACATATAAAAATAGATGCTGAGGAATACTTCTCGTGCAGTTGGCCTGACCTGCAAGCTGCAGATTGAGACTGATACGCAGATTGGCACTGGGTGGGAGCCCAGTCTCTGGGATAACAAAGGACATGAGGATAGGTGACAGCCAGCCAGGTGAATGGACATTTGAGAGATACAGCAAGAGCCAGAAACTGTAAATGGTGAAGCAAGGTGGATGGACGTGGAACAGCAAGTGAGAGGGGTCGGAGGGGAAAATAGAAAGAAGAGTGGGACTGGCACTCAGAGGAGACTGTGAGGGTACAAAAGCCTCGGGATTCTCAGGTTTAGGGCTCTCCTCAGAGGGACGGTCTCGAGTTGTTGCTGTGATACTGTGCCAGGAATAAATTGTCTTGTGGAATGCGATGTCTTGGACTCTGTTATAGGAAACCTGGGGTCGAACCAGGAAAGAAAACTGGTCTGGCCGTGTGGGGAGTCAAGTGGGGACCAGTCAGCTCACTGGAGCCATCCACCATAAGGGGGCTTTGGTACAGCAGATAAAGTCTCTGGCAGTGGGAATGTGACAGCCAGAGAGCCTCATGAATAGTCAGACTGGGAAGTTTCCTTAACATAGGTGCCTCCACACAAACAAAGCACACTTTACCGTATTTCCTAAGAGATAACACTAGTACACTCAACTGAAAGGAGTAATTTTCACTGGCTTTTAAGAGTATGCCCTGAACTTTACAAAGTGTTTTTATCTAAGGGCTTGCCTTTTTATATACTTATGTTTCTTTTTGACTATTACCTTTACCAAGAAAGAGGAAATAATTCCAAGTAACCCAATAGCCTGACTTGTGGCTCAGTTATATTCATTGGTTCTGGATAATATAATACGAATCAGTCTGCAGTTTGCTGGGGGGGGGGGGGGGTTCCCCTGAAGATGAAAATAGAGTTGTAATAACATAATGATTAGGAAGAACAGGGCTGTGTTGAACACACTGGTTGGGAATTCTCGACAATTAGTGAGAGGCTGCAATACACTCAGAGGTTCAGTAGTCAGTTCTGGGTACCACTGTTTGACACGCATCCAATTAGAGCAAGCAGTTGTTTCATTTCAGCACAGATAAAAAACAATACTGCTGTGAAAATCTCAACTTCACTTTTAAAAACAAAACAAAGCAAAATCCCTAAGCACTTCTTCATGCATAGTCCTTCAGATATACACATCTGACATTAAGGATGCCCTCCCAATGTAATTTAACTACCATACACAAGCATATATACAAAAATATGCCTGTAAGAAAATTACCTTCCAAATTAAGCAATCTTACAAATAAATAACCTAGGAAAGGAGAAGTAGACTTGTCAGGTCAGAGTGCTTTAACATCACCATCTCTCTAGCTGCCCAGAGTTTATTTCTGATGGTAGATTATGAGTCTCAGGTGATGCCTGTTCCAGTACTGCTACCCGCCTAAGGAGCTGGACAGATGCATCATAGACATTCTGCAGACACAGACCAGATACTATTACAGGCAATCCAGTCTGTACAGAAAAAGGCAGGCAGCTACATAATCAACACATTTTTCTTTTCTGTTTGACAGATAGAACAATGAAGTGTTCAGAAGCGGCCAACCTGGCACAGCAAGACGATGGACCAAGATATCAAGTCTCAATCTCAGCATCTTACTAACAACATTCAACTTTCCTTTTTGGTGAAAAGGAAACCAATCATTTAATAAACTAGTTCTAAGAATGCATTTTTAAGTCTCATGGGGAACTTAACTGTAAGGTATCCTTAGAACTATTCAAAGTGCACTCTTACTTATGACACATAATCTACAGAATGCAAAACATTTAAACCATCAAAACAAAAATCTAAGGGGGAAAAGACAATCCCCTAGACCCTCTAAAACAGAATCCATTATTTTTAAAATATCTAAGTTTTCATTTATTTTAGAAAATAACCATTAACATATACCTGCCATACACAAGTCACCACGTTGTGAACTAGTACAGTCATGTCAGCAAACTTGCTGCAAAGAATTCCTAGTACTTTGAAAAAAAGTTTAAAAAACAAGACTACAAATGTATTTTCTAAAATTAAACTAAAAGGCCTAAGTGATGTTTGCACTGAAGCTACAATAAATTTGTCCAGCTAAACAGCCTTTGTTTTCCACAGTAAAATCTAGAAAATCTCCCTGGCTTTCTAAGAACTCCTATATATTGTTAAAGAGACGTATTTTTACAAAATCGGACAAAAGCTACTATAAAGAGTATTAGGCACCACCTGACTGTTGTAAAATTTCTGGGAAAATAATGTGTCAGGCTTCTTTCATTCTCAGTGTAATATGAAAATGTTTATATAGTGGCTGAATAAAGATCTGATGAAAGGCTGACGCATGTCACACATCTTTTACACTGGGATGTCGTCTTAGAAACCACGCATGGTAGCTCGCCTTTTCAGGATGTGTCAAAATTCTCAAGTAAAGTGGACTGACTGCAAGTCCTATTGGAAACCAGTAGTATTCAAGAACATACAGAAAAAAGGAAGAAATACACTAAACTACTTTTTAAGTGAGTTAGATAGTTGATATCAAAGTATTCACAAAGCTCTTTACATCAAAGATACTGCACTGGCAAACAATCAGCAGTAAATATAATTTTTCAAAGTCATTGCAAGAACCTATTTTTTAACCAAACAGACCAGCAAAGTATTCTAACCACTACGGAAGATTTACTAAATGCACTAAGGAGCACGAGACACTTCTGGTTTAACTGTGATCAAGTTCAAACGACAAATAAGTTATCAAAATTATTTCTATTCTTCTTCCAAGGATAGAGGAAGTCTTGACACAATGTAAGATTCAAGCAACATGAATAAAGCTGCCTGATTTGCATATATTTTTAAATTTCTCTGAACAATTTTAGGAAGTTAACTCCATGCATATAAAAGAGGTTGGTTTAGTTTTGCTTCTTTGGTGGTGATGGCTTTTTTTATTATTTTGGGTTGCTTTTGGGGTTTTTGAACCATATTTTAATTTTAAATTATACAAAATATTTCTCATCTAATGTTCACCTTAATCTTCTGGCTTTTAAAAAACACACATGCACATACAGTGACATGATGGGGACTGAAAAAAAATCTCAACTGGTAATACAAATAAAATAGCAATGGCACAGAACTTACATTTTCAGCTTCACTGAGTTGTTCTGCAGTGGGTGTCTTCTCATCTTTCCAAAAACACCACTGATGGCACATTTAATAAAGATCTGCTGTTACAAAATATAATGCACTCTTCTGTCAGGAAACCATACCTCCCAACACAGAAATCAAACATCAACAAAAGTGGATTCTTCCTCCTGACAAAAGAATAATCAGCATACAAATTAAAATTTGCATTTTGCTCACTTTAAACAAAGTTTTAAACACTGAGCAATACACTTCATTGGTTTTAGTAGATTAAATACAGCTCATATTTTAAGTAAGTACCCAATATATTAAGTTGAGCTCAAGTGTAAGTCTTCCAAGGATACGAATACCTATTTGATTTCAGCTTTTAAATGATTTCTTATCTAAAAAAGATGACTTATGTCAGGTAAAGAAGTAATATAATGGCAGAAAAATTAGTTAGAAATAAATGTAAGTTTCCTCACTTGCCATTCCACTTGGTTCTTCACCACAGTTCTTAACCATCTTGAAAAGGTCTACATATCCATGCTGGTCAAGAACAGATTTGTTCCATCATGTGGGAAATTGGGCAAAGAAAACCTGATACATCAAAATAAGATTATGTTACTTACACCACTTATTTGCAATGCTCTACTTATGCTAAAGAACAGCACTTCTGTTCATCAAGTGGATGTAAAGCCCTAAACCACTGCGCATACACCGAAGATGTTTATGTCTACTCTAAGTCTGACTTAATTCTAGTGTACATATTAGCCTAGAGCTCATGTCTGACAACAGACTTGTTACTTGTTTACTTTACTTCAAAGTGAAAAGAAATAAAACCAAACACCAAACTAAGCATATACACCTAATCAGGCGAAGAATATGAAACAACTATTCTGTCACACTCAACATGACAGGCTGATGGCTCAAATACTTCATAACATTCTTCTCAAGAGATGAAGAAACCCATCTCACACTTTGCATGTAACCTCACTCCACTACCCCTAAGCAACAAGAATTGCCGTCAAAACATACAGAGCATTTCAGGTGAGCAGGAACTTGATGATGAGTATCCAAATTTACAAAGGACAGGACAGGTTGCAGACACAGAATGTTATTCACCTCACTCTCGAACATATGGATTCAGAAAAACCACACCAGGAAAGGCTGAAAGCCATCCAGTGGTTTTAGAACAACCTTTTAACAAAGGTTATTTCCACATTTGTTCATTTGCACTTTGAGGTTTCATAAATGGAGCAAAACAAGCATTTAAATACCAGCACAAGAGAAAAAAGCAGCCAATGAAATCAAACTGAGACCAACTCATTGTACTTTCTAGCTGTACTTATAAAAAAAAGAAGCTTTTCTTTTTGGACAATATTCAAGTCCCCCCTCTAAAAACCAGAAGGTAAAAAAGGGAAGGAAAAAAAAAAGGAAATGGCTTCCAGAAGATTTTTCTCAATAAGCCTGAGAATAGTAAAGGAGATGATTTAGGAGCCTTTTGTGTTCTTCCATTTCCACCAGCAGTCAGCAACAGAACGGGCCACCTAAACACTTCGTTATTGAATGTGAAAATCAATACCCAGCTAGAGACAAAGTGCTTCTGAAAACACTTCAAGCGTATTTTCTGCTCTTCCCTTCTCCCCTTCAGTATTATTCCCACCAGTTGTTCCAAGGGCTTTGGCTAGTTCAACAGTTTGAACTAAGATTCTCTTTTTCACATCAAATTCTGTCCAAGAGCATGACACCAACACATAGGACTCTTTCTTAACTAATATGCACACACTTGCTTTATGTAATCTGTTCTGCTAGGATTTTTTTCCACTTCTGTGATTTTAAAGTCTGGTCCAGGCCATACAGATTCTTTTGAAACTGCTACCGAAAAAAAAAAATCTTCCTTTCAGTATGACTCAAAATTTCATCCAACTACACACACAGTTCAAGAGTACAAAACCAGCACAAACTCATCAGAAGTAGATGCTTATGAAGCAAATAACTTACAGGAAGAACAGAGCCCTGTTTGCTAGGATGGACTCAAAAAGCTCTTCTCCACATGCCAGGTCACAAAGAGAAGTCAACCTGCAGTGACAGTCAGCTGATGTTCGACAGAAGCTGCCAAACTCCACATCATGCAGTTTACTTTTAAGCCGGGAAGCTGCTGTTGGTAGAAGCCCTCCATACAGGTGAGCACAGGCTCCCAAAAAGGCACACCCAGATCTGCTCAGTGTACATGATTAAAGTAGCAAAGATAGGAGGAGAGCCACCACTGAGCGTGTTCCCCAGCACCAAGTCTGCTTGAAAAGAACTACTTTTGTACTCACCCTCCTTTTGCTGTGTGCTAAAGGTCAAAGTTTGGCTTTGGGATTATAGAAAGTGCAGATATGTAACCTGACAAGCTGGAAAAATCAACAGCAGTTGTTTTCCTTGTTCAGGTAGAGAGTTTGTGCATTTTTTCAGAAAATAGTAATAGAGAGTATCTGCAAAATGTCTTTCCAGCCCTAAAGGAGTTTAGAGTTAGTTGATCCTTTCCTAGCTTCCCTCCTATGTCCTTTGGTAGCCTCCCATACAGCTTGCAGCTCTCTTGAGCATGCTGAAGTAAGGGTTACCCATGGTGAACTCAGCTGAGCTGTGAGGACAGCGCAGGCAGCCTGAGAGCTCTGCATCCTGGAGGAGTTCTCCTCAAAGCTATGACCTATGCCCCAGCCTCTAGAGCAGTGCCACAGGCTGCAACAAAGACCAGACTCGTGTTTATGGTGGTGCTTCCACAGTTTCAGACCTGCAGTCAGTACTACTGTTTAAGATTGTATTCCTGCTCCACGTTATTAAACACAGAGAGAGAGGTATTTGGAAAGAGAAAAAGAGAACTCCTGCCAAGTGGAGTGTGACTTGCCCACATGATGCTTCCAAAAACTGTTCAAAACTCAGGCTGAAGGACAGTGAATGAAATTAACACATCTCTGGAGAATTAACATTTCCTCAGCATCACAGAATTTCCTTTCATGTCATCTCCAGACAACTTTCATAACTGTCTCTGAAAAGCCTTTCTAAAGACAGCAGTGCCTGGATCTTGTAATTCAAGGCTTGGGGCCTGAGTTGCTGGAAACAGTTTGTAACAAATTCCAACTCTGGCAAAATCAAGCTAAGCAGCTACGACGTAGTATATTTGAGGCTGGTAAAAAAAGGAAAATGTAACATTACAAAGCTGACACTCCTAATGAGGTTAATTTTAATATTGCTTTATTCTGCTACATTACTGTTTCCTATTTCTTAAAGAATTTCTTGCTGTGACTAAGATGTGGCCAGAGGATGAATATTTATTTTAGTGCTTGGAAAGCCAGCAAAAGGGTGGCAGCAAGGGTAAGGACTGATTCTATCAAGATGAGAAGATACTGCAAAAGAGGAGTATTACTGAAGATCACAGATGATGGTTATTATTATGGGCACACACGTGCAGGTGGCATTATGGAGGAAGGAAAAGTGGAACATTAAAGGAATACTTATTTAGCCTTCTCTACACTGGCATCAGTCACGGCTGGCAATAAATGCAAATGCTACTTCCCCAAATCTTGGCTTGTTTTAGCCGTTGATGCAAATGAAGACAGGTTTACTTTCCTCTTATAGATGATGCTGCAACTCTAATGCACATGGGAACAAAGGGAAGTGTCTGTCAAAGACTCAGGCTCCAGAGCATGAATCTTCAGACCTCTGCAGACAACTAAGAGGGTTTCCGCAATGTGCCCAGGTCTTGGTTCTGGCATTTCCACATAGGCTTCCACAAAGGTTTCTCAGCTCTCTACCTTTCCTTCATGTGTGATACATTGAACAACTCAAAGGCAGCACTGTCTGGCCAACTCTCCAAAATAATCTTTCTACCTGAAGGTCAGCTTAAGAAATTCAAGCCCACAACGTACACAGTGCTGCACGCCAGTGATCCCCAGTGGCCACTCCCCTCCAAACACCTCATACAGTTTTCAGTGCTGTGACTCTAAACGAAGGTTTGTTGCACACTGGGACAAAGCTGAAGCACAAGAAATTTTTGAACAAAATGAGGTGTTCAAGTTTGCAGAAAGCACTTGGAAGAACAGGAGCCTGAGGAGATCATGCCTGCTGGAGCATCAGAACACAAAGTATGCTGAAACTTAGTATTTTTCACCAAGGTGTTACCTTGGTGTGACCTCAGAACAGTAGCAGCCACAGGGGGAGGAGGAGGCAGGTTAGAAAGAGACATAAAGCTGTTTGTGAGCTTTGCTGATTGTCCACATGCAACAGCAACATAAGAACCACTCTAGAATTTCCTGAACAGGAACATACCATAGTGATACATAATACACTTCACCAGCTCACACTGAGTCAAGTTGCATCATATAATTACAGCTTAAAAAAGAAAGCAAATCACATAAAGAAAGCAGGATAGTATTAAGAATACCTTATTCAGAGAGACATCTTAAATTTTTTTGAGGGGGAGGGTGGGGGAGGATAAAGTCACTACACGGATCTTATCAAGGCAATTATTTCTACTTCATACGTTCAACGCATTTCCACTGCTGAATCCACTAGGCCAGCTGAATGTAGAACACACACAGTCATTACACAATAAACACTATTATTCTGAGTTTAATATAACGCACAGATAGATGACCATCCTGATCTAGGTACATCAAAAAAAAGTTTACTGCCTTCAAATGACTGTCATTACTTATCTGATAGAGATTTAAACCTGTCATTTACTTTCAGAAAGTAGTTCACCTGAGATAACTAAAAAAACATCAGCCAGGACCGTTTGAACAGTTTTAAATCGCGGTTTGAGTTAACACAGGCAATTTTTGAGATGGAACAGAGATTAGCTACATAAACCAACCCAGTGGTAATCAAAGAATTCCTAATAGAACCATGAAAAGAAACAGCTGTAAAACAACCTCTTCCATGACCACAGCCAGATTCAGGTGAAAATGTACAGCCTTACTCAATTCTGAGGCAGTGTAACTGACAGCTAATTAATGGCCTACTGACATTTTTATAGTAGCAGAACCTCTGTGAGAAAAACAAAGTCAGCAACTTCCTAAAACTCAAGGATTAATAATTCAGAAACTTTTACAGAACTCAATTCGTATGCAGAAGAACTCTATTCTGGACTTCAGCAAAGC
>VYXB01003657.1:0-11696 GCA_013397135.1 Pachyramphus minor
CCCGCAGACTTGGAAGGGCTCGGAGCTGCTCTGATGTCATTCCAGCCGAGGGGGGACGCTTCACGCGAGGCCGCGGCGCTGGAGGCTGGTTCGGAGATGAGCTGCGTCCCTCTGCCACCGCCGTGATGGATTCGATGCTCCGCCAGGATTTGCATAATCTGCCATTGTGCAGTTGGACCACCTCCCCTCCTGCCCGCCCAAAAATGCGGGAGGGAAGTGCCGCTTCCAGCTTCTGGGTTTACACCTGAAGCCTGCAAAAGAAAGCCTGGGAGAAAGGAAAAGTTGAGAGAGTCATTTTGCTGACAGGAGGAAGCTCGAGCCCCCAGTTGCCCCTCACCATCTCCAGATGTTAAAGGAGCCTTAACAAAATCACAGTGCTGGAAGGCTTTTTGGTTCCTGCTCCTGTTAGGTCACTGATAAGATCACCTGGTACAACAAAAGGTGGGTTTTAGTGCGTGACCGAAATCAGAGGTCAGCCAGCAAGTGGGTTACAAATGATGTCCCTGATAGCAGCAAATAGTTGGTGCTCAGAGTTGCAAAGTATTTTCCTACCCTATGTGACAGAAGTTCCACCTATTTGTTGCATAATTCATTATTAAAATCCTTTATCTCCTCCAGCTAGAGATGACAACCTGCCTCCATAGCCAAGAAACATGACTATGTGACTTTAAATTCTATTACAGAGGTAAAACTAAACACTTTCTATATTAAAAGAATTAGATTTTATTCCAATCTAATTTTCAATTTTTGCCAGCTTGACACCTTTCACTCCAAAACTGTTCTTTGTACAATACACCTTGGAATTGAAATTCAGCCAATTCAGTGCAGCAAATGTGAGGAGAAAATAGTTTTGTTCAAGGAGACTGGAACAAACCCATTCTGAGCTGATGAATGATGCTGTAAACTCAGATGTGAATCATAGGAGGGTCAGCTCAACCTTTCGTGTTTCCAACACCGTGTGAAGAAATGGTGTTCCTGCAGTTTACCATTTACATCCTTCAGCTGGGACCTGCTCCATGAAGAGCTGTTTGCTCTTCGTAAGCATCCAGGTTTTGAGGATGGTAGATAGTCCTACCTGGGGACTAATTGATTCCTTCTGGCTAAATTAGAAACTGAGGGAAAATTAAAATTGGAAGAATGTGTGAGTCATTTCCTGTGATTTCTAATTACAAAGCACTTGCTGGGGGTCTTATAAAAATGCCTTTTGCCTATGGCTGGCTATGGATTTGGGATTTATTTTCCAAAGGCTACTGTGGATGTTGGGTGTGAGGTTCCCACTGCAGCTGGGTGGTGAGCAGGTGCCTCCTTGCATGCAGTGTGAACATTAGAGCTTCAATCAGGCTATAAACTAAAACATGCAAGTTGAGTTACAGGGTTTCTTCCCCAAAAAAGGGAAAACTTGTGGTGCAGTTTGCCCTAAACCATGAGGGTTTCCCAGCCCTAACGTGATGGTGCGAAAAGAACAAGTGCATTTGCTTTGCTGCTCTTTGTACTCCCACACTTGGCTGGTGGCTGCACTGGGAGCACTGGAGTGACCCCTGTGAGCAGAAGGGTTTGGCTGCAGGGCAGCTGTGCTGCTCCAGATGTGGTGGGAGCAGCTCTGCCCCTGGAAGCTGCTGCTGCAGATGTTCCCAGGGCAGCCCAGCGGCCAAATGGTAACACACACTGTTGAGAGGGTTTTAATGCAGATGCTGAAGTCACTCCCTGAACTGAAATCCTTGGCTTAAGCCCATGCCATGCTCAGTGAATCCCACATGGAGAAGCCTGGCTGTGGATCGGTGCTGCCTCCGTGTGTGTTTGCTTTGCTAGGGATTCCTTTGGAGTGCAGGATCAGGGGCATGACTGTGCCAGGGTCTGCCCTTATGAGGAATGTGTGGAAATCAGTTGGCAGGATTGCTCTAACTCTGTGGAACAGAAAGAGCACAGCAAGCCTTGGGAAAAAGAGGGCAATTTGAATTTTCACTCCTCTCTCCTTTGTGTAGTAGAGAAAATTGAACTCTCCTTGCTTGGTCACAAGTGCACTTGAGTTACCTAGAATGTCCTTCTGATCATGATGGAATTCTCATGCTCTGCTTTAGGAAAAAATGTGCAAGGAAGAAAACAGAACAGCAAGTAAAAGAAATGAAGCAGGGATGGAGAGAAACAGGCCAAGATAAATTCTAGTAATATGAATACTGTATTAATGAGGTGTCACCCTTATGCTGAAATCCTTGCCCCAGGGATGTGTGTTTTTCTGGCTCTTACCTGCAGCACAGATTTTGCATTAGCTGGTGGAAATTCTGTACCTGTTTGTCGTGGTGTGGTTTACTTCCTCCCCTGTATGGGTAGGCAATCACAACAGCCTATTCCTCCTACACTGGGAGTTCCAAAGTTAAAGGTGAAACTACTGATACTTTGCCCAAACTTGTATTACCTTTCTGAAACATGGCTTTCTGGTTTTATAACTGTGGGTTTGGTGGTTTTGTTTGTTTGGCTTTGTAGAGGGGGTTTTGTTTGGTTGGTTCTGGGTTTTTGCTGTTGTTGCTTTGTTTGAGTTGTGGAACTAAATGCTTCTATGTCCTGTCCAAACTTCCTTGGAGCTTACACACCTATCCCTACAATGACTGCACACATATTTTTAATGTATTCATCTTCACAGCACATTATGAAGTGGAAAAAACACAATTCCTGCAGTTCTGGGCTTAGAAGCATAGAATCATAGAAGCATTTAGGTTGGAAAAGACCTTTAAGGTATAGAGTCCAACTACTAACCCAGCACTGCCAGGATCAGCACTAAACCATGTTCCTGGGTAAGATCAATAGCAACCAAATCCTTTCAGAAATTAGTACATGTAATATATGGTACCTCCATGCTTCACTCTTCTAGGCTATCTAAAAACTTTGGGATGTTTGAATTGACTTTCTGTTGGTCTCCTGCTGAGCCTTTGTGATCTGACTGCCCCCAGTCTACTTACCTGTTATTTCAGTGCTCTGACACTGTATTAGGTACCTCCCTACTTCTCTCCCAAACCACCTCAAAGCACTTGAAAATTAAGTTCACTACAATACACAGAACTGTCTCTTTCAGCTAAAGACATATTTTTGGTCCTTATTGAAAGAAAGATGGCTTTTGACACTGAACTTCATAATGAGTTGAAAAGAACAAAAAATGACTCTTCCTGAAAAAAAGAGCTTTTTCTTGAGCTTCTTATGAACTTGCCTGTAATTAAACAGCAGTGTCTTTTCTTAAACACACAGAGCAGTGCCTCAGATGGTGCGAGTTGTCAAAACACCCATTGATTTCAGGGGAACTGTGGCAACTTAGAAGAGTTATAGATTAGATTTAATTCTCCAGTAGCTCCTTGACATATTATGAACTTAATATGACATATTATGAACTTAAATACTCACATCAAAAGTGCAAAAAACGTAGAGGCATACCAGAATGTGGTTTGGGTTTTGTTGTTCATTTGGTGGGCTTTTTTGAGAATTCATACAATTCATTAGGCAAAATCTGTTTGGTTTTCTTCATGTCTCAGGAAGTTGTTGGGGTTTTTAATATGAATGTTTTAGCTGTAACTCAAAATCTGTTAGAGGTTTTACACACTCAGAAATGCAGGGATGAAATATAGATAGACTTAGAGCTGGGTTTCATGCACCAAGACTCAGTAAAGGCATTTGTGTCTTCTGCTGTGAGTGCCTGCCTTGTCACAGGCTGTTCTTATTTCCTGGGTGATGGGGGGAATGTGCTGCTTGTAGTTCACTTAAGCATGAAGCACTGATTTGCAACACCATGAACAGCAAAAATGCTGTGCACAGTCCTAAGGTAAAATGAAAAAAAACCAAGAGAAATTAACTAAATTCCCTGACTGCTGACTTTCTCCAGCTACACAGTCTCTAGTTCAGCTTCTATTATCCTCTCTTGTTTATAGCTGGACACACTTCTGGAGATGATAAAGGCAAATCAGTGCACACTAGCTCTGTAATGACCTTTATCTTATACTTCTATTCCTTTGTAAGATAACTTTGATATCCTGCTGTGCCTTTGTTCCTGTAAGGCTTCAGATGTATTAGTTTCAGACAGGGTGCTGATACAAACTAATGTTGAAATATCTGTTAAACCAACATACATTCATTAACATCCAGCATTAGAGCTGCTCCACATCTCTCTAATTACATTGCTGTTTTATGTCTTAAGTGCTTACTCGACTATGAAAATATAAACTGTGGTCTTTCAAGAACTGTTACTGAGATAGCATCAAAGCAAGAAGTGAGTTTGTGCTTGATCCACGGCCTGATCTGTGTCACCACTTCCTGAGTGCCACTGAGGCGAGGGTTCATGCTGTGTGAGAGAGAAGCATGTCTTTGTGTATCCATAAAACCTTTGGGCTCTATCCTACAGTTTTCCTTATAGGATCCTTCCTGGGTTCACCTTTGGCCTGAAGTCAGCAGAGAGCTCCTGGGAAGTAAATGGGGGTAGAACTGGAGCTTAGAAAGAGAAAAGCTTTTGCCTAGGTCACTTGATTGTGGCAAGAGAGACTGAAGCACCAGAGAAGGTTTATGCTCTGCTCAGTCCCTTTGTGATTTGTGTTTGCATCTGTAACACTTCACAGTGTATGGGAGCTGTGTCCTGTTGGGTCTGTTCTCATGATGGCTCTTCCTGGGACCTCTTTGCTGATAAACAAGTAGATCTGTATTTTAAATCCTTGCAAAAACTAAACTAAAAGCCAGGTGCAGGTCCAGTTTACCATATTGCCTCACCCAGAAAAGCTTGCTGGTACCCCCACTGCAGTCTGTCACAAACCTAGATCTAGAAACTGCAGTCATGCTCCCATTTCCCCTTTCTGTGGAAGCAGAAAGAATAATTTCCTTTCTTCCCTGTGTGACTCACAAAGGTTACACTTTATCAGAGATCATCAGATGGTTTCTCTCATTCCCAGTATTCCAGAGAGCAGCCGTTGCAATCCCATTGTGCTCCTGCAGAGGTGCTGGTGTCTAGTGCGTGTGGGGTAAATCAGTGCCATTGAAATGGTCACACATTGTGCACAGCAGGGCTTTACAGCACCTTGAGGAGCTCCTTTCAAGCCAGGGCAGTATCTGCCATGCCCCACGTGAACTTGAGCAGGTCTGTTTATGAGCTCCTGATCATCTCTGGACAACCCACTGTGATTTGTGCTGGCTTGTGGTTTCCATAAAATGGAGCAATTCCCTCTGCCCAACACCAGCGTTGTTGTCGTGTGTCAGCTGCTGCTCTGAGCTTTGGTGGCTTTCGAAGTGAAGAGGGAACAGTGGGGGTTGTATCACTGTAGCATGTTGTTTTCCTAAGTCAGCAGTGCAGACACATTCCTGGAGGATGCAGTGGTTACCAGCTCGTGCAAGAGAACAGTGTAAGCAGTGAAGCTGTAGCAGGGCTGGGAAGATGTGTAGAGGAAGGTGGCTTCTCAAAGAGAAGCTGCTGCCAAAGGACATCGTCCAAAAAATGAAATGAGAGCATACAAATCTAAAACTAAGCATTTCTCCTTTGATTACTAAAGATAAAGGAGCTTGAACTCTTGGTTTAATGTATTAAGTGCGGGTTTTTTGTTTTGTTTTTAATTTTTTTTGAGTTAGTCTAAGTGTGGAATGATTTGCAGAGTAGCTTAATTAGACCTGAGCTCCAGTGGGAGTCCCCTTTAGCATGTCTGCAGAGGCTCTTCAAATACTCTGATCCACTTCTGAATAAAGGTGAAACCAGGAATGAGTTTCAAAGGAGAAACTACAAAGAGCATTTATCTTTCTCTCTGTACTTTTCTGTCCCTGCGATCTTGATATCAAACTTGGATTGCATTTTTAGGATTACTTTTTTCCCTAGGTTAGCTCTCACAAGTACACCTTTTTATATACCATAATTTAAAACTTAAAAAATCCTGTCAAAGTGAAAAATCCATTGCTAAACCCCTCTCAAACTGGTATTGTAGCATTACTGGAAAAAATGCTGCCTTTTGCCCTGAGTGTTTTGTTTCAGCTCTGAGCAATATTTTTTAATTTTAGATCATCCCATTACTATTTGTCTCCTGTGTTGTCTGGTGCTGATACCCTAGGTGGGGTGGCAAATCCTGATGTGGAACCAATCCTTTGTAAATCAGTTCCTGTTCTCTTCTCTAACTCTCTCCTTTCTAAATTGCCACTGCTCTGAGCAGGTCCATGGTGCTAAAAGAGGTCTTCCCTCTTGTAGGAAAATTGATTTCTTAGGCTGGTACTCTGGCAATGATATTTCTCTTGTGGGCCAACACTTTGCAAAAGCCACCCCAAACCATGTAATGTGACACACCACAGTGAAATGGGAAATGCAAGTATGCCCTCTGAGCTCTGTTTTTAGACTGCTGTGACTATGCTGTGTCTCCAAATAAAAACAAGCCCAAACACACACAGAGCTGTGTTAGACAAAAGGGAGCCCAAAAGACTTGAAAATGTTGTCATCTGACAAAGGAAACCAGGATCATGATGTTATATTTACATTGAACTGAGTTACATTTACTTTCTTTAGACATGTGAAATGTGTCTGCAGCCTCTGTTAGAACAGAGTTAATAAGCTAAAGAAATTCTTTTAATGTCTAAGTGCTATTGATTCACTTTTCCTGGGGTAGGAATTGCTTACAGACTTGCAGTGCTGCTCTGAAAATAGCAGGATGGCAGTAGAAGGGATGGTTGGGTTTTTTTGGCTGGGCAATACAGTTCAATGTGAGCCATGTCCTCTGATCACTGTTCTTCAAACAATCATCTTTGTACTGAGATTGCTTAAAAAAATATATTTTTCTCATGGGAAGAGAATAAAGGTGAGTTAATTAAAATGATGAAAGAAAAATGTGGATGGGATAATCAAGAGTGAGAGCACTCCAGGTGAATTAAGCTCTTGATGTTTGACCATTATACTCCTTTATCCTGCTCATTCCTTCTTTACCCGTGACACGCTGAGCAGGTTACACTGGAGAAAACATCTGTCTCCATCTTGAATGACATCTTGGAACTGGCTCTTTGCTCTCTAAAGACTTTTGGGCACTTAGAAATCGTATTCAAAATGTTATTTACATATTTCTACCAGTGATGTGGCTCCTGGGTTGTGTGTGTTTTGGTTTGTTTAGTTTGTTGTTGTTTCAGCATAGCAGAGAGGCATACACTCTCCAAGCAGGGGTCTGAAACTATCATATAAAAGCCAAACACCAATGATAGATATCTGTTACAATGTGAAATGTAGGCTCAAAAATCTGGATTAAATGAGGAGAGGGTAGTAGGCTGATTTTTTTTTTTTTTTTTCCTCTGGTAGCATAAAGCTTTTATGTTAACAAAAGAAGTGTTTTAGGCAAGTAGATACTGTACTCAAAAAATGAATAGGACAGAAGAACAGCAGCTGCACATTTCAAATCTGTTACATCTTGGGCTCCCATAGAGGGCAATATTGTATAAAAGATAGTTTAAAGCCGTGTGTCAGGGGGCTGCCAATCCATCTGTGTGGATGTACTTTAAGGAAAATTGCTGTCACCATAAATTTGATGCCACATTTCCCTTCAGTCAGGCTGTGACTAACATACACAATAATGCACACCCAGCCACAGAACAGCACCTCGTTAAAGGTGAAGGAAATTAACTTCGCAAATTAGCCAGTTGTAAGTTGTAGGGGGGCAAATGTCACTTTTTGGCTTAGAATGCTCTGTTCAGCCACTGAGTCACAGCAAGGGCTCTCCTTGAATAAAGGTGGTTGAGAAAACCCCTAAGAAAAAGGACCCAGTCTGTGGTGTCAGTCCTGGGAACTTGTGGTGAGATGTGTCTGGGGTGCAGTGAAATCATCTGCATTTCTGATTCTATCTGGAATTCTTTCCTGTGGAATGCATGGGTGGACTTACCATAGTGCTTTCCTTTACTTTTGTGCTTCTCTGGGTTGGATGTGTTGTCAGCACAAGGCTCTGGACTTGGCTCTCTCTCAGCCTCCTGGGCAGTGGGAGGATGGAAAGGTTCATGCTCCTTTAACATAACCTCATACACTAAATTTCTCTCCTATATTTATTCACCTGCTTCATGAGCACTGCTGTGGAGTTGCATCAGAATAAGCTGTTCACACTGTCTGTGCTGGACATGAATGAGGATGTGGGGGTCTGAGTTTATCTGGAGTGATTGGAGAGAGGCAAGTTCCCCTTCGGGAGGAGTGGGAGCCTCACAGTTACATGTCTGCAGTTAAAAAGTATTTGTGTCCCCGGTGTTTCAGGCAATGACAACTGTTTACAAATATCCTTAAATAATTCAGCTGGATTGGAGGTGAGTGATTAAGTCTCAGGAGATAAATTCCCAGATTTTGTCTGGCATCTCCCCTGTATTACCTTGCCTAAGTTGTGTGAGTACAGTGGTGGTTAAATTTATTTTTTCTTAATCTCTGTTGCAGCAGTGACAATAATGACAAACCCCACTGCAAATGCTGTACTCAAGCCTGGAGTTGAGTCAGGGAGGCACTACTTGTTTCACTGTTTACTGACAGAAGTGGTCCAGGGAGATTTACAGTAGGTTCTCATTGCTGTCATCCTGGAGACCTTCATGGAGTAGGAAAGAAGAGCAACCAACAGGAACAGAACCATAAGTGGTTGTTCTGCCCATTGCATATGTTGCACTGCCCCTATAGGGATGAGAATCCTCTTTCCATCTGTCCAAGAATCACAGCAGAACAAAGGAGGGCAGCAAGGGTATTTTAGGCATCTGTGGCATGATCTCACTGGGGGTGGACAGGAGGTGCAGGGTGAATGCAGGCTGTTGTGTGAGAAGTGACTGCAAAGAGGTAGAGATAGTGACTCTGCAGCCCCAAAGTACCTTTCTTTTCTAATGAGAGGTGCCAAGGTTAATCCTGTTCCCAACAGCTGGCTTGGAAACAGCCCAGGGAGAGAGTGAGGAGTGAAATAAAAAAAATAAATCTTTGTCCAGAACTTCAACATGGGCTGTCAAGTACTTTGGCATATAAATGATTTGGGGATGGGTGTTTTAAAATCTGAATTAAGTTTTCAATCCAGGTCTGGTTCCTGAAGCCTGGTCCCCACCTGGGTGTCCAGATGCAGCTCTAGGGGCTCTCCTGCTGCTGCTGTGCAAGTCTGTGCTGGCAGCCAGCACCTCCTCTCTGGAGCCATATGCCTCAGCTTCTGCTCTCCACTGCTTCAGGAATCTGGAAAGAACGGCAAAGAGCAGGTTGTGGCTGTGCTGGTCTCCAAAAATAGGCAGATTCAAGGAAAGAGAAGAATGATAGGAAAGTGCAGTTAATGGAAGGCTCTCTGCTCTGTAAAGGACAATTTTCAGCTCTTAGCTAATATGATATTTGGCAGTGAGTGTTTTTCTGCACTTCTGGGGAGTTCACATCTCATTAATTTGCACGTTCAGTGCTTATTTAAAAGTGAGTTAATGACACTTCGATGCATTTGTATCCCTCAATTTATATTATCCTTATTTAAAATAACAATGAAGTATTTATGTATAACCATTTTTTACATTAGAATATTTATATTCTCAATAGACATTGTTTAACACTGGTTAAATAATTAAACATTTTCAGCTTCTGTAAACACAGGAGGGAAAAAAATATTTCTGAATAACCCTCCATATTGGTAAATAGAAGAATACATATGTTTAGATCCAAAAGAACAATTAAAAATGGACTCTGATAAATTTATTGGAGGCTTTCCAGAATGACATGGTTTCTCTGGTCACACAGAGTACTTAAAGGGAGGATAAGAAAGAAGGGAGATGAATATTTGCTTAGCAAGTATAATTTCTGTTCTATTTGGGGCTAAATTCAGGCCTGATATCTCAAATGTTGTGTCACTGACAGAATTGCATCCGTGTGCACTGGATTCAGACGTGGTGTTAACAGACATCCACATGGGCAGTGGGCAACTGGAACCTCCAGCATTTAGTCACAGAGCTTCCTAATGTATGAAATCTCTCCATTCCCTTCCTCCTTATTTATTTACTCCTTAATTGCTGAATGAGTCAGGAATCAAGAAGTCTATTTTTTCCTGTCTCACGTTGTACTTCAATGGACTGGATCAACCTTGCCCTTCCTGCTTTAGGCTGGGGTGTAGTCACTCTCTGATCTTCTTTGCCTTCTCCCTCTTCTGACTGTAGTCTGGAAAACGTAATGATGAATGAGAAAAGACTATATTGACACATTCCTTTTTTTGACAGAATTTTTGTAAATTCCAGCTAATCAAAGTATATGTATTTCCAAGACTTAATTGGAAAAGTAAATTAATCTTGTAACAGGGAACTCCAGCTGTAACTATAGAACAACTCCTGCCTCTGACACCCTTGTCAAAACCCATGAACAGTTCACATTTTCAATAACGTATTATTCAATAATCAATACCTTCCCAACACAGCTGTTGTTTGCACTGTTGGTGTTTTATGCTGATCAGTCACCAGTAATGACACGGGAATGCAGCATGTCGAGGGAAATGAGGATGTGTCCGTGGCACGTGCTGACAACTGATGAGAGCCAGAACTACAAGCACTCATAGTGGCAGTGGAGCTGCCTTCCATCAGGCAGGAGGGAGGTGTGGGGCAGGATATTCCTGTGTTCTTCAGAGCTCTGCTCTGTAGAACTGCGGCCCCTTTGCGTAACTCTGGGCTTTGGAGAATCCCAAAGTAACCTGGGGCTAAGGATTTTCGGTCCTGTAAAGCTCCATAATTTCAGAGGCTCTGCACGGGTTGGTGTGAGGAATTGTAATGTTACTTTGAGAACAACTGAAGTGCTGCCAACAGAATTATTGTTGGGAGAGGAAAACTTAAAGTTTGGGTTGGTCATGCACAAGATGAACTGAGGTTGTAAGTTTTGAGGTTTCATTGCTTCACAGTGATGGGGCACAAACCTCCTCAAGAACTTGTCGCTTTGACTTGCTTTCCATGGAAACGGGTGTGGGGACAGCGGAGAGGAAGTGTGATCTTTGCCTTCATGGGATAAGAACAGGGCATGATTGCCATCCTGCCCCAGTGCTGCAGCACTGTGGGTGCTGGCACAGGGCCATGGGTGTGAGATCCCCCCTGGGAGACCCTGAGCACCCCTGGCCCCAGCTGGGCCCTGCAGGCGGGAGGGAGCTGCAGGATTGCAGGGCCAGTGCAGCAGCTGCAGCTCTCCTGCAGGTCCCACACAAGCTCAGCTGTCACCCCAACATCCAGGAGCTCTGCTCCCCCATTTCCTGCCTTTTCATCCCATCTTTGCCTTTCAGAGGCACCAGGATACGTGTGGCAGGGATCCGGATTGCAGGGACAGGTCTCTGCTGCCGCCCGTGCTCCCACATGAACAAGGAGGGCACACAACTGCCAAAGGGTGAATTTGGGATGGTTTTTCTGTGCCAGCTTTAGAGGTCCTGGTAGGTGTTTGGGAGGCTGACTGCTGGGGAGGGAGCATTGGTCAGATTTAGGTGTATTTTCATCCAATGTTCACTTCTTGTTAACTGCAGTGTGGGGATAGTGAGTTTCCTCCTGGGTAGGAATCATTTCATTTGGGGATAAATCCACATTTGAGGGTGTGCCTGGTGTGCTGTACTTTCTGTGACTCTAAGATCTTCTGGACCTATTGCAGTTAATACACTGACAGGACCAATCCTACTTAAAAATATGATGGAGAAGGCAAAAGGATTCAAGATAAACTTTTTTTGAGCCTTTCAGTTAAAAAGTCCTCATTGATTATTATCCCTTGCCTTGCTCAT
>VYXB01003691.1:0-14957 GCA_013397135.1 Pachyramphus minor
CTCCAGGAAGGACCATTCTCCCTCACTGCAACATAGAGCACATTTTTCACATTTTGTCCTGTCCTGACTGGCCCCAGGACTACTGCATAAACAATTTCCTGTTTAATTTGTTCAAAAGGTTGTTGTTGTTCAGGACTCCACTTGAAATCACTTTTCTTCCTTGTTATATGATAGAGAGGTCATACAATTTTACTGTAACCTAGAATATGTATTCTCCAAAAACCCGCAGTGCCTAGGAATGCTTGTGTTTCCTTTTTGCTGGTTGGCAGAGATATAGCTGCTATTTTGTTGACTATGTCCATTGGAATCTGGCAGTGTTCACCTTGACATTTTACTCCTAAAAACTGATTTTCCTGGGCAGGTCCTGGCAAAAACATCCTTCAGGAGGACCTGGATTATCTTTTCCCCTTTCTCAAAGGCTTCCTCTGCTGTGTTGTCCCCATATGATGCTATCATCAATGTACTGCCTCTGTTCTGGAGCCTCATCCTTTTCCAGCGCAGTCTGGATCAATCCATGGCAAATATTGGGGCTGTGTTTCCACCCCCACTGGGGCAGTTGCTTCCAGGTTTACTGCACACCTCTCCAGGTGCAAGCAAACTGTGACCTATACTCTGCTGCTAAAGAAATGGAGAAATCCACAATAGCGGTGTTGGTGGCACCACTTTGCTGCCTTGGACTCCATTTCCTACTGAAGTTCCAGCATATCCAGCACAGCAGCACTCAGGGGTGGTGTGACTTCATTCAGGCCATTATAGTCTACTGCCAGTCTCCACTCTCCATTGGACTTATGCATTGGTCATACAGGACCAGTGCATAAAGGGTGAGCAAGTCTTGCTGACCATTCCCTGGCTCTCCAGTTTGCAAATCATCCCTTGGATGGGGGGCCTGGAGTTCCGGTTGGTGTGGTTTTGTCTATGTTACACCATTGTGGTAGCAATCAGTACCTGTTCTTTGACCCTCAGCAGTCCCACAGCAGAAGAGTTCTCTGAGAGACCAAGTGGTCTAATTTCTTCTGTCTCTACAGCAGCTATACCAAAAGCCAAATGATGACCTTTGGGGTCCTGAAATACCCTCTCCTGGGGTAATCTGTGCCAAGGATGCACAGGGCCTCTGGGCCAGTCACAATGGGATGTTTTTGCCATTTGTTCCCTTTCAGGCTCACTTCAGCTTCCAGTAGAGTCATCTGTTGGGATCCTGTTGTTACTCCAGAAACAGAGTCAGATTCTGTCCCTACAAATCTTGATGGCATCAATGTGTGCCAGTGTTAACTGAAGTCTTATACCACTGTGGGTCTGGTGTGCCAGGCCACTGGATCTACCCACTCCTGTAGATCCAATTGCCCCTTTCCTCCACCTGACTGCAGGCAGGGCCCCTCTAGTTCTGGTCATGGTACTTGTTGCTCACTTCTGGTAAATATGAACAGCAGGTCCCTTCAAGAGGGTTGGAAGTAACATCAGCCCTCTGGTTCTGTCTGAGGACTGACCCACTGGAAATCAGAGTGGCATTCATCCTTGAAGAATTTCCCATTGTGGTTTTTCTTCCTCTCAACTTCCATAGTGCTAGGGCAGAGGAGGGTTTTCCATCCCACTACCTCATGCCTTCTTTGTGCTTCTGCAGATAAAACCACAGGTTACCTTGTGGTGTATTATCTTCTCTCTTGAGCAAGGCAATGCTTACTCCCAATAGCAGAGACTGTGGTCCATACTGGTGGGGATGGGATATTTCCTCTCTAGTTTGCTCAAGTCTTTTGAATCTGTCCACAGTCTTGGACAGTCTTTCCACAGGCAAGGCATAGGTCGGTATTGAGGAGAAAAAATGATCGTCATGTTGCCAGAGTCGGCTGGTCATCTGAAGCACTGTTTGTTCTCCTTCTGTTGTTGACATCAATGCCAATGAGTTGGCATACAGTGATGGTACAATCCTTACAAACTTCTCTCACATGGATTGTGTACACTGGACCTCATCTGGACCTCTGGACCTCTGTGTACACTGGACCTACAGGGGACTGCTCATTATCTGAATCCCTATAGATTACCTCCAGCACAGCTAATTCTCTCAGGTACCAGATGCCTTTCTTCATAGTATTTCACCTGCTTAGACATACTTTCAGATCACCCTTGAGGGAATACTTCTTTGTCACAGGTATGTGACAGGAATCACCTCCAGAAGCTATGAGTTTCTTCCCATCTCCCTTGTCAATGCCCACATCCTGGGACAGGGATCCCAGTTGCTTGGCTTCACTACCATCTAGTTTCATATCGTGAGATGTGATATTCCAGGATTGGATCTGCCAGATTACCAGAGGCTCATTCCACTGGTGGTTGAAATCTTTTTGCATATCTCACAGCTCACTCAGGGATAGGGATCTGGTGAGTATCTCTGGTCCTGCCTATTCCTCCTGTTCTGAAGGCCCTGCCTTCATCCTTGCCTATGTGAACTGATTAGATCTTGGATTTCTTCTTCTGTAGAGGGGAGACTGCTACTGGCATGGGTTATTCCTCTGGTTCAGCTGCAGATTGAGTGACCATGGTGCCTGTTGATCTGCTTTCCTTTTCCTCCCCCTGAGGGTGCTGTCTAGTGGCAAGCAGTGTCTGAGAAATAGTAGCCAGGCCCAGCACACTGCAATAAGTCCTCTCTGGACTTTCAACAGCATTTCTTCTTGCAAATATTCTGTCATTTTATCAGGATATTCAGGTATGAACTTCCAAATCATTGGAGCTGAGAATGGTTCATTTTCTCCCACATTCCATGCCACTCATGACCCTCAGGGCAGATGTCTGAATGACCTTCATAGAAATCTCTTTTTTGACTCTAAACATGATGTACACCACACTGAGGATACCTGGCAGACTTAGCAACAAGATTGTGCTTTCTGTAACATCCAAAGGGAATTCAAATTCTCAAAAGTTGGCCTAACAGGCCTGAAAGAGGAAAAGGCAGCTTGGGAAAATCATCCTCCTCTGCCCTCCACAGGCTGGGTAGGAGTATTAATGAATTCCCAGAGATAGCACCCAAGGCCAGGGCCGGAAAGCAACACTGAATACACATCCCAAATGACCTTTATTGTCCTTTATGTTATCATGCCATAAAGTGATATCACAGAGTACATCAACAAATGCATCTTGATTCCTCTCCCTGCTCTGAAAAAGAGCACCATGATTGGTACACAGTGCATGTACAGAAACATATATAATATAATATAATGGCCAGACTTCGCGAACGAAGATCTGTGGAAGGTCTTTGTACGCCTTCCAGCCTGTGCATTGGATTTATTTTAGGTGGGACACAGTGTGCGCAGAACTGAGCCCACCCTTTAATCCTAAGGTTCATCTGCCGGGGCCAAGCGAGCTTGGACAGTGGCAGCGAGGTCCTCAGGACGTAGGTGGGTTGCCTTACAGGGCTAACGGGCTCCACCTGCCCGGGGAGTGTCCCCGACCGGGAATCGAACCCGGGCCTCGGCAGTTACAGTGCCGTGTCCTTAACCACTAGACCACCAGGGGCTCCCATATAGAAACATATATACCAGCATTGTAACCACTACCTACAGGAAACCTTAAATCAAATTTGTTTCCAACCCTCTTTGGGGAGACCTGTTGTTATCTCTATCCTTCGTTTCACGCACTGGGCAACCATTAAAGGCTGTGGTGATTTAGGAATGGTATTAGTCCTCCCACTAAAATAAATCCTCAACATCCACTGGACAGACTATGTGACNTGCAACCGGACTTGTCTGTCGCGCATTGGCCTTTTCAGCCATCAGCGTGCCTGTAGCAAGCGCGGGTAGTGCCCTTTGAAATCTTTGTTTGTGAAGCCAAGTCATGATGATGGAGTCCTCCCACTAAAATAAATACCCCAACCCACTTCTTCCTCCACCCACTCTGAGAGAGAGATAAAAGGTTGAGATCCCAAGCTGAGATAAGAACAGTTTAGTGGGAACAGCAATGAGATAAGCAAACGAACAGTAACAGCAACAACTAATGACAAAAATATACAAAGAGAGGATGACTTATACGCAAAAAATCCTTACCAACTGACTGACTCAATCTGGTGCTGCACAGCCCCCAAGACAAAGAACAAATGGCCATTGGATCCTTCGAGCACATGTTTATGGGTTTTTTTCCCAAGCCCAAGGCAATGAAAAACAATGGTGGATAAACCCTATGGTTGGGCCAAGCATGACCCCACAGCTCCTGCTACTCACTCCCTCTTTTGGAAAACAAGAGAGAGTCCCTTTCCCCCATCCCCCAGCAATGAAGATGCTATTGAATAGCACAATGTTGTAGCCACGCCCACACAGCTTTAGGCTCCACCCCCTCATGGCTACTGTGAAAATTAACTCTTTCCTTAGCTGAAAGTGAGACAGTGACCAAGAGCTTCAATTCATTGCAGTGTTATTCAGACCATGATTATTCCAGCAGGACATAATTGCCTGACAGAATGCGATGCATTCATTCACATCATATTGGATGTCAACTGGTATTTTATTGGTAAGAAATGTGTGCCTCTTTGATATTTATATTATACCCTTCTAATGTCCTTACTCTAAAGCGGCTTCGTACTCCTAATAGTGCTAACGCTCATTGACTTAAATCATATTAAATACAAAACCTCACAATAGTAGTGTCTGGAGTGTTTTGTACCTTGTATAGCATCTGTGTGTCTCATTCTGGTGCTGTTACATTTGCCTATTGGGCACCAGCATTTTTTCATTTCTTTTTACAGTTACTACGCTTATTGAGAAAAGTCACATTGCAGGAGTGTAAAAAAATAGGATACTTAAACAGATGTCTGTTTTAAAATAAATGAGTAATTTTATATGAGACTCTGAAACTTTTTATATGCTTAGTTTAACACTGAATTAGAATGTATGAACTTTTGGAAGTTCATCATATATGAAGATTATATATGACATGAAGTATTATTATGTTTTCATATATCTTCAAATATTTTCCAGATATCTTCACACCACATTTATTTTATGGAATAAGGAATATAGACAGCTGTTTTCAGTGCTAGTTTTAAGGAAACACAACTCATGGAGAACAATATACTTTCTTAAGCAAACAAATAATCCAACCAAAAAGACCAGGAGGCAGAATGTTGCAGAAAACCCTACAAAGTAAGCTGTATTACTCAGAGATCCATGCTTATCCTGTGTTCCAATCATTCTTTCTCTAACCTGAGCAGGAGCATAATGAGTAGGACTGCAAATTCATATGAAGGTTCAGTCAAATTAGTTTGTTAAGAAAGAGGTCTTACTAAACTTGATAGAAAAGCCTCAGTTTCTGTTGCAGTCTTATTTCTTTCTTGCCTCTTGAGGCTAGGTGCCAGTACTAGTGAAAATTGTCTTTTTTTGGTTAAAAGCTCATCTGCAAAACTGAGAAACAAACATCTGGTCTTGATCAGAGCAGACCAGTGAGTTTTGAGACTTGCGTATGAATACCCACACTGGTGCACATATCAGACTCTTGGCTAAAGCAGTAGAACATGTTCATAAAATTACCATTAGTTTTATCAAGTTATGAGTGGTTTATTACCATTAGTGGAATCAATGGGACTCATGTATTTTTAATGGAAAAAACCCAACCCTCTACTTCCATAAATTGCCTACAATCCTCTGTTCTTATGGAGTAGTAATACTGCAAGTCAGAAACTTCTATAACAGAGTTGGACGATGGGAGCCCTAATGGGAAAAAAAAAAATGTTCCATTTGCCCTTAAAAGATTGGAAATATATTGTTCATGTTTGGACAGACATTTTCAATCCCATCTCTTTTGGTCTAAACTCTTGGATTGCAAGGATTATCAGAGTAGTGTAATACCAGAAATAGTAAAAGGGAAATAATTTTAATTCATCCTTTGTATGAGAACCAAAGCAAAACTTCAGCAACATGCAATGAGGAATAATAGAACGCCAACTTTTCTTTAAGAATGTTCAGGTATAAAGCTGCAATATAAGTGGCTCCATGGTACATTTATACACAGGACTCATAAGCCCATGCTAGAATCATAGAAGCTCAATATTGGACAAAATTTTCATTATCATTAAAATAGCTTTTGTATATGGTTTTTTTTTCCCTGGATGGTTACTTTACCAGTGTTATTCTCATGTAACTATGTTTTTATAGGGACCTGTGTCCCATGAATGTACATTTTTAATTTTTACCAATTACTCTGAATGCTCACACAAGTTTTAGCCGTCTGTTTTGTGAACTCCCTGCTTATTTTGAATCCAGGCTTCTTTACACAGTCCTGAAGGTTATCAGAGTCTATTTTTCAGAGGGAATTCATGGTAAGCTCAGGAGTTTGCTAAGAGCTCTCTGCATCTGGTGATGGGAAATTTTCATATCTGGGGAGATTGCTGATATGAGGGAGGGACCAAGTGAACCAGGGAAGTGCTTTGGAAGTGCTGTTAAGTGACTGCTGGACTGAAGAGTCCTGACCTAACGATCTGTCAGGATGGTAGGTACTGAGAGAGGTGCTGGCGTTGCTTCCCCAACACGCCTGACTTTGCTCAAATACCTAAATGTTCTGTTAACATACATTTAGGACTGATCTCTTACTTACTCTTTCAGTCGTGTGTTAATTTGTTTGCTCTGTGGGAGCTTGGGATATCTGTGGAAAGAAATCTAGTTTATTACCCTCTACAACCACTACCAAATCACATAGCACAGCAGTGAATACCCCAAGCCTGAGTGAAAAAAAACACAGATGTTTGCATTAAAATGCAAAATGCATGCACCTTTTAGGGTTACCTTTGTTCCAAAGCAGATTTCCTTTTGCTGTCATATCATATTAGTCTTTTTCCCTCCCTCCCTGCCTTCAGCCCATGGTGTTTGTTGGCTGAGCATAGAGTTCAAGATGGTGTAAGAACAAAAACAGTAATGGCACATAGGAGGTGTAGAGAACCTCTAAGCATAATTGGATAAAAATGGTTCTGTGATCTCTAAAAGGGCCGAAACACTTCAGTTGCTGATTGACACCAGAAACAAACCTTTGCCCTGAAAACAGAATTGAACCCAGCTGCCTGAAAGACATATTAATTTTCTTCTCAGGGGAAAAGTAAATGGATTACCCAGGAGTTTTATGCTTATCAAGGAACTAAGGCAGTCTAAAAGTATTCATTTTTCGATTTCTGTTTACCGGTGATCAGGACATACGACTAGAAAGACATTTGTATAACAAAAGCATTTTTAAATTCTGCATTTTCAAATCAGAGGCTTTTTTCTGCGTCTTCTGTTTTCAAGTCATCTGTAAAGCAGGTATTAGCAAATTGCCTGTAGGACTATATTTTTAATGTTGTATTTTCAGTGCACAATTAAAATGTCTTTTTAGTTTTTTGTAGCTGCAGGGACTTTCATTCCCATGTACTCCCCCCCAAATAGTTTACCATCACATTTACTTGTTATTAAATCTAATATAGCTGAAAATGTTCTGATTTTTCTGTGTTATAACCATCTTCATGTTCCCATTTTTACAACTTTATTATTATGCAGATGATTAGACTTTCACTTGATTGTAGATATATAGAAGTTTATTATTCTTGAAAATTGAGTCCATTACATACTTATTTGCATATTTTACTACTTTTTTTTTTTTCCTAGAAAAAAAATACAACACACAACAAAAGCCTTACAAGAAAAGTACCAACCTAAAGCAATACTAGTAAGAAACCACTGCTGAGGATGTTTCCTCTACTGTTAGTTTCGAACATCTGATGCTACAGCATGATCACAAACCCTCTTATAAATTACCACAGAAGCTTTTTTCAGCAAGAGATATTCCCCACAGCTTGTCTTGCAGAGGATAATCTGCATGCTTTGTACAAAAGAATACTGCTCTCTAGTGGAATATGGGAAAAGATTCTATGACCTCACCACTTAGCTTCTTCTGTCTGCATTCTTAGCTGTTTGCAGATGAAAAGCATCTTAACTTTGTCCTAGAGTTGTGACATGTTATGATATATGGCTACAATTACTGTGAGACTATACTGTGAAGTGGCTTTCTTTTGTAATCAAGTAAAAACAAATTTTTTTTTTTACCTTCCCCCAACCCTGCCAGAACTCCCTTGTAAATTGATACCAGTGGTTTTCCCTTTTTTTCAGAATGCCGATGTCTATATCAAGAGTGTGGAACTAATAACTATTTAATTTACAAGGGAACTCATAATAATTTAGCTGGCATAAGGCTAATTTGGGAATGATTAATAGCCAGATTTCTACAGCTGGAAATTTTAATAATGTCTCTCTCTGGAATGTATAGTGATAATATTTTATATTCAGGATTTGCTTTCCGTTGTGTTTATTGCCTCCTTTGGAATGCGAAAGGTTTTCTGAAGCCGGGATCATGTTGTACAAATTGTTCGATATATTCAGTTCGTCTCAGCAGGTGGGACAGTATGAAAACACACACACATGCACAAAATGTGGTGCTTTCAGTTTCCTTCCTCCAGGGCTGGTTGTAGATCTGTCATCTGTTTGGTTAGACTTGATGGGATCAGGGCTCCTTTGACAGCATTAATCGCTATCACTACTCACAGCAAGCCTTAGAGCTAGAGAATTGACATGCTGGACATACTTAAAATGGTCATGTAGTGCAGGACTGAAATGAACTTAGCCTGAAATGTGCTGTAAGTGTGCATTCAAAACAGGCATGCACTGCTTTGAGGTATTATAATGTTAAACCTGGAGCCAGCTGTTTTCTGAAGATTTATTCTCAATGTGCTCTGGCCCTTAGGCATGGGAAAATAACTTAAAACATCATCTGCAAAAGAGCTGGTGGCCAGAGTGCCTGGTTCTTATTTTTTTTTCTGGAGATGAAGGCAGTCACACTAGGCTAGTGTAGGAATTTTCTGAATAGTACCTCACCGAACAGCTTTTTAAGGCACTTACTTTTTAGATTGTAAATAGAAGGGTATGGAAAGATCTATAAATAAATGCAGTATTTTTTCCTTAAAAAAAAAAAAAAAAAAAGAAGAGAATGGCAGCGGTAACAGAAAAGCCCAAACTGAACCAAAAAACAGAACAAAACAAAAAACACCTTCAGTAAGCAAAAAGACACCTTCAGTAAAGAAAAAAAATCCTCCTGCTGAGGCAAGGCAAGTAAGCAGAAGATGGTTGCCTCAGAAATTTTAATCCTTTCTTTTCTGCTGAGTGCCCTCATCGTCGATGTGAGGATTAGAAACCCAGAAATTCCTAAATGTCAGTTTAGAAATTTGGAGGATGCCACAATTCAGTGGTGACTATACTGAAATGACACATCAGAAGAATAGCTCCTCTTCTGAAGAACTCAGAGCACTTAAGACTTTTGCTGCTTCATATTGTTGATTAGGCACTAACAATTTTGTAAAGTTTTCTGTCATCATAAGTTTTCTGTCATCATAAGTCTTCTGAATAGGAACAATTTCCCCCAAAAGTTTATTCAGTTCGGTATTTTACTCAGAGAAATCTGCTGTGTTGCCATCACACCAAAATGTGGGGTTTTCTCCTTTCCTTTGCAAATATAAATGACTATCCGTCACCATGAACTTCTGTCGCCACTAATGCTTGAAGTTGATTCCTAAACTCAAATCAGCCCTAAAAACATTGGGCAACTTACCCTTGAAACACAAAGGGGTTTAGGATGAAAAGATTATTGTCCTCTCTTACTGGCAAGGAATTTAAGGTAGAAACAGTTGAAGAAGTGTTAAAGTTACATCAGATTTATACTGGTGCTGGGAATACAACCCAAATTTTTTGCATCCTACTCCTGTGCATTAACCAAAGTATTATGCTTCTTTCCCTGGACTATTTGCTGTCTTTCGTTTTCACTGGTAATCAGAAGTTTTCCTGGGGGTTGGAGGAAAAACTATAAATGGAGAGTACAAATAAAACCATCTGGAATAGGGAAAAAGTCATCTGCAAAATCTAGTAATGCGATATAGAGCAAAAAATGAACTATGGCTATCATGCAATAATTTTAATAGTTTGAAGCACATATAGCAGAGTGGTCTCTGATAGTTCTCAGATGCCTTTAGCACCCAAATTGCAGGTTGCAAAACACAGGGGACCATTCATGTGTCATGACCACAATAGTATTTAAGTTATACTTTAAGGTTTTCATTGTACAATGTACAGAGATAACACAGAAAGACCATGGGTTTCTCCTGAATGAGCTTTGCATAGCTGGTGTTACTACTGGAAAATGGTTTCTGCTAGTGTGAGAAAAATTTCCTTCTGAACTGATTACAAAATACTGATATTCTCGTATTAACCCAGTAACTGTCATTAATTAATTGGTATGGATGTTTGTGAAATGCATTAAACATAACAAACCTTATTTAAGTGCCAAGTAATATTGTTATTGATTTACAGCACCTTATGCAAACATCAGGGCTTTAAAGAATAAGAAAAACAATAATAGTACAGCACATGCTGATTTTATTTTTTAAAGTTGAATTATATGGATAAATGACAAAATAGAGTAAAAAAATCTTTCAAGCCAACATTCAAAGGAAGTCAGGCAATTAGCTGTTCAGCTTTCATCTCAGAGAGTGCAATAAAAACAGAAACAGATGAGAAAAGCCACAGTGCCTAGAATATCACATAGTAAAATTGATAGATGAGGTTTTACCTCAGAAAACTAAATATATGTTCAAGTGTCTGCAAGGAAAGAATAGCAGAATCAAAATAGCCTTCATCCACATAACTCCTATCTAGGGTCACAAACTTTAGATATGCACATGAAAACACTCCTTTACATACAAACGTCTCGTGTCTAAGTCCATAACATTCGTGGCACAAACAGTGAGTATGTGCCTCAAGTGCACATGGTGGGAAAAAAGATAGAGTGTTTCCACTGCCAGAGACTGGACATGGCACTTTCAATACACATAAAGACCCTCTAAGAAGATGCAATTTTTTGCTAATTTCTAACTAGTTTTTTCTTTACTTTTTCATTCTGCCACCTACCAGCTATCCTAAAATATTGCTGTATCAACCCTAAGGATTTTTATCCAAATGCAAGAGAATTTTCCTTGTGTATTTGGAACAAGGAAGTGCTGGAGCTTTACATCCTGTAGGAAGCAACTGTGTGTGCATAAGTGCAAAACTTTATCTGGAGATGTCCACTTTAAAAATGTGTGTATACAGTAAAGACTTTGATCTTACATCTGTCTTCTGTGGTGGTTACACTATTTCTTCACAATATTTAATATGCTGTCCCTACAGACTAGTTTGAGTATTAGTATGACCTTGGGCAATGAAATACAAAGAGTGAATAAAGGACTGGGTACTACACAGTTAGGAGACTGGGTCTTATATACAGAATTATATCTCCAAGGTTTTTTGAGTCCATGCTAGTGTTTTCAATTCAGGGAAAATTAGGCGCTTTCAGCTGGTGTTGTTCTCTGGGTTCCTGAAAGTTTCAAGTTCACAAGAAGTGTGCTAAATTCCATGGAAACAGCAGTTCCATTGTCAAAGGAGGCAACTCTTGACTATCCTTTCATGGTAGCAATGTAATACCTTTGCTCTTATTGTAAATAAATAAGTATCTCATGTCTAACTCATAAATAACATTTCTCAGAAGGGGAAAAGAAAGAGAAGAATACACAGAGAAAAGTAAAAGGAATAAAATAAAGGAAATACTAAAATAAGACAAGATTTAGCTTGGAATACTCAGAGCTCATTAACCCTTGACTGTCTGGTTAAAGGCTGTCAGAAAGGCATTTGGAGTTAATATTGCGGTTAACACAGAGTCTAGAACTCATATTGGCTTTCTGTGTTGATTGGGATCTGTAAAAGACATTTGCAACAGTACAGTGGGGATAGCATTTAGATTGCATTTTTTATTGCTGTATAATCTCCTGTTGATAGGAAATGTGACTCAGTAGTCTTAGATATATCAGATGTCTATATCTGTGACCATGAAAAACCTTAGGCACGGTTGAGATTGGAGGGAGAGGTGGAGTGTTATTTCGTAAGTCTAGTGAAGTCCAAAGGCAGTGAGTATTTGAGCTCTTGTTTAGTCCTTCAGTAAGGGATTATTAATATTTTGTTACTTTTAAGCACTCTAGTCTTAAAAAGAAATTTTAAAAAAAACATATTTCCATAGGGTTTTTTCCAACTATTTGGGTTTGACTTCTAAGAAGAACTTAACTGTGCTGCTCAGGATTTTCTTTTTTTTTTTTTNTTCTGAGACACCTAATGTAGATGACCCGAAGGAGACTCACAGAGAGACTGGAAAAGGCTTTTCTTGAGCCCATATAGTGATAGCACAAGAGGTACTGACTTTAAACTGGAAGAGGGTACTTTTAGGTTAGATATTAGTGAGAAAATCTTTGAGGATGGTGAAGAACTGGAACATGTTGCCCAGAGAAGTTGTGGATACCCCAACCCTGAAAGTCTTCAAGCCCAGGCTGGATGGAGTTCTGAACAACCTGGTCCAGTGGAAGGTTGGAACGACAACCCCCAGTGGCAGTGGCAGTTGGAACTAGAAAATCTTTAAGATCCCTTCCAACCCAAAACGTTCTGCGATCTATGAAAAAAGAGCTTAAACATTTATTAGGGTAAGAGTTGTGTTTCCAAATTGATATTAATCTCTGATCATAACTAATGAAAAAGTTATTATTGAATCTTAAGTCATATTGGAGGAAATATAGGCTCTCTTGAAGTTTGTCTAGCTTTGACTTTAAAAGGTTATTCAGTTAATTCAGTTAACAGAACAGATGAAAAACTAATCCTAAAAGGTTGCTGATTGTCACATTTAATGCTTATCTGAAAGATTGTTCCATCTGAGAACTCAACCATTTAACGAGATATTGAGAGTAAAGAGATGCTTTCCTATATTTTTTTTGGTTTCTGTAAATAAAGCAAATTGGCAGAGGGACATAAAGCTAGTCTTAGACTGTTGAGATCAATATAGAGAAATGTAGTAAAAATGTTATTGTTTTTCCTGTTACTGCAGAAAGGATCTTACCAGCAAACCCTTGATTGTGATGCTGGGAAAGGTAATAGCCATACCAATATTTTATAATGTTTCTAAGTCCTGTCAGTTTCTACACTGACCTTGAGTCACTTTTTAATTTCAAAGTGTCAATTTCCATTCATGGGGCAAAACTTTACAAATACCAGTCAAGACTAGTGGCAAGGTCTTGTAATATTCATAACTAGTGGAGAAAATATCAGGTTTGTTAATGGCCTTTCTTGTACTGGATTGCATTAGATTACCAGCAGCCTGGAAATCCCTTCTCTCAACCACGATAATCAAACCTGAATTAATACAAATTCTGAAGTACTAAGTGGAAGAAGGTCAGGAGTTTCTTACCTACTGGTTATCTTCTGTGTATCTCATCTCCACGTTACTTGAAGCTTTCCTGCAACTGGCTTTGCACTGTTATGATAATGTATTTCCAAGAACCTGGGAACTGTGCTTGATTTTTTACCTGAATTTTTTGGATGAAATTTGCCAATGTTGCAACAATAAAATTTTTGTAGTTGCAAGATTTAAACCCAGTGTGCAACAAATGAAACAACCATTTGATTAGGTTGGTAGTGGAATGTACTTACGAGGTTTTAGATATGGTAATTCTAAAGAAAGAAAGATTTTTATTTATCATGAATTTGTAAATATCTGCCACTGATCTCCAGAAAAGGAAGGGTCCTTGTTTACAGCACAATTAAGGTAAAATAACACCACTGAGTTCGAAAGAGTTGAAGGTAAGTAAACTTAGATCATTAGAGGCAAACAGAAGCCAAACTTTCTTCCTAAATGTTTTTATAACATTCACTATTAAACTTGTCTATTATGGAAAGCTATTAAAAAAACCTTAATCTGCTGAGGAAAGTCATATTTGCTTAATGCATGAACAATTCATAGGTAGTTCTGGAAATCAAATTTCAGATCTCAGGCCATGTAATAAGTTCAAAATAAGTCTCCAAATTTCCTGGTGAAAATTAACATTCCAACGTTCCTTATTTTTTTAAATTTATTTTATTTTATTGACAGGAGATCAATACTCCTTTTTGAAAAAAAGATTATGAAAACTCTAAAATCATCTATGAAGGTCAGCACATTTAATTCTGCATACATGTATCCACTATTACTTTTTGTGTTAAACTGTTAATAAGAAAAATTGAGACAGTTTTTTGGCATGCATTTTAGATAATTCAGTGTGTGCTGTCTGGTACCAGAGAGCCTTAACAAATTTAACTGTGTTCCATATATCAGTCCACAGTGTGATGATATTACATAATCAAGCAAGATATTGCCTTCATACTTTGCAAGTCCTTTGACTATGTAATTCAACTCTTTTTTAGTTTTGTGGTTTTTTCCCTGCTTGGAGAACTTCACATTCTAAAAAAAGACTATGTTTTACTGTTTAATGTCTATGATTTTCTTGATCCATTCTGAAGTTGCCATAATATAATGCAGAAAACATGCATAAATACTTTTGGAAGACGCATCTGAATCACCTGCCTAATAGATGTTCCCAAAGTTTTTGGACAGAGTTGTATGGTGTCGTGAGTTTTACCAGGGATCAACCCTTTTTCTCGAACTCCCCCCTCCACACAATTGCTGTGAGTTGAGAGAGGTTTTATACAGACAAAACAGAGGCTTGACATAAGGGATATAATACTAAGATTTATTATTAGCAAGATAAAAACTAAGAAATAACATATACTACAACAATACTAATTAAACTAGCTTATCTTATGAAAAAAAAGAATGTTGGGTTGTTATTTACAGGTTCGGAGGCTCGTGTCAGGGGTTTCAGTCTTTATTTCCCCTGCCTTGGGAAAGCAAGGGAGGGTGAAAGGTCCCTCTTCAGTGGAGTTGGACGCTTGGCTGAGTACCAGGTTCTAACAAAAGCATTTCTCTTAGCTTTTTTTCAGTTCAAGAGAAAGGTTCCTTGTTTTGGTAAAATCATCATAAGTATTTACAAAAGCATTTCTCCTCCTTTTTGTATCAGTCCAGGGGGA
>VYXB01003691.1:15083-37583 GCA_013397135.1 Pachyramphus minor
CAACTTGCTCCAGCATAAGTCTCTCTCTCCATAGGCCACAGGTCTCTAGCAGGGCTCTGTTTCAACTCAGACCTCTCACAAGGGGTCACAGCCTCCGTAAGCACTTGTCTATTCCGGGACAAATTGCCTCATTAACTGCTGGGGTCTCTGCATCCCAGTTGTCTTCTAAAGGTAGCAGGGGTTTGCAACTTTCAGTCTTTCCCCTGCTGTAGGGAGATGGGGGGCGGAACTCCCCCCTCGTCTCAGCTCTTCTCCTGCGAGAACTGACCTTGGAGGAGGCTCCGTTATCTCAAGTCCTCTCTGCTCTCTGCCGGGGCTGGAATCTTCCTGCAGCCAAGTTGCAGGTGGGCAGCTTCTGTCTGGAATTTGTTTCTCCACTGTTACACGTCCCAGCTGGAGAGACTTCAGTGCCATGCCTGCTCCCGGCCCAAGGCCGGAGTGAGAGGGGCCTCCCCCCCACGTCGGGGGGCCTGCTGCCTCCTTCCTACACAGCTGCTTCTAATTTTTTTCTGCGACAACACCTTCTCTTCTGTTTTCTTAAATATGTCGTTAGCAAAGGTGTTGCTAAAACTTTTGATTGGCTTTTTCTCTGGAAATCTACCTGGGCCTGACCATTTCAGCACGGGGGCTGGTAAGACCCACAACATATGGATTTCTTGCCTGTAACTTTCTTCCCTGCATGTGTTACCAGAGTATATTTGTATGTGTTCAATTTACTGTTTCTCTCCATGAGCTCGTTCCCAGCTCTGCCAAGTGCAGACCAATGTTGTGTTCACAGTCAATATTGATATCGTAATTAGGATATAATAATTTAAAGTCTTTGTAAAATGGCCAGACCCACCACTAAGGTAAATCAACTCTGCAGCATTTTTATGAATATTAACGTTTTCACCTCAATAGCTATATTTTGTTTCTTTTCTTTGTTTGTTTTTGTTTGGACAGTGTGGTGCCCCATCTGAAGGTGATTCAAATTTGTTACTCATTCTATGTCTAAAATCCTGAAGATAAAACCATAAAAGTAAAAATATAAGTGTGTTGATAGATGTGCTGTCTGTATTTCTGAGCTATTTAACATCTTGGCATATGACCTGCACTGCTGACTTTGTAACACAATTTACATCATTTCGATAAACGAAGGGTTTAAGATTAAAAGCTCTGAAATGCTCAAGATGAATTTATCTAGGATGTACTGTGGCGGTCATGCTGTTTAATCTATACACAGCTATAACAGCATTGTAATTTCCAGCACGGTGCTAACTGAGATGCAGTCCTGTTCATGGTAGTTTTACCTTGTGTTGCTCAGAATTGAGAAAAGAAGAACCTAAGAAACAAGCAGACATATTTCCGAAAGCAGCTGTTTACTGGTAAAGAAATAACTTCAAAGAACTGCAAGAAAAAAAGTTTGCTCCACTTTTGTCATTGATTTTCCACGTTGGATGCTTTGATAAGTAAATAATCTGTGTTCCAGGCTACAAATGGGATTATTGTCTCAATCTTATCTTCTGAAGGATTGCTGTATTTCTAAATAATGTAAATCTGCTCAGGTGCTACAATGCTAAGAATGCAGTCATAACAGTAAGAGAAAGATACAGACATTTAAGGAATTTCTTTGTATACAAAATCCAGACACGAGCAGAATATTCTATTATGTAGGACACTGGTTTGGAATTAAGAATAAGAATACTTTTCCTAGATTTGCCAACAATTCACAACCTTTAAGCAAATTACTAAATCATCAGCAGTTTTCAGCCATGAAATTTGAATATTTCTCTTTGCTAACTTACTTTTAGACCTATGAATATAAAGAGCAACATAAGCTACAGGGATTCATACTATGCAGTCATTTCAAGTCAAGTGGAATATGTGCTAAACAGAACACTACTTTACAATAGAATGTGGTTTAAAGACCCCTCCTATTTAAAAAAATATTTCCTTCTCTGCAAAATCTCTTTCCCTCTCCACCCCTTTAAAAGATGTTTTACTATTCTTTACAGAAACATATTTTCTTTTAGAAACATTTTTAAGCTAAACTTGATGCTGAAATAATATGTTTCTGGGTTTCCAAATTCCCGTTCCAGATATATGTACAAATTCATTATTTATTCAAGAATTCACTTCTATTTAATCTCTTGATTTTGTGCTTAGACTGTTCACCTCGGTGATAAATGGCATTAGAAGATAAGGGGGAGAAAGGTGTGCAGTTGTCTTGTGATAGCTAACCAGTAGGAGAGACACTTTCATTCAGGTGATGTCTTTCCTTTTCCCACTAGAAGTTTGCTGGTAGTGAAAAACAGTGCAGGAGAGCAGACCTGTAGTTTGGAAATACTGCACCGTTTTTATCAGAGAAGGAAAGCTTTCATAACTGCAAGAAAGAACTGAGGGTGCAAGAAGAATTTTTTGACTATGTGGAAAAAGATAAATAGGTTGAAAAAAAGTGATTCAAATAAAATTCATGTGCAAAATTTTATCCACAATATAATAAAATAACTGAGGTTCTGTAACATTTAAGGAAATGTACAAAATGGTACTTGAGTGCTTGGTGAATGTCATGTTATTGAGATTTTTAAAGGCTACAGTTGGTCTAGTCATATTAAAAATAACTTCTGAAACACTAGTTGAGCTTAATACTTGGAGTCAGACTATAGGCTGAAGTATTTGTGTTTCATGTTGGCATCTCCTTCAGCCCTCTTTTTTTGACCTTCAGCTAAGGAAGACACTGTCAGTCTGGATAAGTGTTTTCACAGCTAAAACATGCAGTGCCTCAGGAGGAACTGAAAGTCTACAAGTTCCAAATTTCCGCCTACTGTTTGCAAATAAAATACAAATGTGAACAGCAGGAGGCTGACTTTTAAAACACACAAGTGTTGCCACACATTTATAACATGGCTCCTCTTCAAATCTCAATATAGGCTTCCCTTCACCTTCTGCATCTAATTTAAACTCGTGCTTCCTGGCTGGTAGTTGTCCTATAGCCTCTGCAGCACAGCACAGAAAAGAGACTTATCGAGGCAAAACAGAGGTTTTGAAGGAGCAAACACAGGGAAAGTATGAGACACTAGAAAATGTAACCAGTAGTTAGACTTTAAGAGGCAGTTGGAAACTGTGTGGTGGCCTCTGGAATTGAACAAGCCAGGCAAAACAGTAGTTTCTCTTTGCTTTGTAACTCAAATTTTTATCAGGTCAGGAGTTCCTCAGGACATCCCTCCTGTCTTCCAGATTTCTGGAGATTATCTGTCTATTACATATTTAACTATTTCTTGCTTTTGATTTTTTTCTTTACTTCCTATTGTACATTATTTCCTTACTCCCATCCTCTTTTAGAACATTGCCTATGATAATATGCTAGCCTTTCCTCTGTTGTGTTGTCCATAAAAATTTTTACCTAATCCATTTGAGCTTGCCCTGTACTTTCTTTCATTTTTTCTACCAAACTTTCCTAGCTTTCTCTATATTTGTTGCCAATTATCTGCAGATGATAAAACTTCACGTTTATCAATTTTATTAAGTTAATATTCTTTTGAATTTTCATTTGCACAAGCAAGTCATGATCTGAACTTCACCATTTTTCTTCTTCCTATCAGTCATCTTTTATCTGTTTCAATACAATCTCCATCTGATATGAAGATCACCTCATGGTTATTGATGCAACTTTGTGAATGTAGCAAGGACCTTTTTCTCTAGGTCTAGTTGGCCCACAGTACAGAAAAATTATTCTTGCTGACTTTTATGTCTGAAGATAGAACTGCATTATGAAGATAAGTTATGAAGGTGTGAAATTACTCCTAGCTTGAAGAATTTTGTTTTCAGAGCGCAAAGAGAAACAGGTTTAGAGGCTTCTGGGAATACTCAGCAGATTCCTATCAAAAAACACATACTTCCCAAAAACTTTTAAGTCCTTGATACTATTTCCATTTCCTCTTGAAATTTCTTTGGTTCATTTGCAGAGCTTACTTACAGAAATCTTTATTCAGAAAGTAACAACTAGCATCTTTTTCAGCAAGGTGTTAGGCACCAGATCAGTAATTATGGGTTAGAACCACCTTGTGGGTGTTGCATGTACGTGTGTGTGTGGAAGGAGAATGGATGGGTCAAATCTGACAGAGGCATCATAGGCCTCATGGCAGACCCCTGGAGCCCACATGGGGCTACTCCATACCCGGAGTAGCTGTCAGGCACAAGCAGCCCAGCAAAATTATAACACATCACACATCCTAGAACCCTTAACCCAGCCTCAGATTGGCAGGGACAGTGAGGACACTGCCCCTCACCCTGGTCCCACTCACAGGATACAGAAGAGGACCAGCACTCCAACAAGATTAAGATCATGACTTCAACAGAACTGCAATTGTTGTCGGGACCAACAGGTTTTCCTTTCCTTTTACTTTTCACCCAGGGTCACCACATGGTGCTCACCACAGGGACCAATGAACACCATTCTGTTCATGTCCCAGGGTGCTGGGTTATACATCTGTCTTTGGAGGTTAAAACCAGTTTTGTCTGTATCATTTTATTTATTACAATCTTCTTAGTAAACTGTAACTCCAACTTGTAATCTCTCTAGTTGGGTCCATTTCTCATGCTGGTTAACTTTAAAACCAGCACACAGTTGTAATGCAGCGTTCATACTCCCCTGCATATTGTTACAAACTTTGACATGTTGTTGTGCTTGTTTTGATATGCTCAAAAAATACACTTATGTCTCCTTATTTCTCTTTCTCATGCATGTGTGTACACATACACACACAGACATACCAACACTCATGTTCTACAAGTCCAAGAAAAACAAAAACCAGTTTGCAAATACTATAACTCTTAGAAGAATGAGTATATTGTTTTTATATAGAAACACAGAAGATAGTCTTTAAAATATTTGGGGACATCAGTAAATATACGTCAGGCACAGACTTAATAGATGTTAGAAGCTTAAATATCTTTATTAATACCTGGTTTATTGTGTTCATTTTTGTGAATTGGATTTTAAGATTTCCAGACTTTTACAGCATAAGTTGGCAGTGTAAGGCTGACATGGCACCTTATGGGTTTTGTATTTTTAGACATACAGCTGGTCATTTGAACTATATATTTTACAGACTCTTTTGGAATTCGCAATAGGCATAGATAGAGAGTTATGCAGGATGGTATTGTAAAGGTTTAGCTTTGAATGCCCTCTGTGGAGAAAGTCTTGGCATTTTTGGAGGTGAAGATAAATAAGATACAGTCTTAGTCCAGGTAAAAGCTGTACTCAATGACTTCTCTCTTAAATCTTTGGCTTCTTCAGACAAAGCCAAATATCCACCTTTTAAATAATTTTTCTGAATTGTGTCCATTGTGCTTTCAATTCCTACTCCTTTTGTCAATGGAAAAAGCTATGTGATCTCATTTGAATCCTACTAGGTAAAAGAAGTCCTAATAATTTAACCCACCACTGAAAGAGACTTGAGCTAATCCTGACCAATCTTCTAAAGCAGATTAGGACTCACTCGTGTGATATTTTAATTGGAAGTTACTGAAGAGTAATGAGCAGGAAGTAGAAGTAAGGAAATAGAGTATCTTTAGTGACACAAAGAGAGCTAGAAGAAGACACATCTATTATTTTAGAAGTCCCTTTTATTGTACACAAATTAAGGTCAAAAGTAACACTCCAGTAAATTTTCAGTGACGAAGCAGCATCCCAACAGCTTTATTTGATGACTCATGCTGTGCACAAGTCAAAGGGAAACATTAAACCTGTAGTGCTCCTAAGCTGGAAGCTACATATTATTCAAGTATAAATATCTCTTTGAATAAACATTGCTATAGTTCACAATGAGTGAGAGATAGATACTGGGTGTTTGTGCATGGCTACCAGCACTGTAAGATTGAGTGGTTGTTGGCTGTACATTCACTTTTCAGAGCTGATTAAAAGGCACATCATTTCATTACAGTCCAGTAGTGCTAATTTAGTGCTAGGTTTTAGTTGACATTGAGCACACAAACAGCTTTTCCTTTTGTTACTTAAAAAAAAAAAACCAACAAAAACCCCCAAACAACAACAACAAAAAACACCAAACAAAAAAAAAGACCTCTTCAAACACAAAACTTTGGCTTTAGTGTCCCTAAGAGTAGTTTAATTAAAAGATATATCAAATATCTTTTGATAATAATCAAAATATATGTTGCAAAAACTGTTCTTGAATTATTTTGAGCTTCAGTTTTCAGCACTTTGTTCAAGTTACAGAGATGATGCATATCTTAACTTGGCCTTTCCTAGTACTTGGTGCATGAAACTTCTAATAGATGGACAAAACGAATTTTTAAGATGTTTTTCTTTATTATAAACTATCATCAAAGAGCACATATGTCCTGAATTACACAAAATTTCTGGTATCGACCTCTTCTTTTCTTTTTTCTCCAAATATGCCTTTTTGGCTTTTTGGTGTTTTGCCTTCTTTAAAAAGACTGACCTGCTAGTGATTAATGACTCAAACATTTGACCACCAGCAGTGACGGCCCAGGTCTGTAAGAGCCTGGACTGTGGTGCTGGTGGCTCAACCAGCAGAGTGCTTTGCTGACAATGTACAGAGTGGCCACCCAGGCCACGGGCTGAAGGCGTGCACATCTGACACCTCAGGCTACAAGATAAAGAAAGAGACAAACTCTGTGAGGTGGAATAACATTTCTTTTTCCTTATATAGATGACTGAGCTGTGATAACTCAGAACATTAACACCCTGAAGGTATTTATCTCTTCTTGATTAACCACAATGGGCCATAATGGACTCAGTTACACTGACCTGAGAGACGGCTGGAACATCAACTGTTCCTGTCAGGTTTCCCAGGTATGGGGGAGGCAAATCATGTGGAAGAATGGCCATCTTGCCTCTGTCCTGTGGCCACGTGTGTCTTTCTAGGTGGGCAATGGAGTTGCCATCTGGATTTGGTCTGGTGGGTGTAGCTTTGAAAGTTTTTCCTCATCAGTTACTCAGTTTTATCAGTATTGTTATTAGCATTCTTCATAGTGATGAGTTATTTTTTTCACTTACATCTGGATTTATTTGCTCTCTCTCTCTGTATTGGAGAAACCACGGCTATTGAATCTGAGAGAGGAGAATTCTATTCAAGGTTTCCATCCCTCCAAATTGTGTCATAATGAAGCAACATAGAAAGAAGCAAACATGGAAAGCTGATTCTATTCATGTTATCCACAGACTGCCGCTGAGCCTTATTCACATGGATAGACAATTTACTTTCTGTTAAATTTGAATTTACTTATCAGCAAGCCTGAGCTTACTGCACACGTTACTGAAGAATAAGCATCTTGTTGAAGAAAAGAATCAAAATTTGCTCCAAAATAATAATTATGAAGTTCCATGTAAGTAAGGCTGGTGAGTGGGAAGAGTCAGATGAGATATCTCTAATTATCTAGTTTTGACATAAGTTTTCCTGGAGGACTTTTTGTGCTTACCAGAAATTATTCATTGGTACTGCTGAAATTCAGTATTTGGACATGCTGGAGGTCTGGAACTCATTTCCCCAAAAAGCTGTGGGTAACCAACTTTTGGGTTGGTTAAAAACCAATTCAACATCTAATTTAAAAGTTGTGAAATCTCCATCCTTCAATATTTTCAAAACTGAACTAGAGAAAGCCATGGCTCATCAGATGAAATTATGACAATAACAGGGGGTTATGCATTACACATAAATTTGACTACAAATTGATAATCACTTTATATACTGCCTGGTCTGCACAGATTTTATTCATGTCATTAAGAAGCCATAGTCTCCCTGTTTCCATGCAGATGAACTGAGAGCATCTAACCAATAATACCACCACATCATTGTTTTGTTTTGCTCCTATCATAGATGTCATTCATCACCAGGAATGCCAGGTCCAGGGAGTTCTGAGTAAGTGGAAAGACCAAAACCAGTTCAACCAGGACCCTCTGTGAGCCTATCACTTCTGAATCATATCTCTTCTGAATCATATCTCTTGATGAATATTTCAATCAATTAGTAAGCTGTATATTTGGTCCACATTTTTCACAAACTCTACTGTGTTTTAACTGGCTGCCCAGATGGAACATTTCTGCGAACAAGGACTAACTTAGATAATCTAATTCAGAGCTACTGCAGGTTTAAAGAACTGAGGAACCATTGCAATAGAGTCACCCGTGAGAGACCTCACTGGCTGTTTGGAACAGGTTGTCCTGACCCTTAAGACTAGCTTAAAATTAGCCTTACTGGTAGTTTGTGGTGGTTTTTTTGTTTTTTTTTTTACCTTATGGCTTAAAAGTCTGTGACTCTTCTGTGAAGGGAGCCCTGATTTGTTCATGTGCCCTTATCAAGATGAAAAGGTTTTTTCAGGTGGAGCAAAAGAATGAAATACAGAAACTTGTGTTCTTCTGAGCTCTTCAAATCTCTTCACTATGCCTTCCTTGTCTATTAATGGGATCCAAGGATCCAATAATTTGCAATTTTGCTGTATTATTAACCATTCTTTATAAACATATAAAATTCTACAAAACCAGAATGCTCTTTACATTCCTTTTGCAGAAGTATGGGTGGAAAACTTACTGCTCTGAATGGTTATTTTCTGGAGTATATTAGTTTGTTGAATTTCATCCTGAACTTAAGATGATAGTCTAATTTTACAGTAAAGACAAACCATATGACTTGTACTATTGTGCTTTCCTTCCAATGGTCAAACCTGATATGAAACAGTATACACAGATAACATGCTCTGCATGGTGATCCATAATAATTGGTAATACTAACAATTATCCAGAAACCTTATTAGTTATTGAAAATACGCTATAAATAGCTGATGTAATGGTAGTTTATTAGAAAATGCTAGTGGCTATTTTGGGAACAAAGTAACTTGTCACTTTCCCTAAACTTCCTTAAAGAACTAACAAGTTTTGCATACAACCTATGTTCAACAAAAATGAATGCCTACTCTCTGAATTTTAGTAACTGAGTCCCTCTCTATTGGGTAACTCATAGTTCATGTTGTCAGTTTTGTGTTAACAAAACAATTCTGTACTCAAAGGCCTCAGCAGAGGCCAATTTTTAGGCCACTTTTGAGGCCACTTTTCAGCACTTACTTGCGTGGCTGAAGGTTGTCTTTAGTATATGAAGAGATTTTTTTTTCGTGTTTCCAAAAGTACAATGGCAGAGACAACATAAGATTTTGCAAAGTCATAAAACATGCTCATCGAGTTTTACTCTGTGTAGGCACTGAGGTGGATTTACTTGAAGAGCATCAATTCCAGATATCATAGATACATATGGCATGGCACAGTCACTTGGCCTCAGATTGTATGTCTGGATGATACAGGGATAAAGCACTGTATACTACTTACGCTGCAGATGTACATCCAGTTAAGCTTTAAATTCAAACGTTTAGAGGTTAAAATGAAAGACTTGTAAACAATCAGATTACACAAATCTGTGAGCAAAACAAGCAACATGAAGTTTCTTAATTAAATTATTCTGGTTGTTTATCTTTAAGCTATTACAGATCGTATGTCAAAAGGCTCCAGGAAAATAATCCTAAAGTTCAAATTTTCAAGCTAACTAGAAAACACACAAAAATATAAATCAATGTATACAGGTAATTACATCCTAAATCTGAGCTACAGGATTGTAAAATAGTATGACAAAAGGTATGATTATTTGAGAAGCAAAAGATATTCAGTTAAGGTGCAAGGCTGTATCTTTAATTTTATTTTTGGTTGGTTGGTTGGATTATTTTTGTTTAAGGCAAAGTCAGAAAGGAATTGTGACTTACAATAAGGCTCAAAATATTGATGTATTTTGGGAAGAGATACAAAAATATTTCCCCTACATCAGTGATGTAGGATATGATCTTACACACAAAGGATTTTCCAGTAACTTCCAGGACCAAAATGGTGAATTTAATAAGCAAGAGATTTTTCAGGCAAATATGTTGTACACCAGCATCTTTTCCTTCATTTATTAAGGTGCTTTGCTTAACTCACACAAAAATTCTGAGTGTGTCACAGTCAAATGATCCCCATGATAATGAGTGAAAACTGTATTATACAGTGAGATTTCATATGGTATTTATTCTTCCTCATTAGCTCTGAAGTTGAGAACCACACCAAAACTTAGTAAAGGACCAAATTCAAAAAGTTTTCTGTCCCAATCTTAAGAGGAATGCTACCAGTATTTTTGCCATCAACTCTTTAATTTACATTGCAGTGAAAACAAACCTCAGGAAATATAACACTTAGATAGGAAATAATTCTATTTTGCAGTAATTCCTGCTGGAATCTACTTTTTCCAGTAGGAATTGGGTCCTAAGAATGTGAAGTTTTTCTCAGTGAGGTTAGTGGAATGATTCAGTTTCAGTCTCTTACAGAATACTGCTGTTAAAAAACAATGCATTACATTATATTGTATATATATATATAACAGTAGGCAACTTTGAATCAATAAAAGTGTTCTACTTTTGTTACTGGCTGAGGATTATTGTGTCTGCCCATGAAACTATAGGGGCTTCATGATATTTAAGAAGTTAAATTAACATTTTGAGAAAGGTTGATACTTCTGATTGTAAAATTCATGGCTTTCATTTATCAAAATCTCAATCTTCAGTCCAAGAGGGACCTCATTCTTTTCAAGAACCTGCAGTGCATGCCGACTAGATAAGGACATGCCATGTTTCAAAACACAAAATAAGTACTCATTTGAGCAGAATATAGTAATTTCAAAGAAGTGGTAGTTCAAGATGGCAGAAGTCAGATCACTCATGTACTGCAGTAGCTCATCCTGAGTTTGGATGACCTTTCAGATGACTGAGCTTAATTTTCAATTCACTGGAACACGAGTGTTGGACATTAATGTAATGTTTTTATCTAAGAGCTCACTTCTTCACACTTCAAAATTTACCCTAAATTGTTCATGGCAACAAGCCTTTGTGAAATAAGATGATAAAGGCAATCTGCACTATAGCTAGTTTCAGCTTGATATTATGAACATTTAGTTCAACAATCTGTAAATTTGATGTTATTAATAAGGGTTGTCTGCTCCCTTTGTCTTCTTTTATCTTGGAAGACAACTCTCAACTGTGAACCTCAAGATTGCTGGGTAATTCACTGGTCTTTGATGATCTTTCTTTCTACTGGAAGCTGTCTTTAATGAAGTAACTGTAGTGTGCAAAATTGTGTACCAATTAGATAATTAGATAAATAAGTAATAGATTTCAGATAATTCCACAGATAAATGTCAGATCAGGGAGTATTTTGGTAATTGAATTTGAAGAGACACTCCTGGTGAAGGGAATTACTTTAATTAGTCATTTCAGAGATCTAGATGAGAAACATATAAAACCCAGACTACAAGTCTGAGAATTTATTCTGTATTTGAAAAGTTGTGTACTCAGGGAGAGAAGATTAGAGAGGAACAAAGTTCTCCAGAAAGCTGTCATAAAAGACTGAAGAAAGAACAAGCCGTGTGAAGAAACCGAGATAAAGAAGTGTATTCAATTGTTTGCTTTGCTAAGATCTGCTTATCTTCTCTACTTTGATAAGTAAAGAACATTGCCTGGATTCCTTCTGCTTAATTGACATGCCTGGAATGGGAGTCCAACCTCCCAGTAATCATTAGAGCAAAGTGAAAAATGTTAATGATAATATCAGTTTGGACTTCAGTAAACTGAAATGTCCATTCATAATCCTTATCCTAGTAGATAAATTGCCTAGGGACAATATTTTCAGAACTTAGTCACCTTGGATATGCACTTCCATTTAAGTGACGAAAATCCCATTCTCACTGTTTCAGAATTCATATTTACTAAATCTGTGTGCTACATATTTGTTTCCACATTTTGTTACTATGTGTCTCTAGAGCAGGAAATACTAAACTTAACTGATAATATTTTTTGAAAAGAACGTGGAAAAATATGAGTCTGTTTTTTTTGGTAATATAGCCCTGGTTGACATGAGCAAGATCTCCTTTTTCCCTGACACAGACATTATAACTCAAATTTACTCTTGAAGGTTGGTGGAACATTTAACTCAAATTACTAATTTTTTTAGATATTACAAGGTAGAAATTTCACTGACCTGTCAAATTTTTCCTCACCTCCTCTGAACTCTTTCAGATCTGCTTATCTGCATAGACCTTTTCTGTATTTCTCTTTGCTTCCCATTGGGATCTACTTACCTCTCACTTATCTCACAACAGCCATGATCGTTTTCTGTAGAAAGGATTAATCTTTGCCAACACAGAGGTCCTTACTGAGGCAGGCCCTTGATTTTTTTGGCTGCAGTTTCTCTTTTTTAGTACCAACTTTTAATGTAAAAGCAGTCCTCAATTCCTGCTTAGTGGACCAAGATGAAATGCAGATCTGAGGTTCATTTCAGTGCTGTAGGAATACCAACTTATTCACATAAAAATGTTCAGTGCAAGTGTGATGTATGCTTATCATCATGTTTTAAAACAAGACATATTATGTGCCTTGGATTTCTTTTGATTTTTTTCTACTACTCTTTATATACTGTTTTTCTGACTTTCTAAATGAATAAATGAATGAGAAATGTTCATATAGTTAAGAACTTTCAATATTACTGTTTTCTTTGGTTATCACAAGTAGATTGAAACATGATAGAATTATACTTGTTATATAGTAGAGAAAAAACTATCTGCCATTTTACAGAATGTTTTCAGTTCTAAGTAGTAGAGAAACTTCATCACGAATTTATCATTGAGGGAAAATACAAATTACATAACGGTAATGTTCTTGATCTAATCTGAGAGTCAGTAAGTGACATTTTACCTGTGCAGGGATGATTTGTTTAATTTAAAAGAAACATTCTTCTGAAACAAATGTGTCTTTTTTTTTTTTTTTTTTATGGAGAATTTGTTATTAACAGCAAAAGCAGATTTAAAATATGCAAAAAATACATTAAAACAGGAAATAATTACAATTCTGAAATTGTAATGAATAGTTAGAGGAAATAAACTGCTTGGAAATTTTTGAGATTTCTCCTTCAGGAATTTTTAAGACCCAAATTTTAAAAACCTGGTATTTGAAAGATGAAGTCTCTGATCTTAAAGCAGTACAAGAAGCAGACTTTCTCCAGAGTGTTGGTTTTGATTAATCCACAAGAAAATTAAGAGATATTGTAGCTGCTGTTAACCATGCCCAAGGAAAAAAAAAGTTAACTGATCTAAACATGTTACTTCTTAATCAGGATTCTTTTTCCTCATTTTAGACAAGAATATTTTAAAAAATGTCCTGAACCTCTGCAGAAGTACTTGAAGCATAAATGGGTTTGTACCATATTCCTTTACAAAATTTGTTTTTGTTAGAACATCCACTTCTGACAGTTTCCTGATTCCTACAAGATGGGTGACTTCCCCCCAGCAAATCCCCACATGGTATACCTTTGACAGCAACAATTCTTGCTTATTTGCTTCATACATTTGTGAGCCTTTCCAGCTTTTTAAACCCACAAAAACATTAATTCCCTTTCCAAAAAATTGATTCACTAATTTTCACTTGCGGAATCACAAATTATTACTTTATTAAAACAGCTATCAATATGAATGTGGCTCTACAGAATATTGGACATTTACCTAAGTAAAAAAGGTCAAGTAAAAGCCAATTTCAAAGCATTTGTAAAACCCAGACCAAAGGCATTTTTGACACCAGAAGCACACTAAAACTGGACCATCTGTACTACTTGAGTCATATTCTTTTTCCTTCCAGAAATCAAAAGAAACAGTAGCACAAAATTACAGTCAGTTTCTCAGAAGCACAAGGGTATTTTTAAAAACGGATTTCAAGTTTTTCATGGTTTCATCTTTGTCAGAGTCTCCCTGGGAAGGGTACTTCTTGTTCTATTTCAGAACATCTATTGGAAATCAAGTAGAGAGAGACATAATAATACCACAAAAAGAGGACTGTGTAAAAGATACAAACACACACACATAGAAAAATCACATAAATTTGATTGAATCTGGATTATAATTTCTGTCTCTCTGTCTCTCTCTTTCTTTCCTTCTCTTTCCGTAGGCTTTATTACCTTCCTTATCTCAGAATCTCCATCCCATACTCCTACACTTTTGTGCTGTTTAACCTTCTTCGTAATAGCCAGTATAATGTGTTTTAGATGTAGTATGAGAATAATGATTTGTTTTCTGACTGTATTCATTCCATGAGTATTTTCCAAGTGGAAAATAAACCTTCACCTTTTTGAGATAGGATGTCAAATATATATCGCTGTGTTATTTTAATTTTCTAAAACATGAAGATGAGGACACCAAGCCAAACTGGGATTTTTAATCAGAGTTCTAGATATAGCTATTAATGAAAATTGTGGGGAAGAAATAGCTAAATTAAATCTGATTTTTTTCTTTTTTTTTTTTTTTTTTTTTTTACAACAGAGCTTCTATTCATATTTTTGCTGTTCATATTATCCTCATGAATTCAGATGTTCAACAAGATGGATTTTTTTAATTTGTTTTCAGTTGTTTACATTATGGACCACCAATAGTCCTGTCATTTTCTTTACACTGTATGTATATTTCACATATTATTCCCATCTACCTAATAGCAAAGTCATTTGAAATTTAAACTTTTCCAGTATGTAGGAGTAAGAAAGTACTGGAAAGGACTGTATTTATTTTATTAGGAAAACTAACTTGTTTTACATAAACTGTGACATCATTCTGTACTTTTAGTTGTCTGAGTACTTACCAATCTTAACCCAAAAGAATTCCCACATCTACTTTCAGATGTGATCAAAACCCAAAGTACTTTGTTCTGTCAGCTATGGAAGGAATAACAGACTAATAAGGCCAAATTTTTTGCTGGCATAAGTCTGCTGGCTTACTGGAGTTATTCCAGCAAATGACTTGATTCACAGTTATTTAAAGGAAAAACAATGGGATGTTAGTACTTATAAATCCTTTAGCCTCGGAAGCATAATTTAGGTACGTATTGTAATCCAATGGATAATGTGGGATGTGCTACCAGACAACATCAGATTTTAGAAAAGAGAGGTAAAGCATTATTAACTAACATGCCATTTTGTTTGTCTATGCCTTATCAGGGGTTGATGGGTAATACAAAACACCAGCCTTTTTTAAACCCCTACATAATGTCTGTTGTATATATTAAATGATTGTTGCTTTACAACCGTCACAACCTATTACTGATTATAGCCTACAGTTGTAATCCTCACATTGCAAAATGGGACATGACCTTTAGTCTCTACAGTTGCAGCCACATCTTGGTAAGTGTGCAATATTTATCTTCCTCAAGATGAAGAATACAGAAGTTAAAAGTGGAATGCACTATACAGCAGCATGTCCAATATCTTACTTTTCACGATACCACAGAGAACGGCCAGATTTGTGAGTAATTTGATTCTGTTCACCAAGGTCTTGCTGTGCTGGTTACTTTCACATGGAATATCTCTCAAGTGTGTAGTGTAAGATATCAGACTTTCTGACCTGGAAGCATAAAAATAACAGGAGTAAAACAGCTTTAATGAGTGGACTTCTGCAGCAGCAGGCCTGGTATCTAAGAAGAGTGAAAAAAATTGTTAGTGCTTAATGAGATCTGAAAATATTTTGGCTTTTTTTGCTTCAATATTTTCTTTTTCATTTTATTTTTTATAAAAAGAAACATCCTGTAGTGTCTGTCCCTCTAATAAGTACTTATAGGAAAACTGTTTTTCTTTGAGAAAAGGGAGGCAGCGGAAAGCAAGGTAGAAAGGAAACAGGCTGTTTTCACAGTTTCTTTCAAAAATAATGTTTTAATTCTATTTTGAAAACAGTTAATAGAAGCTTTGAATTATCTACACAGTTTGTCCATCAAGGCACACTGGTAGGAACACTAAGGGTTTGGAGGACCCAGTGAGTTTGAGGGAGTATGTACTGTGGCCAAAAGCAACAGCTGTTTCACACCTTGGCAAACGATGCTTGCTTTCATCTGGAAAATAGAAAGCCCCATCCAGTGCTTAGTGAAGGCAGTTGAAATCTTCCAGCTGGCTCTAATGAGAATTGCATTGGGTCTCTAGGCTTTGGGAAAATGACTGTGGAAGTGAAGAGAAACTATAATTGATCCAATCTTTCCAAAAGCAATTTTGATCACTTCCTCTGCTAAAAGCATAAGGAAACCAAGAAAGAAGAATAAAGGGGAGCATAGCTCAAACTCTGAAGTAGCTCCTAAACTTTTTTTTTTCTCTAGAAAATAGTACACCTGCATTTTGAAATGAAGACCTGTAAATATTTTCCTGTTTTTCCATTAAGTTGACATAACATATGAAGACTTAGGACATGTTATATTTTGTCATGGAAAAAATCCATTCCTACAATATGGAAGGCAAATTACTCTTTGAGACAGTCTTTCTAAGAAAATAAACACGGCAATAATTCAGAAATTTCCCATTATGCTTTCAAAGTATCCTTACAATCCAGCTTAAAGAAAAGGTGATCTCAGGTTTCATTCCTCTTTTGATTCAGGACAGAATTGTGTACAAACTCTCTATCTGTAAAAAGAACCAAAACAAGCCAAAACCAACCATAACATCAGAACAATGTGAGTCTTTTAATTGAAAGTTCTTTCTTGTCAGATGAAGGATGAAATATGAAAGGCTCCAAGCTCAGCTTCAGTTGGTAAGGAACTTGTTCTTTGTGTTGTGTAACAAGAAAATCAGAACCCCAAATCCTAATCTCCTGATAATTACTTTTAGGACTTATTAGAGAGATTTATTCACAGGGTTTTTTTTCTGTTTCCAGCAAATGACTAAAATAGTTCCTTGTCCTGTGCCTAACTAGATAAATCCTGTGAACCATTTACTCCCTGTGAACATAGCCATACTTCCATAAATGTAAATGACCTTTTAACTAATTTTTGGCAGGATGTAATCATCTTTATAAGCTCAGTATTTACAGCAACTGTGATCTGAGAGAGCAAATAAAATTTATTTAAGCAACATTGCAAAATTGGCTGTTTTATGTTCAGTTATTGAATACTTTGTTCTTAACCCTTCTACAGTCAGAGAGAATATAGTTATTGTCTCCATCCACACCAGCCCACTTCTTGTCACTGTCTTCTGAGATGATAAGAGTAGTGCAGGAATCTAACTTGTGCATACTGTATTCTGCAACATCTTTTGCTAATCCATGCTTGCAATTTGATTTTGAAAGCCACACCTTACAAGTCACCTGTACTTTCATATCTATGTATAATAAAAACAGCAATACATACCTTGTTATCTTCTAAAAGTAATTACTTTGAATTTAGATAATAAAAAGTGCATATTACAGGTGAAATAGAAAAACACTACTCCCTGACACACTTCCCTGTTCCTCAGAAGTTATAGCTGTCCTTCTCTGTCTTGCTGGTGGCATAAGTCCTCAACTGCTGACACAAGCAAAGACACTCTACTTCTCATACCTGGTTCTTCATATGTTTTCTTGTACTTCTTCCTAAGTCTTAAGATGTTCTTGCTTCTTAAGTTGAAGCCCTTATTGCTTAATCATTGCATTTTCTTGCTAAAAATGTTGTTTTCCTTATACCACATAAGTTAGAGGAAATTGATATCAGTTAGCTCTCCTCAGATGTCTCTCTAAAAATACCAAAATATCAGGACAATGTTTTTGCAATACTTCCTAAAGTACAAGATGTTCCAAAAATCAACAAAATGAATAGATTTTATGTGAGGTTTCCGAACTTATTTAGTTATATTTCCTCAATTTTTCAAATATCTAAACATTTTATATTTAAGCCTTGGAGGAGAAATAAGTTTAAACTTCTCATAAGTGAACTACTAGTCAAATTACAAGTTAAATGGGCCATGAAAAATCCTCGTCCTTGCTTATACTGCTTTTTTTCTTGGTCAGTATTACAATTCTTAGAGCTTTGGAGTTCCAGTGGTCCAGCATATTATGAGCTCTCCATCTTTAATCCAGTAGCGTTCACTATTTTATTAACAGCAATTTTTCACTTTAAAATTATTCTTGATATCATAGAGGATGATGTGACATCCTCATTCTGCACTGAACTTGTTCCTGTCATTTGGTATTTATGTCTCTTTGTATAGTTAGTAGACTGGCTGCCTGGGAAGCTGAAATGAATGAATAGCATAATTTCACAGACATTGCACTCAGTTTGACATAGTAAAAACTAAGTAACAATCTGCAGCTAAATATTTTTAGCAATAAGGTATTATGCCTGTCACTGATATTCCAGGTAAATATACAGGGAAAAACTACTTCTCAACAACTCAACTGTTAAGGAGGAATCTTGTAACTAGTTGAAGGTCAGGAAAAAGGGAAAGAAGTGGTAACGCAGATTGTTTGTTATGTTTTTTAAAATAACATCCAAGCTCTACTTTATGCTCATGCCTGTAAAAATCTACCTTTTGATACCAGTTGGCAGATCTTTAAATTCCAAAGCATACGTTTGTCTTCTAAGTGTAGTAGTGCTGTGATCTCACTTTCTTTTGAGTTTGTAATGACCAGGTACATAACAAATATATATAACAATTGTTTTTATGGGATGGCTGAATGTTTGAGCTCTGCTGATAATACATAGCTCCATTCCAGACTTATGAGCATGGATTTATCAAAACTATATCATGCTGAAACAACCTGATAGTCTTTCATGAAGCTGCAACAGAGTTTCTTGAAAGAAGGAATCGCCCGATTGAAGTGAAGATTTTGAAGGTATCTGTGATTTTATGGAAATGAAGAGTTAGAAATGAGAAAACTGAGAAGGGGGGGTGACTACTCTGGAATTCTCTGTGAGGAGCTGCATAAGTTCTTGGTGTCCCTCCAAGTAAACATGAATCCAGTGGCTTCCCAGTGGGTGTCTTACTGCCAGGTCTATTCAACTCCTCTCCACCTCTCTCTCTTAACTTCTGTGCACTGAAAGCATGAAACAAACAGTCCTTTCCTGCATCTTTTTATCTGAAACTCTCAACCACAAAGTATGAGGCCAGCTGTATCTCTTTGCTACTCTAGGCAAACACCATTTCATTTGTCCATTGCCTTTCCATTTCACCCACTTTCTCAGGTGTATTATGTATGAAGGCTTTGAGTATGTCTCTCTAGGTCAGCTAAACAGTTGAAGTAAAACCTGAATTTTAAGAAGTTTAAATTTTTCTGAAGTTATTCTACCAGAAAAAAAGACTATTTCTAGTCTGTATTAATTTTTTTTGCCCAGCTGATTGTTTTGCCCCTCAGCGTTTATGGCAGCATGATAGAAGGATCAGATAAATAGGAAAGAGCTGAGAGGGCAGAACTGCTTTCTCGTGAGCATAATGAAACATCTTTGTGGAACTATACTGTCAGGTTTCAAGAAGGAGGTGGGCCAAAAGTTTAGGGAAATCGGATACGGGGTCGTTGTTCCATTAATGATTTTTGATAGGAAGATTTTTAAATTTTTAAGTAGGTAGTTTGCTTTGTAAGTTTGATTCTGCGAGCGTAAAAATAGCCAAATATTTTCAGAGGTAGTACCGAACTTGAAGTGGTTAAGTTTGTTTATAAGCGCTTTAAGAGTATAAAAGGCTTCATCTGTTTATTAGGTTCTGATGGTAGGTAATTTCAGGAAGGAAGAAGAGAAGGATTAAAGCTGAAATAAGTGCAATGAATGTGGTTTTCTCTGAATCAATATAATTTATTTTCTTTGTATTTCCAAAATTTTTGCTGTTCCATACATATTACAGTAAATTCCCATCGTTTGCTCAAATGTTGAGAACAAGTCTATTAATGCCTAAAGAGCAATGTGATTTTCCACATTGCACATCAAAAGAGGAACCTTCAATCTTCAGAGAAACATGATTCAGGAGTTAAATAGTGGAAAATAAATACATATTTAAGGTAGATTCTTTAGTAATAATTTCAAATGTCTAAGTGTTAGTGAGAGTCAGCCTTAAGGAAAGAATGGCTTTTTTCAGAATACCGTTAAGTACATGGTTTCCCCAGATGATAAGAAACTGGATGAGATTTCTACTCTTACAGAAGAAACAGAGTTTTATGCTGTACATCCTATATGCCAAAATGTAAATTCAATGTGCTATGTCTCACCCCTTTTTACCTCCTTTAATTCTCCCCTGTAGGCCAAAACTGTGCAGAGATTTTGCCTGGGTGCATAAGAAACAAAAAATTGCAAGAAAATAAAGAAAATATGATATAAATTCACAGATGTTCTGGTTCTACTGCCTGTGAGTTCCAATGTTTTCTTCAAAAGAACTATTTAAAATACTCAGAATACCAGCATCAAAGGGTTTTTCAATAACAGGTATAAATATATATTTCTAGATTAAATATGTTTTTCTGAAGAACCAGTAGTGAGAAAAAATCAAAAAGAACTGTTAAATCATAGAACCATAGAGTCATAGAATCAGACGGGTTAGTAAGGACCTCTGAGATCATCAAGTCCAACCCTTGTTTCACTACCACCGCGGTTACTAGACAGTGGCACTAAGTGCCACATCCAGTCTCGTCTTAAAAACCTCCAGGAATAGTGAATCCACCACCGCCCTGGGCAGCCCATTCCAGTGCTTGATTAAACTCTCTGTGAAGAATTTCTTCCTAATATCTAACCTAAACCTCCCCAGGCAAAGCTTAAGACCATGACCTCTTGTCCTGGGAGACTCTTGCTGGTTGCCTGGGAGAAGAGTCCAACCCCCACCTGGCTACAGCCTCCTCTCAGGTAGCTGAAGAGAGTGATGAGGTATCCCCCGTGCATCCTCTTCTCCAGGATAAACAGCCCCAGCTCCCTCAGCCTCTCCTCCTAGGAGTTGTGTTCAAGTCCCTTCCCCAGCCTCATTGCCTTTCTCAGGACCTGCTCCAGCACCTCAATGTCCTTCCTGAACTGAGGACCCAGAACTGGACACAATACTCCAGGTGTGGCCTCACCAGTGCTGAGTACAGGGGAAGGATCACTGTCCTGCTCCTGCTGGCCGCATTGTTCCTGATATAGACCAGGATGCCATTGGCCTTCTTGGCCACCTGGGCACACTGCTGCCCAATGTTCACCTTCCTGTCAATGCAAACTCCCAGATCCCTTCCTGCCTGGCTGCTCTCCAGCCACTCTGTCCCCAGCCTGTAGTGCTGCAGAGGGTTGTTGTGGCCAAAGTGCAGGACCCGGCANATGGGAGACAGTGTCAAAGGCTTTGCTGAAGTCCAGACAGACCACATCCACAGCCTTCCCCTCATCCACCAGGTGGGTCACCTGATCCTAAAAGGAGATCAGGTTGATCAGACAGGAGCTGCCCTTCCTAAACCCGTGCTGGCTGGGTCTGATTCCTGGTCCATCCTGTAGCTGTTGTGTGATTGCTCTTAAGATGATCTGCTCCATAAGGTCAGAGGTCAGGCTGACAGGCCTGTAGTTTCCCAGGTCCTCCTTGCAGCCCTTTTTGTGGATTGACGTGACATTCACCAACTTCCAATCATCTGAAACCTCCCCAGTGAGCCAGGTCTGTTGGTAAATGATGGAGAGCGGCTTGGTGAGCTCTTCTGCCAGCTTCCTCATCACCCTAGGATGGATCCCATCTGGTTCTATAGATTTGTGAGAATCCAAGTAGCTCAGCACGTGGCTACCTGTTTCCTCCTTGATTACAGGGGGGCTATTCATCTTCTTATCCCTGTCTACAAGCTCCAGAAGCCAGCTGTCCTCAGGACAACCTGTTTTGCCTTTGAAGACTGAGGTAAAGAAGGTGTTATATACCTCAGCCTTTTCCTTATCTTTGATCACTATGTTCCTGCCCATGTCCGATAAAGAATGGAGGTTTTCCTTGCCCCTCCTTTTGTTATTGATATATCTGCAACAAGACTTTTTGTTATCCTTAACAGAAGTGACAAGATTGAGTTCAAATTGTGCCTTTGTCTCTCAGAACACACAATCTGAAATATCTACTCATAATCAGATATTTAAGCCTTCACACAGACTCTTATAGCTTCTGAAATAAAATGTTCAATTCACTGATCTTTGAAATTTATATTTAAATATGGTGGTTTGAGTCATGTAAAAAAAATTTAACAGCCCTTTTCTCTCTCCTAACCACTCCTTTGTGACTGCTGTACTAGACAGAAAGTGAAGTGTTGGTGCTATGATGTGACATTTTTTCTTTGAGATGTTCTCACAGGAACAGAGAAGCAGACTTTGGAGCTGAGTTTGCCAGAATCAGGCTTTGGAGAGAACAAGAAATGGAGTGTGATATCTGAGAATCATTATATTCCTTGTAGGCACTCTCAGAGTCTTAGCACCATTCATTGGTGTGAGTGATACCTTGTCTCATTTTGTTTAACACAGCATCTGTGTTGCAAGGAGTGCAACTTAGCTGTTGCTAATGGCAGCAGCAGTAGTATCAGACATGATAGCTATTCTGTTATATACCTCTGCCTGAGGTTAATCACATGCTGAAGTTCACTGTTCCTGTGAATCTGAACACAGATTCTTTTTTTTCAGCATTTACCTGAGGTGTATAGGTGCTGAGCCCATGCTGCATTTTTTTGTGAATGTAAAAGTATCAGC